>BQMB01001960.1:0-348443 GCA_027943415.1 Closterium sp. NIES-67
GTACGACCCCGTTACACCAATTTCCCTTTCTATATTTCCTTGCTATTTCATTCCTCTTTTTCTCACATCTCATTTGGTTTCCTATTTCTCCCTTTCCATTATCCTTCGGTTTATTCTGTTATTATAATTATATCACCGACCAGGCTCGGGATGTACTGGGCGCGCTATATCTAGCGTAATCCTGCCGTATCCCTTAAAGCCAATAGCCTCGCGTGGTTATACGCAGGGTGATTCTATTTCTTGAAGGGTCTATTCCCTTTGGATATGAAAACCTGGTTAGCTGATGTACTTTGGAAGTATAAAAGTGCCTTGTATCAATCGATAGTGCAACTTTTTCTTCGACACATTCGATCATGTAACAGAGGCTCAGCTCCTTGTACTGCCTACCCCCTCGGCGCTACCCACTACTTCCTTGCCACGCGCCTTCCTGGCCGCCTTGCCACTGCCCGCGACCAATTCCTTGCCCTCGTTACCACTGCGTCACTCCTGACCCTGCACCTGGACATCCGGGGCCAAGCCCGCGTCCCTGGGCCGCGTCAAAGCGCGACTTTCTAGTGCTTGTCGATGACTACACGCGCTACACCACGGTGTTTCCTCTGGAGCGGAAGGCTAACGCGTCTGACGTTCTTATCGGCCTCCCTGTGCTGCGTCTCCACTCCGACCGTGGCGGCGAGTTCGCCTCTGATCGGCTTGGCCAGTTCTGTCGTGCAGGGGGCATCGCCCAGTTGTACACCCTGCCGGACTCCCGCAGCAAAATGGGGTCGCTGAGCGACGTATCAGCTTGGTCATGGAGGTGGCTCATACCTCCATGACCCATGCCGGTGCACCCTAATTTTTGTGGACGTTCATCATTCGCTACGCCGCTCACGAGCTTAACATGTGGCCGCACTCTCAGCGACCCTCCTTTGGATGTGGTTCCCTGGTAACGCGTCTGCGTTCCACGTCTGGGGCTGCCTTGCTCACGTTTGTGCCTCTAGCACGGACAAGCTCACTGCCCGCACTGTCCGCTGTGTCTTCCTCGGTTTCCCCTCGACGCGTCTGACAGTCACTTTATCGCACGCCGTCCCACCACTTCTTTCACTCGTGTGACGTCACTTTTGACGAGTGTGTCTTCTTTTACCACTGCTTTCCTCATCGCGGTTTCCCGGTTTCCGCCCCTGTTTCTGGTTCCCATCCCCCCGGTAGCCCGTGCTCCTCTACTTCCCCATTCTTCCCGTCTGGTCTATCTCACGTCACTCCCCTCCATTGGTTGTTCCGGTCGAGGAGTCGGCTGACTTTGGTGGCCCCGCGGCGCCGTTCTCGCCACATGTCTCCGCTCCGGTGTCTCCTCCTCCGCCGTCGCAGAAGTCGCCGTCGCCGCTGCCGTAGCAGCAGCCGCGGCAAGGGTCCGCGAGCTCTAGGGGTGCAGGCGTTGAGGAGGTTTCTAGTTCAGGGGTTCCTGTCGTGGCTTGTCCCGGTGGTCCTAAGGGTGGCACCGGTTCTGGAGAGGGTTCTCGTTCTGGGGGTGCTGGTTCTGGGGGTGCTAGTCCTTGAGTTACTGTCGTGGCTCGTCCTGGCAGTCTTTGGGGTGGCCGCGGCGTTGGAGAGTATTCTCGCTCACGGGTGTTGGCGTGGAGTGTCCCGGAGGTAGCTGGTCGGCCGCTAAGAGGGTTTTGTGTTATCTAGCAAGTACATCGGCATGGACGGACGACGATGAGACGCCCAGGTCCTCTCAAGGGTACTGCTTCAGCCTTGGTGCAGGCGCCATCTCGTGGAGGTCCACCCACTCGTCATCTGTTGCCCAGTCTAGCTGTGAGGTTGAGTTCTACGCCCGGGCCATGACGGCACAGGAGCTGCGCTGGCTGACTTTCTTGCTCACAGACTTAGGTGAGCGGCCTAGCTCTGCTCCGGTCCTGTACCCTGTCAATAGGGCCATGATCCTTCTGTGTCAGGAGCCTCGACTCGAGGGCAGAACGAAGCACATCCAGCTGCAGTACTTCCTCCTCTGCAATCTACAGCAGCGCCGCCAGGCCCGCATAGTACAGTTGGCCTCCGGTGCCAACACAGCTGATATCTTTACGAAGGCGCTTGCGCCCAAAAGATCATCAGTGGCACTGTGTACATCTTGGTCTAGTTCCTGTAGCTTCTCACTTTCTAGGACCTTGATTGCGTAGCTCTCCTTACATTATCTTGACTGGCCTTACTGTACGTCCAAGCCAACATCAAAGCCCCATGCTAAAATAGCAAACCCCATTCAAGTTGGACCCAGCTTGAAGGAGAAAATGGGCTTGGTTTGAAGAAGAGTTGGGGTTTTTTTTGGGGGGGGAGAGAGGGGGGGGGGCAACAGGCTCTATTCTAAATGGATTATGAAACAGTTTGTGCGTCGAAATTTTCCGGGGCGGAACGACTGTTCACTTCCTCATGTGACGACGATTATGGTTATCGTACAGTTGTCGCATGTGCGATTCCCCCATGACACCCAAGAAGCAAACCTGGTCCCAACTTGAAAAACAAGTTGGGTTTCAATAGAAGAAATCGCACATGCGATTCTTCTGACACGCAAATCGCTCGAGTCACAAACCCGTGAGAAGGGTCGCACCATACATTTTTGCCAGACGGTCATCATGATTTATCCGTTAGAATCTAAGTTCGCTGTTAATTTTGCCGTCAGAAAGTGACGGTACCCGGTGCTCATTCTGTTTCCAGGTTCGTTCAGCGACGTGCTTCGTAGTTGACAGAGATTTTCGTGAACAGTTGCTGAGAACAGCAAAATGCCGAGGGACAGTGTCAACCAATGAAATAGTGAAAACGTGGTCAAATGAGAGAATCATTAACCTCAATCAACGCTAAACCTCCTCTCGCTGCTCAAAAAACGACAAAACCCTCCTCTCAGTGCGCTAAACGTGATTACTGTACGCGGATAGCTTAGTAACAGTAACCGAACAACTAAAAACCCTGTAAGGAATTTTCCATTCCTTACCGAGCGGTACTGCTATCGCGTACGCTCGAACACACCCGAAGCCTCGGACTGTTCCAGACCTTCTGACAGAACCGCCTCGGCTTCTCCAGACCTTTCAGTTCGACCTTCGGGAGTTCTCCGGGCCTCGCTTCGTCACTTCGAGACCCTTCGATCTCCTTCCCGAACCTTACCATCGCAGGGTTAGACTAGCTCTGGTGTTCCTATATCTTGGCTTGCCATTTCCTTGTATCGTCATTCATTGAGTGAACACTTCGTTATTCATTTCCGCGCTACTCTGCTTGTTCATTCATAACACCTGGTATTCAGAGCCACTTTCATCTATTTGGGGCTGTGACTATCTCGGTTGACAGGGCATAACTCCTGTGCATACATTTTCCTTCGTGATATACAGTACTGCACCAGTCTATGTGCTGGAGAAGCCAGCGCAAATATTTCGTTAGAGGCATTGGCTAGGCTGGGTGCATTCATGCCTCGCGAAACAACAACCAGCCCGCCCGTGTCACTGCCGCGACCAGCTGGAGGGTTCGTTTGGCGGGGAAGCGGTTCCCACCAAACCAAGCAAGGCTGCGCAGGTTCCCCGCGTTAGCCCAAACCAATTCCCGCCTGACCTCACCACCATGGGGTGGTGCCTGACGCAGCGACTCCCCCTACCTGGCCTGAATCCAGTACAGTTCTGTGCGCGAAACAAGCGGGGTACCACGTGGCTCGTTTCTGAACTGAACCCAGGGCTCAAGCCTAATCGGACGAAAAACTCCGATTCTCGCACGAACAGTTTCCAAGTGGTTTTCTGGTGGTGAAATTCCCACAACCGCCAGTTCATGTAGTGGTCGGCGGAAAAGTCATTCACGGTAAGTACCCTCAGTTAAAGCCGCGGTACACATTCACTTCAATTTGTTTCAAGTGATAAACATTTGAAAAGGTGGTAACTGAGTGATTCCTGCTGGAGGTAGCGAGATCTCGCAACCTGCAGATAAACATTTGAAGGGGGATTGTGGCAATTGTGTAATGATAATCCCAATTGCCACCTCTCGACTCATCCCCCTTTCCTCACGTTTTCCCAGCCTCCTTCCCCCCACGATTTCGATCGTCCCTTCCCCCAACGATCTCGATTCCCCCTGGCCCCGCAATCTCGAAACTCCCCCCCCCCCCCCCCTGTCCCGTCAAATTCGATTCCCCTGGCCCCCCAACTTCGAAGCCCCCCCTGCCCCCCCAAAATTTGATTCGCCCTGCCACCCCTCGCTTGCCCAGCTCCCCCCGTCATTTCCGTTTCCCCCTTCCCCTCTCTAGTCCAATTCCCCCCCCAGTCAAGTTCGATCCCCCCCACCCTTCGCATTTCGTTCCGCTTGTCAGTTCGATTCCCCCCCCACCCATCCTCACAATTTCCCCATCACGATCAATTCTTCCCCCACCCCTCGCAATTCTAAACTTTCCCAACTCTATTTCCCCTCCCCCACCCCGCGAAATCCAATCCCCCCAACGCAATTCCATTTCCCCCAGTATCGTGGTGTCGAAATTTCCCCTCGACGAAACTCAACTCAATGCGCGTCAATACTTTTATTTCGCCTCTCGCCCTCCAATCACTTTCGTCCCCCTTTTCTGACCTCCACATTTCTTTCCCGAGACGCGTTGAATGTGTTACCGCGGCTTTAAAAAGCTGGGGTTGGCGAAATTGAGGGGAGGGATACTATGGATGGTGCCAACGGGCAGCAAAACCTTCAAGGCGATGGAACCGTGAGATCGTAACCCTACATAATGGAGATCTACCCTGCCAGCAGCCTAGCACCTCCAACCGAAACACAAGGACACTCTCTCCCTGTTTTCGCGGAGCAGGATTGGTGGTGTCTGCCTCTCCACTGTACCAGCTAGGTGGCAGGACGGTGTCTTCTGTACAGGACAGTACTAGCTTCTAATAGCGCTAGGTTCAAGGTAGGCATCTGGTTCCAGGCCGAGAGGGGAATATCGTTAGCCGTCGCGTTCCCTTGCGTTGTTGGAGTCGGAGGCCGTCTAGTCGTTGGAAATAGTGAAGGAAGTAGAAAGCAAGGCTCAGGAGTGACTCCCATCGACTTGGGGAGTATCGGATCCCCCGACAAATCACGAAAGCGCCTACCGTCGACGAAGCAAGCGTCGAGGAAACTGTATGCCCGACGATGTCGTCGGGAGCCATCGCGACGGACGCGTCGGCGAACGGCGCGGTGGCGTCGCCGCCCGCTCAGAGCGGCGGCGGCACGACGATGACGTACGCGTCGGTGATCTCGCTGCACCAGCTCAACATCGCCGTCATCGCCGTGCTCGTGCTGCTCGTCCTCCTCGTCCTCGTCCTCTCCCTCGCTAAAGCCCGCTCCACGTGGCTGCACCGCCGCGCCGCCCTGCGTCAGCAGGCGGAATCCGCGCAGAACCTTCGGCCGGTCGGGCAACGCGGTCTGCTGGTTGACCGCCGGCAAGGGAACGGCGTTCCCGAGGAGCTGATTAAGCTGCTAGGGCAGGTGGTGGCGTACGAGGCTGCGAAGGTGGGCAGGGAGTGCGAGAGCGAGCGCGAGTGCATCGTGTGCCTGGGGGAGTACAACGAGGGCGACATGGTGCGCGTGCTGGACGCGTGCCACCACATGTTCCATCAGGTGAGGGGCCGAGGATGCGCGGTAGGGCGTGGATTGTGAGGAGCGAAGCAATAAGGGACTTTAGGGTTTCAAAGGAGCCTAGATTTTGTCGCACTGTCTCTCGCATCTTTGCGTACTCGGGTGATGGACGGCGTCAGGTAGGTACCCAGTCCCGCTGCTACGTTCTTGCCATTGCGATGGTGGCATGACAGCCCCAGCTTTGCACACACATCTCATGCCCATCGCTCCCCGCTTCCTCTCTTGGTCCTTGTCATCGTCTCATCGCTCCCTCCCCCTCTCTCCCCCTCTTCCGCCCTTCAACCCTTCCCCCGTCCCCTTGCCGCTGTCGCCTGTGCCCCCTGGTCTGCCAGGACTGCATCGACGCGTGGCTGAAGGCCCACAACTCGTGCCCCATCTGCCGCACCGTGCTGCTGCCGTCCCGCGCCTCTCCCAACCCCGTGGGGTCGGAGGGCGGGCAGCACACGCACAGCCACCACCACCACAGCCACCACCACCACAGCCACCACCACCACCCCCACCACCACCACCACCACGACCCCGAACCCTCCCTAGACGAGGCACACCCATCGCCGGACCAATCTCGTCCATCCCCAGACGGATCACTTGTATCCCTAGACCAATCACATTCGTCCCCTGACCAAGCCCATGTCGCTCAAAGCCAGGTGCATGAGATGCAGCGCCAGAGCAGTCTGCATGACAGCATCACTGCTGCGTCACCTGCAGGCGCCGCTCAAGCTGCCAACAGTGCTGCGGGTGCTGAGGGAGCAGAAGCAATCCAAGGTAGCAAAAGGAACGATTCTGTGGCTGTGCCCATCCTAGAAGCAGCGGCTGGGGCTGGAGTCGCAGCTGCTTCAAAGGACTTACCAGCGCAAGAGAGGACGGAATGTAGAGAAGGTGGGCATGTGGGTGTGGAGATAGCTGAGGCACCAGGAGGCGTCTGCCGTTGTATTGCTAATGGAAACGAGGGCAGGCCCCATGACGCTGGGGCCTGTGGGTGGAACGGCGTAGGATCCACGCATTTGCATGTGGCAATGGAAATGTGAAGAGTGGTGTAGCCTTCGGTCTACATGTAGGCAAGGCCGCTAGCAATCAAGGCTAGCCCGTAAAAAGAATGGTGTACAATCTTGTTAATATCCATGAATCTGTACGCCTTTAAGTGATGCCTTTGTATATGAAGGTCGGGCAATTCCTTGGCTCACAGTCTTGTAACCAAAATTTCTGGCGAAGTTCGCTTACGGAATTCAGTCACTACTCTGCGACGCACTTGAACATGTCAGGTTGTGTCAGCTTCCATCCAACTGATATTGGTTGAAGCTCGGACCACCAGCGCCCCTGTCGGAACCCTGGGTGGTCTGTTCGAGCCGCAAGCGACGCGGTTAGTCGGGCCGCATGACCAGACCTTTGATGAAATTCATCAGAAATTCCCATCAGCAACAGCAACAGCATTTGCCCTGCCAGTGTGACCCAACTTTTTCTTGCGCGCCTTTCCTTCCCTCCCCTTCTCATCCTCCCCTTGTTCTTCGCACCTCTGCAAATAATCTCCAACGCAGCACCCCCACATCGCAGTCATTCCGAGCGACTGTAGTCCTAGTCCCATCCACTTGATCACCATCGAGAGCCTTTGCCGTCGGCCATTCACGATCCGACTGCTGTTCCTCCCTTCCTTTGTACCAGAGCATTCGCGCCACGCACGCTGTCAAAAGAGAATAAACGTAGTCTCGAGCGTCAGATGCTGGCAAATAGACCCTGGTCACGCGTACTTGGAGAAATATGAGTCGCTCGTCCAACCCGAGACACGCCTCTCAGGCACTCCGAGTCATTCTTCTCCTTTCCTGCCTCTATCATGTCCCCGCTGGCTTCGCGTCGTCGCCAGTCCCGGGATTGCTGTACTCCCTGAGCTCCCCATCCGTACGCACCCGCCACAAAAACCCATTCGCCGTGTTTCGCGGCTTCTTCGGGGGAAAAACCGGAATATTGCAAACAGATCACGCTCCTGATCATCCTGATGCAGCTATCGGATCTCGGTTTAACGAGACTGTGAGACCATTCAGTCGTTCTCTGCAGTCCTCCTCCTCCTCTCTCTCCGACTGCCCCTTCACCACCACCAACCCCCTCCACACCTGCGCCGTGGGTTACGCCGCCTCTGCCGGCGTGACAGGCGGGAACGGGAAGCCGGTCTACGTGGTGACAAACGCCGACGACTCGCTACCAGTCGGCACCAACGGCTCGCTGCGGTGGGGCTTAACGCGCGCGTATGCCGCTGGGGGTGCCAACGGCATCTACATCACGTTCGCGAAGAAAATTGACGTTCTGCTCGCCGCGCCGTTAGCCGTGCCGTCAGGGACAACGATCGACGGGAGGGGAGTCGCCGTCCGGCTGTTTGGATCGTCCGTTGTCGTTCGCAACGCGCGGAACGTGATTGTGCACAATATTGAAGGTAAGGTGGGATGAAATTCGAACATTGTTTTCTACGAAGCTGGCCCTTTTTCGTTATCCCGGAACCACTTTCATTCTTTTCTTGGAGTTGAGACTAACTTCACCCCTCCCTCCTCCCCTTGATGATTTACCCCCCACCACAGTGCAAAGCGTTCAGTTCCCCAACGTAAATAGCGGCGTGAGCATCATCGACAGCACGGTGGTGTGGCTGGACCACGTGCGAGTGCGCGACGCTATAGCGGGGGCAGTGGAGGTCGTGGGCAACAGCGCTGGCAGCGCCGGGAGTGTGACAATATCGAGTTGCCACCTGAACAACGTGTATCTCCCTGGCGTGATTGTAAGGGGGCCGGGAGCCGGATCTCTAGGCAGCATCGTCAGCACCCGCAGCTCTAACAGCAGCGGCAGCGGGGGCAGCGGGGGTAGCGGCAGTGGAGGCGCAGGAAGCAGCAATAGCAGCAGCAGCGGCGGCGGCGGGAGCAGTAAGAGAAGGAAGGCGCAGGCGACAAGCGGCAGCAGCAAGAGCAGCGGGAATAGCACCAAGTCGCCGAGCACCAACAGCACCAGCAGTTCAGGCACTAAGTCTACTAGTCCCCCTAATAGCCCAACCTCTCCCCCTAAAAGCCCTAGCACACCTAAACTCACCGCTCCTCCTACGCGCTCCAGCCCGCCCAAGCTGCCGAGCCCGCCTAGTGGCGCGAGCAGCAGCACTAAGAGCGCCAGCAGCAACGCCGCTCCCGCTTTGACCGTGACGCTCTTTAGGAACTGGTTTGACTCGAGCGACTCCGGCAACCCCCAATGCGCGGCCGCCACGTGTCACCTCGCGAACAACCTGATCTCTAACTGGCGAGCCCTATGCATCCAGGCGCTGTTCGCGGCGAACGTCCGGTCAGAAGGAAACATTTTTCTCGCCGCCGGGCAGAAGGACGTGGCGCGATCCGACGGCTCGGCGGTCGTATCGCTGGGAGATAGGCTTGGGAATGGCGCGGTCTTTAACTCGCAGGGGAGCGGCGCGGTTTTCACTCCGCCGTATTCTGTCACGCTCGCGGCTCCCGATTCGACTCTAGAGAAATTCCTTCAACAGTCCGCGGGCCCGCGGGTCATGGCGCGCCCGCCCATGCAGCCGCCCGCGCTTTCTCCGCCTCCGCTCTCCAAATCTCCCCCTCCTTCAAAGCCATCTCCCTCTCCCCCCCCCGCGCCCTTATCCAATATCAGCATAAATACCCCGCCTTCCCCGCGCACTCCCCCTCGGTCCCCGCCGGCGTCATCCCCGCCGGCTGCAAATTCTCCCCCCATCCCCGGCGTTCCCCCGCCCGCGGACATCCCGGACGCGCAGTGCGCGTTCGATTCGGATGCGCCGCTGCACGAATGCGCTCTAGGGTTTGCGCGGGGGGTACTGGGGGGATACGGGCGCAGCGAGTATGTGGTTACCAACGCCAGCGATAGCATCATCTCGCCTGCGGAGGGTTCGCTAAGATGGGGTTTGCAGCAGTACAGGGACGGAGTGTACATTCGGTTTGAATCGTCTATGACAATTCATCTCAAAGGAAGACTGCTCCTATCGTCGTACACAACGATTGATGGGCGAGGGGGGCAGGTTCAAATCAGGGGAGAAACGATTGTGGTGCAATCTGCGGAGCATGTGATTATACACAATATTGAAGGTGAGTGCACAACTCAGTTGTTGCTTTCTCCCCCCCCCCTTCTCGCTGCCTCTCTTTGCAGTGTGCAGTGCGCAACATTCACAGCATGTACTCCCCCCTTCCTCTCCCTCTTCCTCTTTCACTCCTTTTCCCAATCCCCTCCCGACGCCCCCTTCTCATCTCCCTTCGTCCCGCGTTCTTTCCCATCCTTACCTCACCTTACTCCCTCCATCCCTTCCCCTCTGTCCTCCCCCACCTCTCCACCCCTGCCAGTGGCCGACGTGAGTGGAGCAACCAACAGCACGCTGAACGGCATCGCCTCCAGAAAGCTTTCCGCGTAGTGTGGTGAACCACTCAACTCAACCCCTTATTCTTTCCCCCACCCTCTTCCCTGTGCTGTCAGTGGGCGAGGTGGATGTAGCCCCCTACGGCACGCTGGACGGCATTGCCATCAGAGCCAGCAGCATGGTGTGGGTGGACCACTGCCTCGTGCACAATGCCCCGCTGGGCACCGTCGACCTGCTCGCCTCCTCCGACGCCGTCACCGTCTCGCACTGCCACCTCTCCAACTACCTCCTCCCCCTCGCCTCCGCCAACGCCACGTCAGCACCACCCCCCGCTGACCCGACGGCCCCGGGCACTGGTGGTCAAGAGCCTGACACTGCGCGTGTCACCTACTTCGGTAATTTCTTTGAGGGGCCATCGGCTCCTGTGCTGCACTGCCAGGCGTCGCTGTGCCACCTGGTGAACAATCTCTTTGCCAACTGGACTGACACGTGTATTATTGCACGTGGAGGCGCGTCCGTGAGATCGCTCAATAACGTGTACCACAGCACTGTAGCAGGTGCGGCGGACATCGTAACGGCGAATGCGGATGGCGAGAGTTATTTTGTAACAAGTGGTGATTTGTTGCGGAATGGGGCGCGGTTTGTGCAGAGTTTGCCGCCTGGGGTGGGCAATGTTGCGGGCATGCCTGCTCTGCCCTACTCCCTGCCTGTAGACAAAGCTGACCCAGACCTCCCTGCTGCGATCAAGGCGAACTCAGGACCCCAATTCTGAAGTCAAAGCCAGTCAACAAAGTCAAGCAAGCGCATGTAGCCATGGCTTACTTTGTACTGTATAGTAGCTAGGTACGTGCTGCTAGATCGATCTCGAGTGCAGCATGGTGGGCTGGCATCTGTAACTGTTTGGACGTTTCCTGAAAAAATGTCCAATCTACCATAAGGGCGTATTCCTACCGAGTGGTGTTCAGTACCAGCAACAAAAATGGGTTCCTGAACACTGAATGAATTTTCTTACCGACTCCAGTACTAGAACCAGAAGCCAGCTTGGTCGCTCATGTGTCTTGTGATTGATGGGTTTGTCAAACATGTTTATTGATCATGTTTGTATAGACTGTATAGGGTAACCTCCTAGAGGGTACAACATTTAGGTATATGTGCATGTACTCTCTAACTCTATGATCATTCAAATTCTAGTTTTGAGATGGTATCACGCGTAGGTTTCGACCCCCCCCCCCCCCCCCCCCCCCCACCTACCGCTTCCGCTCCTCCCGTCGCGTCTCCTAGCCTAGCCTCGCCCCTCCTGAGCCCAGTCGCGACTCCCCCCCCTAGCCCCGTTGTGCTCCTCTCAGGCCTCGTCGCGACCCTTCCAGGTCGTCGTAGCGCCCCTCCAGGCCCCGTCGCGCCCCCTTCCAGGGCTTCGTAGCGCCCCTCCAGGCCCCCGTCGCGCCCCTCCTGGGCTCTGTAGCGCCCCTCCAGGGCCCCGTCGCGCCCCTCCTGGGCCCCTTAGCGCCCCTCCTGGGCCCTGTCGTGCTCCCCCTGCGCTCCTCCAGGCCCCGTCGCGCTCCTCCCAGGCCCCGTCGCGCTCCTTCCAGGCCCCGTCGCGCTCCTTCCAGGCCCCGTCGCGCTCCTCCCAGGCCCCGTCGCGCCCCTTCCAGGGCTTCGTAGCGCCCCTCCAGGCCCCGTCGCGCCCCTTCCAGGGCTTCGTAGCGCCCCTTCTGGGCTTTGTCGCGCCCCTCCTGGGCTCGGTCGCGCCCCTCCCAGGCCCCCGTCGCGCCCCTCCCTGGGCCCCCGTCGCGCCCCTCCCTAGGCCCCCGTCGCGCCCCTCCTGGGCCCCCCGTCGCGCCCCTCCTGGGCCCCCCTTAGCGCCCCTCCTGGGCCCTGCCGCGCTCCTCCCTGGGCCCCGTAGCGCCCCTCCTGGGCCCCGTCGCGCCCCTCCAGGGCCCTGTAGTGCCCCTCCTGGGCCCCGTCGCTCCCCTCCTGGGCCCCGTCACACCTGCTCGGCCCCGTCGCCCCAGCTCGGCCCCGTCGTAGCCGCTCGGCCCCGTGGCGCCCGCCCGGCCCCTGTCGCAGCCGCCCGGCCCCTGTCGCACCCGCCCGGCCCCGTCACGCCCGCCCGGCCCCGTCGCAGCCGCCCGGCCTCGTCGCTGCCGCCCGGCCCCGTCGCAGCCGCCCGGCCCCGTCGCAGCCGCCCGGCCCCGTCGCAGCCGCCCGGCCCCGTCGCAGCCGCCCGGCCCCGTCGCGTCTGCCTGGCCCCTCGTCGCGCCTGCCCGGCCCCGTCGCGCCTGCCCGGCCCCGTCGCGCCTGCCCGGCCCCGTCGCGCCTGCCCGGTCCCGTCGCGCCTGCCCCGGCCCTACATACTTCCTGGTACTGTCCCCCGTTCCCCGCACCGCTTTGCACCCTCCTGCACTTCCCTGCCCCGCCCTGCACCGCATTGCACCTCACTGGACCGCACTGCAC
This sequence comes from Closterium sp. NIES-67, assembly GCA_027943415.1. NCBI lineage: Eukaryota > Viridiplantae > Streptophyta > Zygnematophyceae > Desmidiales > Closteriaceae > Closterium > Closterium sp. NIES-67. The sequence goes on from BQMB01001960.1 coordinate 12,392, forward strand.
CGCACTGCATCGCACTGCACCGCACTGGACCGCACTGCACCGCACTGCGCCGCATTGGACCGCACTGCACCGCACTGCATCGCACTGCACCGCACTGCACCGCCCTGCACCGCACTGCACAGCACTACACCGCACTCCACCGTCCTACACTGCCCCTGATGGCTGCTGAGCTTCGTTTTGATGCTGAGGGTCAGCCTCTGGAGTTCGAGGCGTGGTTGGCTGACCTTCGCCGCCACCTCACTGGTCAGCGGCAGGACGGCCACCCGCTTTCTGCCCACCTAGACGGTATGCTCCCCTGCCCTGACCCCCCTGCTGTGCTGCCCGCTGATCCCACGCCCGCTGAGCGCGAGTCCACTGCCGCCGCTGCCCTTGCCCGCTCTGTCTGGCTTTCCCGCGATGCCCTTGCTCAGCTCGCCATTAGCAATGCCCTCCCCCCCCCTGAGCGCCCTCGCTTTAGAACCATTACTACCGCCCAGGCCTACCTCCATGCTGTCATCAAGCGCTATTCTACCCCTCCTGCTGCCTCAGTGGGTCGCCTGATCCTCCCCCTGCTCTTTCCTGACCTTGCGTCTTTCCCCACTGTCTCTGACCTCGCTGCCCACCTGCGCTCGATCGATGAGACCTGGCGCGCGGCCTGCACTGATGCACAGCTTAGAGTCCACCAGCCTCCCATGACCTCTACCCTCTACCTCCTTGCCACCCGCCTCCCTGACCGCCTTGCCGCCGCCCGCGACCAGTTCCTTAGCATCCACCCCGCTGCTCTCACCCTCACCGACTTTGTTGACACCCTGACTGTTATAGAGACTCGTCACCGCTCCATCACCCAGGCGAGCGGTACAGTACCGGTCCCTATCTTTCAGGGTTGTGCCCCCGCTCAGTGTACCTTCTCCGACGGCTCTGTCGCTGTGGCTGAGACTGCTGCTGCAGTGCAGTCCCGCTCGGGGAAGGGCCGCCGCCCCAAGGTTGGGAGCGGCGGAGGCGGCGGGGGTGCGGGTGGGGGTGGTGGTGGAGTCGGGTCGTCCGGTGCCGGTGCGGACGTGGGGACCCTGCCCAGTCCAGCTGCCCCGCTGCCTCCACAGTCGCAGCAGCAGCAGCAGCAGCAGCAGCAGTCGCCGCAGCCGCAGCCTTCGCAGCAGCCGCAGCAGCCGCCGCAGACGAGGCAGGCGAGTGCTCTCCCGCCTGGGTGGCCTGGAGCTGCTGGTGGTCGTGCGCGTGGTGGTGCGCCGGGTGGTGGTTCTAGAGGCGGGCGCTGTCAGTACCAGATCCAGACCGGTCCTCGCCGCGGTTTCGTTTGCGGTAAGATCGGTCATTCCACTCCTCGCTGTTTTCGTCGTCTGGACGACCTGTTCCGTCAGCGCTTTGGCCCGGCGCCCGACCTCCCGGACTGGCACAGCTTGCTTAGGCTTAGCATTCAGATTTTTGACTTGGACATGGATGCCATTGTAGCAGCCTTGCATGTGATGTATGCTGATGACTCTAGTGTGCTTCCCTCTTATTACCCTGTGTTGCCTAGTGTAGATGTGCCTATCGTAGACTCCCCTGCTGCGCCAGGCGTAGGATCTCCTGCTTTGCTTAGCCTCAGTGCTTCCACCGCTTCACTGCCGCCTCGCGCGACTGCTGCGCTTTCCTTCACCTTGGACTCTGGCGCCTCCCGGTGTTTCTTCCGCGACTCCACGACGCTGACGCCGCTGCCTGTTCCCGCTGCAGTTACTCTTGCTGACCCCTCCGGTGGTCCCGTCGTTGCCCGCAGTTCCACCTCCCTTCCCTGTCCGGCGGTTCCTTCAGGTTCGCTCACAGGTCTGCATATCCCCTCGTTCTCCAGGAACCTAGTTGGTGTCGGCTGCCTCCAGGACCTTGGCGTCACCACTACGTTCCCTGGTCACGAGCGGTATGCTGTCTGTACCGAGGCCGCCACTGGTGCCCCCCTTACCACTTTCCCCCGGGACCCGGTGTCCGGCCTGTTCACACTTGACACCGCGACTTCCCCGGCTGGGTCTTCCCCCCAGGTCGCTGCGTCCACCCAGGTTGCTGCTGCGTGCTCCTGTCGGTCCCTCACTCACCCGACTCTCCTTTGGCACCACCGCCTTGGTCACCCTGCACTCCCGCGTCTGCGTCACATGTCCCAGCACGGTCTCGTCCTTGGTCTCCCAGGTTCGTTCCCCGAGTTTCCCTCCTCCCCCGCCCCCCCGTGCACGCCTTGTGTCGAGGGCCGGCTCCGCCGTGCCCCTCACTCCTCCTCGTTTCCCCCTACCACCGCACCACTGCAGACTCTGCACATGGACGTCTGGGGCCCAGCCCCGGTCCATGGGCCGCGTCGCGAGCGCTTCTTCCTAGTGCTTGTCGACGACTTCACGCGCTACACCACCGTCTTTCCCCTGGAGCGGAAGGCCGACGTGCCTGACGTTCTCATCCCCTGGCTTGTCTCTGCTCGTGTCCACCGCGGTCTCCCTGCCTTGCGCCTCCACTCCGACCGTGGTGGCGAGTTTGCCTCAGGTGTCCTTGGTCGCTTCTGTCGTGCGGAGGGCATCACCCAGACGTTTACCCTGCCGGACTCCCCGCAGCAGAATGAGGTCGCTGAGCGACGCATCGGTTTGGTCATGGAGGTGGTTCGCACCTCCATGATCCACACCGGTGCACCCCATTTTCTGTGGCCGTTCGCCGTGCGCTACGCCGCTCACCAGCTTAACCTGTGGCCGCACCCCCAGCGGCCACCGGTTTCGCCGACCCTTCTGTGGACCGGGTCCCCTGGTGACGCGTCTGCGTTCCATGTCTGGGGCTGCCTTGCTCACGTTCGTGCCTCTGGCACGGACAAGCTCACTGCCCGCACCCTCCCCTGCGTCTTCCTCGGTTTCCCCCTTGACGCGTCCGACTGGCACTTCTACCACCCGCCGTCTCACCGCTTCTTTCACTCTCGCGACGTCACCTTTGACGAGTCCGTCTCCTTCTACCGCCGCTTCCCCCACCGTGGTCCCCCGGTTACTCCCCCCCTGTTCCTGGTCCCTCCTTCCCCAGTGGTCCCTGCCCCTCCCCCCCCCCCGCCCCCCCGTCCGGCCCCCTCTGGTGTGTCTCACGTCACCCCCCTCCCGTCGGTCGTCCCGGTCGACGAGTCTTCTGACTCTGGTAGTCCTCCGGCGCAGTCCTCGCCGTCTGTCCCTCCCCCGGTGTCTCCTCCACCGCCTCCGCAGCCGCCGTCGCCGCAGCTGCTGCAGCCGTCGTCTCCACCGCCGCCGCCGTCGCAGCCGTCGTCTCCGCCGCCACCGCCGTCGCGGCCGTCGCTGCAGCCGCCGCCGCCGCCGCCGCCGCAGTCGTCGCTGCCGCTGTTTGTGGACTCTGGGGGTGCTGGCGTTGAGGTGGGTACTAGTCCCGGGGCTTCTGTCGTGGCTTGTCCCGGCGGGCCTGGGGGTGGTACCGGTGCTGGCGGGGTTTCGTGCTCTGGGGGTGTCCCTTCTGGGGGTGCCGGTGTGGAGGGTTCGGGAGGTAGCAGTCGCGCAGCTTGTGGCCCTGGCGTTGGTGTTGTGTCGCCGCAGCAGCAGTCCCCGCCGGTGTCCGCCCTCCGTCTGCTCGGCCTTCCGTCCCCTGCCCCTGCGCCTGTTCCTCACCTGCCGTCTCCTCCTCTTCCCGTCTACGGCCCCTTGTTCCCTCCGCCGGACTCGTCCCCGGCTCGTTTTCCCCCTCGTTCCCCACCAGTGTCCCCTCCTCTGTCTCCTGACCCGACGCCTCCCTCTCACGTTTTGTCTCGCCGCCCCTCCCGTGCTCGTCCTGTCTCCCCCGTCCCGCGCTCTCACCCTATGTTGCTCCGGTCCCACGTGTCTCGTCCTCCCCTCCTCCCGTCTCCTCCTCCGTCCTCTCTTGTCGTTGCGTCTCCTCCTCTGTCTGACTACTTTCGTGCCGCTCGTCCTCTTGTTCCTCGGGTCCTTGCCTCTCTGGTTACAGACCCGTCTGTTCCAGTGTCGAGTCTTGACGCCCTTGTCGCTGCGGTCGCTGACTTCGCCTCTACCCGCCGCCTTGACTACGCTACCGCTCTGGTCTCCGACCCTGCCTGTCCTCCGTCTGTCGGGGGTGCTCCTGCCCTCGGCAGTGACGTCCTGGAGGACCGCCAGTTTGAGCTTGCTTTCCTGTCCGAGGCTGCTCCCCATCTCTGTTCCATGCTGCTAGTCCCTGAGGGTGACCCAGACGCTTTCGACATCCTGACCCCTCGTACTTACGCTGAGGCGGTTTCGGGACCCTGGGCCTCTCAGTGGATAGCTGCCATGGAACAGGAGATGGCATCTTGGAGATCCACCGGCACCTTCGTCGACGCAGTTCCCCCGCCTGGGGTGAACGTGGTCGATGGCCGTTGGCTCTTCAAGGTGAAGCGCCCTCCTGGAGAGCCGCCTGTGTTCAAGGCGCGCTACGTGGCTAGAGGCTTCAGTCAGCGCGAGGGGGTGGACTTCTTTCAGACTTTCGCTCCTACGCCGAAGATGACTACTCTTCGGGTTCTGTTACACGTAGCGGCTCAGCGTGACTACGAGCTTCACTCCCTCGACTTCTCCACTGCCTTCCTTCAGGGCAGCCTTCACGAGCAGGTCTACCTGCGTCGTCCTCAGGGCTTTACTGGCACTTTCCCCCCTGGGACCCAGTGGGTTCTGCGGCGTCCAGTCTACGGCCTGCGCCAGGCGCCTCGTGAGTGGCACGACACGCTGCGTGCTACCCTTGCTGACCTGCAGTTCTTTCCGTCCTCTGCAGACCCCTCGCTCTTCGTTGGTGCTGGCCCGACTCCGTTCTACATCCTTGTCTACGTAGACGACCTGGTCTTTGCCACAGCTGACAGGGACGCACTGGCCTCCGTGAAGGCAGAGCTGCTGAAGAGACACACCTGCACTGACCTTGGAGAGCTGCGCCGTTACCTTGGCTTGCAGATCTCCAGGGACAGAACCGCGCGCACCATCACCCTGACTCAGTCACACTTGGTGCGCCAGGTCCTTCAGAGGTTCGACCTTCAGTTCTCCTCCGCACAGCCCACCCCTCTTCCTCTGGACCACAGACTCTCCGCTCCAGTTCCTGAGGAGTCGGTAGATCCCAGTGGTCCTTACGCTGAGCTAGTGGGTTGCCTCATGTACCTGATGACTTGCACTCGCCCAGATCTCGCATACCCTCTCAGCATCCTGGCTCGTTTCGTGGCCACAGGCAGACACCGACCTCAGCACTGGTCTGCCGCTAAGAGGGTTTTGCGTTATCTTGCAAGTACATCGGGCATGGGGTTAGTGCTAGGCGGACGCAGGCCAGTGGTCCTTACTGGACACACAGACGCTTCTTGGGCAGACGACGCCGAGACGCTCAGGTCTTCCCAGGGCTACTGCTTTAGCCTTGGCTCAGGTGCTGTCTCGTGGAGAGCTACCCGCTCCTCGTCTGTTGCCCAGTCCAGCTGTGAGGCTGAGATCTACGCCGGTGCCATGGCGGCACAGGAGCTCCGCTGGCTGACCTTCTTGCTCAATGACTTAGGTGAGCGGCCTAGCTCTGCCCCGGTCTTGTACGCTGACAACAGGGCCATGATCCTCCTGTGTCAGGAGCCTCGACTCGAGGGTAGAGCGAAGCACATCCAGCTGCGGTACTTCCTCCTGCGCGAGCTCCAGCAGCGTCGCCAGACTCGCGTAGTACACTTGGCCTCCGGTGCCAACACAGCTGATATCTTTACGAAGGCGCTTGCGCCTAAAGATCATCAGCGGCACTGTGTACAGCTTGGTCTGGTTCCTGTAGTCCCTCACTTACTCGGGCCTTGACTTTGTACTGTCCTACATATATGTGTACACTCAGACTGGACTTGTGTCCTCTCACAGTGGTTGGACTAGTAGTGCCGCCCTATACTTGTTCTTGTCTTGTCTGTACTCCTTCTGACTGGTCTTTTAGACCCTTGTCTCAGAGGCTGGACTAGTAGTGCCGCCCTGAGCTGCTTGTTTAGGACATTCCCCTATGCAGTCCAGGGGGTGTGTCAAACATGTTTATTGATCATGTTTGTATAGACTGTATAGGGTAACCTCCTAGAGGGTACAACATTTAGGAATATGTGCATGTACTCTCTAACTCTATGATCATTCAAATTCTAGTTTTGAGAGGGTTGACTCTAACATTCGCGAGCAGCACCTGACGCGTCGCATGCATGCCGCGTGTCATTCCGTTTCGTCGAAACGAGTCGTGCAAATCGTGCAACCCCTTGCGAATCGTACTATCCTGGTACTGAACAGCTTCTTGAAGATCAGCAATTACAGCATGGTGTTCAGACGCGTTTGTTGCTATCCTGGTACTGAACACCACTCCGTAGGAATACGCCCTATGAGTGACGACCTGGTGATTCAAAAGCGCAGAGGAGAGTTCCGATACGGCAGGCGTTGTGTGACAGGCCCTCATGATATGGTTCTAAAGAGGGCTCATGCAGGTCGCTGCACTCATGCAGTCCCCGCAGCGAGTCGCCGCGGACCAAGGTCCTGGCGAGGGCGCTGAGGGACGAACATGCAGGGGAAGGGCGAGGGGAGAGAGAAGGGGGATGAGGAGAGGGTGGAGGGTGGGGAAGTGAACGGATGCGCAGTTGGGCATGGAAGGAGATTGCCATGTGCACATGCATGCATGGTGGCGGCGACTCACGGCGTCGAATGCGCGAGGGCGTCGGTCTCCCGCATAGCTGAGGAACTCGCATGCCCTGCCGGACCTGCCTCACACAACTGCATGCATGCACGCATGGCAGCACAGACTCACAGCGTTGAATGCGAGGGTGCGTCGGTCGCCCACATAGCTGAGGAACTCGAGCACCTGGCTGTCAGGCACCTTCAGCGGCGCCGCTGGGAGCAGGTAGGGGGGAGAAAGTGAGGATAGGAGAGAAGAGAAGAGGCGATTCAGTGTGAGGAGGGAGTAAGGAGACAGCAGGGTTATTGAGGGTGGGGGAACAGTGCAATCAGCTGAATCCATTCAGCTCACTCACCTTGCAGCAGCTAGTCACTCATGCGCCCAGCACGTGCAACCCATCCACTCACCTCCCCCTGCCATTCAACCCCCACCCCCCTGCCACTCACCAACCCCCCCTGCCCCTCACCCCCCCCTGCCATTCAACCCCCCCTGCCGTTGACTCACCCAGCACGAACCAGTCGACCGCATCGGAGCATGAGGGGTCAGCCAGGGAGCCCTGGTAGTGGATGTACGCGTGGGAGCCGTCCTGGGGGGAGAGGGAGGGGGATGGGATGGTTCACGGTGGGGGAGGAAGAAAATGGGGGTGTGGGGGGAGCATGGCAGAGCGGCAAGGGAGCCCGGGTAGTGGATATACACATGGGATCCGCCCTGCGACACAGAGAGGGGGGGAGATGTTGAGAGCGTGCGTGCATGCGCTGATTGTGTGTGTGTGTGTGTTACACTCGTGGGTCCATAAAGCTATGTGTGTGCGCATACCAGCGCTCACAGCCCTGTCAGCAGGTGGCAGCAGCAGCAGTGGGCTGGTGTGGATGCAAAGAGGAGAGAGGGAGAAAGAAGCAGAAAGATAGGGAGATAGGGAGATAGACAGAGAGACAGAGAGATAGAGAGATAGAGCACCAAGGAAGGGAATGAGAGGGGAACGAGGGGAACGAGGGGAACGAGGGCAACGAGGGCAACGAGGGCACTCACGGGCCTGTCAAGGGGCGGCAGCAGCGGCGCGGGGCTGGTCTGGATGCGCAGGCATTGCTGCAGGGCGGACCGCATGCCCCCACTGCCCACCACCGGCACCTCCAGACACTCCTGGGGAGCGGCGCTGCAGGGGGTAGGGTTGGGGGGAGGCGCACGGGGCGGCACAGGGGAGGGGTGGGGAGGGTGGGGCGGCTGCGTGGTGCCCCCACTGCCCACCAGCGGCACGTCCAAGCATTCCTGGGGGGCGGCGCTGAAAGGTGGGGTGGGGATGGAGGGGTAATGGGAGGAGCGAATGTGGGGCGAATGTGACTGGGATAGCAGCAGCACCTCCGGCGCTCCTGTCATGTGGAGCTGGGGGGTGGGGAAGGATTAGGGGAGGGGAGATATTCTGTTGCTATCGCCCCATAACACATATGCATGGGACGCACCCATAACCCTCTCCCATGTCATCCATTGTTCCCCCTTTACCTTTACCATACTCGTGATTTCTCCCCCAACTCACCATACCCCATCTCCTTACACTCCCACCTCGCCGCACTTCCATCACTCACGGCTGCCTCTCCTCCCCTCTCCCTCTCACGCTCTCCCGCACTCACTTCTTCTTGTTCCTCTCATTGGGGCTGAACGCCAGGGCGGCTTCCAGGCACAGGTTGCGCGGCGCCTTGGGGTCCGCCTCCACCATCACACTTAGGGCGAGCACGGGCGAGCATGGTTGGGGACATGGGATGGGATGCGATGGGATGGGATGCGATGGGATGGGATGCGATGGGATAAGGATAGAGAGGGGCGTTGGAGAGTAAAGGCGGCACAAGTTGCGCGGCGCCTTGGGGCCCGCCTGCACTTTTGAGTCGACTCAAAAGCCACTGCGCCTGCACCGCCAAGCTGCACACATGGGAGGAATGGGGGGCTGGGAGGGGGGGATTATTGGGGGGACGGATGGGGAGCACATGGGACCATGGCGGAGAACGATAAGGACCATGCTGCCTGTGGGAACTGCCGCACGCGATAAGTCAGCAGCATTTGATCCGAGCAGCTGTGTCTAGACCGTCGCCACAACACCATGACCCCCCTCCCTCTAACACTGCGTGCTTGTCGCCACGTGACAAGGAGATTGCCAGGCCCCTCGCTCACCCAACCAGCTCATGCCAACTCACCCAATCACTGCCAGCTTGCCGTCAGCATCGCCTGCAAGGGAACGAGGGGGAGGAAGACGGGGAGGGGGGGGGGGAGTGGGGGGGAAGGGGGGAAGGAACAGATAACAGGGGAGGGGGTTGGTGGGCGGTGGGGAGATTGGGAGAGCAGAGGGCTGAGAGGGACAAGAGTCGCAACTCAAAGAAGGTGCGATGGAAAATGCGGCTGCTTTCTAATGACCCAGGAAATATGATCTCCTTGTGTCAGTCTGTTGCAGTGCCACGGTTCAATGAAAGTCACGTCCCTCGCTACAGTCACGTACGGTGGACGAGGTACCCTCATTACAGTCACATCCCTCGCTACAGTGACGTACGGTGCACGAGGTGCGCCTCCATGGGCGAGCGCACGCCGTTGAAGGAGTGCTCGCTGGGCGCGTGGAAGTGGTACTGTAGCAGCTGCAGCTGCCGCCCGCCCACCACGCACGAGTTGCTGCCGTCCGGAAAATTCACCTGCGTTCAGCGGAAGAAGGGGACGAGAGGAGAGAGAGGAGGCGAAGGGGCAAGGGTGGGCGAGCATAGAGGGCAGGGAGGAGAATAGGTGCGCGCGATGATGCACGCGGGTAAACCTGATGCCACGTGGCATTCACAGCAGGCGCACGTGTTTGCACTGTGATTCTGACGTGTGCATTGGGCATTGGGCGACTCGCCTGCATGGTGCCATGCCCCGTGTTGAGGAACGACGCCTCGGCGTTCTTATACGCGAATGTGATCTTGCCGAGGCCGTTGTCTCTCGTCAGCTTCGACGTCGCGTTCAGCGGAGCGTCGATGGCGAGCTTCGCGTCGCCCGCGGCGCACAGCTCGCCCCACTCCATGGGCCCGGAGACGTCGCCCTTGCTCCAATCGGCGGCCAGTGCGGCCCCGATAGAGGATCCCCCGTTAGAGTCACAGATGGGGCAACCCACCACGGCCGCCATGCCGGCCGCCAGCCCGCCGAGGATCAGCCGCCGATTGACGACGCGCTGCCCGGTGTGCCCGTGAGAGGCGCTTCCGGGCTCTGCGGCGGCCGATTTTCCGTCTTTCGCGGCGCAGCGGACGGCAATGGCGGGGGCGTTACTGGCGGTTGGGAGGGGAGCTGCGCAGGAGGCGAGGCTGACGGGTCGGCCGAGCATCTCACATTTCTCCAGCGATGACTGGACGCACGCGGCCAGCGGCCCGCGAAGCGACGAGGACGAGGCAAGAGCAGCCATTGAATAGGCAAGGGGAACCGAGCTGACGACAATGGAGGCAGAAGTTATTATGTATCCTGGATGCCGTCTATGAGTGATGAGCTGAGGTGACTCTCACTCGTCATCACTTATTATCAGCAGTGAAATGGTGAAGGGATTGATCATTCAGCTCGTGGTGGCTCGAGCTGATGGGCGTCATAGCTGGCGGGTGGTGGCTAAGGGGCAGCGCAACTTTCTAAAAGGATTTGCCGTGCCTCGTTTTGGGGGTTACTTGAACCACGTCTTTCGGAGAGGAGATGATGCAACTGTGGGAGAAAAGTTGGAAGTCTTCGTGTTTAGCCACACCACTAAACGTCACCGCTAAGACTAGGTGGGTGGAAATACATTCTTTGAGCTACACACGACTCTTCTGTGGCGTCTGAGCCTCGCATAATCGACGGTTCTCAAATGTCTATCAGCCAGTCAATCAATATCCGACATCCGCCTCCGAATCGCGCGCTCGATATGATGGCCATGTCATCACGAACCAGCAGATCGGATTCCACGTGGTGAAGCCTACTTACTGCAGGGCCTCAGTAACAAATATAGGTACGCAGGAAAACAGTTCACAGATAAGCATCATATGCGGACGAATTACCAAAGCCCTCTTGCTCGTCGACCAAAGTGGGAATTTCTCTTTCCCCCTCCCAAGAATTCCGTGATTGACCAGTCTGCGCTGGCACTGTCGCGCTTGTGTCACCACAAGTTCTTCCTCCACGCAACGTGGAGAATCCGCGGCATGCGGGGCTACCCACAGGCGCGACCAAAGGGACTTCTCCTCGCATTCTGAACCCCCAATCAAAGCAATCCGCGTGTTCGGTCATCGTGCAAGGCAAACACCCCCAGCCCAGATACAACCAAGGCCCTCGAACTTGTCGCTGCTGGGTATGAGGCAAGGGGTACCAAGGGTGATTTGAAAGGGGGTGCAGGCAGCAGAGCAAACTAGCAGTGCGATGATTAGACTGCAAGCACGTAGTTGATCTGACAGAAATCGCCTACCGCCTTAGATCTACAACGGCCAGCGGCCGACCACGGGTCAGCCATGGCGTCTAACGCGTTTGAAACGTACTGGAAGGTAGGGTGGACGTAGCACAGGATACAGAAGCGTTATTTCTCGGGTCGTAATCTGACGTGAACGGCGTTCTCTGCAGGTTTTGACAGATAACTTCACAGACTTCCAGCTGGCGACCATAGGAAGCTTCCTGATTCATGAGTGCGTCTTTTTCATGTCTGGGCTGCCTTATCTTATCCTAGAGAATCTTAATGTCCGAAACTACAAGCTCCAGGTGCGTCGTCCTCGGGTAATCTCTCGTTATACGGCGTCATTGGCAGGTCACGGTAGATTCTGAATGTGATTTTCTCCATTGCAGAAAAAGTCGAACCCGGCATCGTCACAGATCAAATGCATTCTGAAGCTGCTGATGTACCACTGCCTCGTCAACCTACCGATGATCATGGCGTCCTACCCGGTCTTCAAGTATATGGGCTTCAGGAGCACGCTTCCCCTCCCTCACTGGTACTGCTTCCGCTCGCTTTACCATTTAAGGGTAAAGGTTTCGTCTTCGCTGTAAACTTTTCCTCGTTTCAATACCACGCTTGCAGGAGTACTATCGTCACCCAGATTGTGAGCTATTTCCTTATCGAGGATTTCGTGTTTTATTGGGGTCACCGTGCGCTGCACTCCAAATGGCTGTACCAGAACGTCCACTGCGTCCACCATGAGTGAGTGCTGCTGCCAAAACGTTCCACTTTACTCCACGTCTCCCACCTCTGGGGTATTAAGTCTCCATTTTATATCTCTTTTGTGGGCTCTCAGGTACGCGACGCCGTTCGGGTTGACATCCGAATATGCGCATCCCGCGGAGATCCTGTTCCTAGGCTTCGCCACCATCCTCGGCCCAGCCCTCACCGGGCCGCATCTGCTCACCCTCTGGCTCTGGATGAGCCTTCGAGTCCTTGAAACTGTTGAAGCGCACAGCGGATTCGAGTTCCCCTGGAGTCCCTCGCGCTTTATTCCCCTTTATGGCGGGTGAGTTCATCATTCACTAGATGAAGCCATTACACCTTGTATGGGATGTCCTCTCAGCAGAATATGACATTCGCATTAACTGCAGGGCGGAGTACCACGATTATCATCACCGCTGCGTGTACACCGACTCGGGCAACTACTCGTCCACGTTCATCTACATGGACTGGTATGTGGCTGTGACTTCTTTGCACATACGGTATGCCCTAAGATGCGCTCTGACTGTCATGCTATGCATGGTGCAGGATCTTTGGCACTGATAAGAACTACAGGAGAATGAAGGCTTTGAAAGCAGGCAGTGCCAAGGACGAGGCGCCTACTACTAATGGTACGAAGAAGGACTCTTAGACTACAGAAGGTTCCTAAATAGACGCATTCTTCCAGGCCTTGCAATGCCAAGGCGTAACATTCACGCCCTCGCTGAGGGCGTACTAGTTGGCTTGTTTTGTATCTGTCAACCACTTCATACCTACCACACGTTCCCATCTTCTAGGCAAGGTGTACTAGGGGGCCATAAGTCTTTCACCATACTCCCATGCATCGTTCCCCTCTTTTCATACTTCCTGTGTGAAAATGAGAGCTCAACGGGAGGGATGGTGTATCGGGCCATGTTTTGGGGGGGAGGGTGGAGGACTGAGTGATGACAGGAAGAGGCTGGGGTGTGCACAGGACGCAGTCAGTGCATGAGGCCAAGACTGCGCGACGGGTAGATGTGCGAGCTTGGGTTGTTTGCGATCAGGTTGGGGAATGTGGAGTGAAGGGTGGGTTGAAGGGTGGGTTGAAGGGGGGGTTGGATGAAGGGGAGAAGGCAATGTCCAAAGAAACCTAAAGCAGAGATGTATGGGCATGTTCATTTTCAGGAGCAGCTCCCCAACCGGACATTCACCAAAGTTTACCACGTCAAATTAAATATAACACGTAGTCCACAACACCGTACTGCTTTCAACCTCTGTGAGTGGTCGACCATGAAGCGTGTTATAAGAAAATGTGATGCAGCCTAAGTGCACAATTGGAGACATTACTATCTGTGGTTGGAATGGAAAGATTGTGTACGGAGACGACAAGAGTCGAGAGCAATGCGAGAACTGTACCACACCACTCTGCAATAACGGGGAATTTCCTTCTCATCATGATCCACAGCTATTTCTCGCCTTCCAGCAGATCACACCACAATTGTGTTCAATCGGGTTCCTCGCAGCCCATCCCAGCTACTCACAATCTAGCTTTCTGTGGTCTGCATTCCTCTCTTTCATCCATCCGGCTTCCTGATCCGGTCGTCGGAGCATTTGTGGATTGCCTGGTGCTTGTTTCTGCGCTCATTGCTGCACCCTGGCAACTCAGTTGCATCGATTGCTCCGCTCAGGCAGGGAAATCCAAAACCGAAACGGGTCCTGAAATTCTCGAATTTAGGGTTGCGGACAAGTCGATGTCAGAAAGAAGGTCGAGACTTCTGTAACTAGTCGTGCTGGCTAAGATTAGATTTAACGCCGTCTCTCGTCAGGCCAGCTGGCTGCTCGCCGGCTGATGCGGCGATGACGGGGCCGCTGCCGTCGCCAGCCAATCGCACGCGGTTCAAGACGCCCGAGGGGCGATACCTGCTGTCGCACGAGAAGCTTCATCCCGCGGGACTCATCCAATACGCGCATCAACGCAGCCCCACCAAGGTGCCGCCCGCTCGCCACGTGTCCGGCGCAGATCCCTCCATCGCAAGGGTCAGACGCCACGATACCGTCACCCGTTCCATTATCAGTGAATGGCGTCGTTCCATCTCTCGTCTCGCCGCCGTCCTGTGGTTGCTTCACCTGTATACACTCTCTTATCCGTCGCAATCCTCGCCTGCATCGGCAGTCTCTCCTGCCACCTGCATCCTAAATAGTTATGTTCCCTCCAATGTGCCTTGCGATCTTCCCAGTCCCATTCACGTTTCCCGTGCCTTCCACTGCAGCAGTCGCATTCCGCCTGCCCCTCTCACTGTCCCCCCCTCCCCCCCCCCCCCCCCTGCACCCCCGGACGCTTTTGTTCGGCGCAGATCACATTAGCGCATCTCGAGGATCGGCCTCCGCCTGTTCGCCCTCCTTCACCGTTGCCAGCTGCCACGTCAGCAGGCTCCAGATTCGCCAAGAACTTTCTAGGAGCGGGAAGCGGCACTCGAGGGCTGCCCTTTGGCGGTGGAAATGGCCGGCAGTCAGGTGAGAATGGTGGTGAGATTGGCCGTCAATCTGGTGAGGTTGGCCGTCAATCTGGTGTAAGTGGCCGTCAGTTAGGTGGAAGTGGCAGTGAATCAGGTAGGTCGCTGGCCCACCGTCTTGGCAGTCCCTCCCTTGCCGTACCTCCCGCACTTCCTTCCCCTTCCTCCCCTTACTCCCTGCCTCCGCGCCTCCCGCATCCTCCCCTCCCATTCCCCTCCCGCCTCCTCCCCTTCCACCATGTCTCCCCCACCCTTCCACACCCCCCTAATGCCCCACTATCCCCCCCCACCCCCCTAATGCCCCACTATCCCCCCCCACCCCCCTAATGCCCCACTATCCCCCCCCACTATGCCCCCCACTTCCCCTGCAGCAACGGCACCAGCAGCCAGTGGCGCATCTGCCGGCACGGGGGCTGCAGGCAGCAGCAACGGGCCCGTGGGGAGAACAGGGGGAGGTGGAGGGGGGGGGGAGAAGGAGAAGGCGGGGGGCGAGGGGGAGGGGTCGTATGTGATCTTCAACGTTGGCGAATCACTCTTTGTGGCGGATGCCAACAGCACAGACAAGGTGGGGCGGGCATCCCCCTGTCCATCTTTCTCTCTCTCTATTTCTCGTCCCCCTTCTCGCTCCCACTCCCCCAACCCCTCTCTCCCACACCACCTCCCTTCCTACCCGCCCTTCCCCCGACCCCCTTCTTCCTCCCTCAACCCAGTACCCCCTCAAGGCCTCAGTTCAACGCCACCAGTCTCTTTCCTCCCCCCCTCTCTGTCCCTTCTCCCCCCTTCGCTTCAGGGGCCCCGTGAAGGCCATTCGGTTCAACGGTCTATACCACGCCTTTGACGCCTCACACTCACTCCCCCCCTCCCCCCCTCCCCCCCTCCCGCCAGGACCCCCTCAAGGCCATCCAGTTCAACGCCACCAGCGGCCTCTCCTATGCCTTTGACGCCCCCCGCTCACTCCCGCTCACTCCCGCTCACTCCCACTCACTCCCACTCACTCCCACTCACTCCCACTCACTCCCACTCACTCCACTCACTCCCACTCACTCCCACTCTCGCCCACTCACTCCCACTCACTCCCACTCACTCCCACTCACTCCCACTCACTCCCACTCACTCCCACTCACTCCCACTCACTCCCACTCACTCCCACTCACTCCCACTCACTCCCATGCACTCCCACTCACTCCCACTCACTCCCACTCACTCCCACTCACTCCCACTCACTCCCACTCACTCCCACTCACTCCACTCACTCCCACTCACTCCCACTCATCCTACTCACTCCCACTCACTCCACTCACTCCCACTCACTCCCACTCTCGCCCACTCAATCCCACTCACTCCCACTCACTCCCACTCACTCCCACTCACTCCCACTCACTCCCACTCACTCCCACTCACTCCCACTCACTCCCACTCACTCCCACTCACTCCCACTCACTCCCACTCACTCCCACTCATTCCCACTCACTCCCACTCACTCCCACTCACTCCCACTCACTCCCACTCACTCCCACTCACTCCCACTCACTCCCACTCACTCCCACTCACTCCCACTCACTCCCACTCACTCCCACTCACTCCACTCACTCCCACTCACTCCCACTCTCGCCCACTCACTCCCACTCACTCCCACTCTCGCCCACTCACTCCCACTCACTCCACTCACTCCCACTCACTCCCACTCTCGCCCACTCACTCCCACTCACTCCCACTCACTCCCACTCACTCCCACTCACTCCCACTCACTCCCACTCACTCCCACTCACTCCCACTCACTCCCACTCACTCCCACTCACTCCCACTCACTCCCACTCACTCCCACTCATTCCCACTCACTCCCACTCACTCCCACTCACTCCCACTCACTCCCACTCACTCCCACTCACTCCCACTCACTCCCACTCATCCCACTCACTCCCACTCACTCCACTCACTCCCACTCACTCCCACTCTCGCCCACTCACTCCCACTCACTCCCACTCACTCCCACTCACTCCCACTCACTCCCACTCACTCCCACTCACTCCCACTCACTCCCACTCACTCGACTCACTCCCACTCACTCCCACTCTCGCCCACTCACTCCCACTCACTCCCACTCTCGCCCACTCACTCCCACTCACTCCCACTCACTCCCACTCACTCCCACTCACTCCCACTCACTCCCACTCACTCCCACTCACTCCCACTCACTCCCACTCACTCCCACTCATTCCCACTCACTCCCACTCACTCCACTCACTCCCACTCTCGCCCACTCACTCCCACTCACTCCCACTCACTCCCACTCACTCCCACTCACTCCCACTCACTCCCACTCACTCCCACTCACTCCCACTCACTCCCACTCACTCCCACTCACTCCCACTCACTCCCACTCACTCCCACTCACTCCCACTCACTCCCACTCACTCCCACTCACTCCCACTCACTCCCACTCACTCCCACTCACTCCCACTCACTCCCACTCACTCCCACTCACTCCCACTCACTCCCACTCACTCCCACTCACTCCCACTCACTCCCACTCACTCCCACTCACTCCCACTCACTCCCACTCACTCCCACTCACTCCCACTCACTCCCACTCACTCCCACTCACTCCCACTCACTCCCACTCACTCCACTCACTCCCACTCACTCCCACTCATCCTACTCACTCCCACTCACTCCACTCACTCCCACTCACTCCCACTCTCGCCCACTCAATCCCACTCACTCCCACTCACTCCCACTCACTCCCACTCACTCCCACTCACTCCCACTCACTCCCACTCACTCCCACTCACTCCCACTCACTCCCACTCACTCCCACTCACTCCCACTCACTCCCACTCACTCCCACTCACTCCCACTCACTCCCACTCACTCCCACTCACTCCCACTCATTCCCACTCACTCCCACTCACTCCCACTCTCTCCCACTCACTCCCACTCACTCCCACTCACTCCCACCCTCCCTCCCGTCTCCTCCTCGCCAGGACCCCCTGAAGGCCATCCAGTTCAACGCCACCAGCGGCCTCTGCCACGCCTTTGACGCCGCTGCAGCCTCCAGAGACGCCCAGGGCACGGCGCCCAGGGACGCGCACGACCTCCTTATCGGCACCAACTCGGGCGACAGTGAGTGGCCTCCTTATAGTCACCTCATATTCCTTCCTCTCAGCCGAGGTTCTGACCCCATGGCCGAGGAACTGGCCCCATGGCCGAGGTACTGGCCCCATGGCCGAGGTACTGGCCCCATGGCCGAGGAACTGGCCCCATGGCCGAGGTACTGGCCCCATGGCCGAGGTACTGGCCCCATGGCCGAGGTACTGGCCCCATGGCCGAGGTACTGGCCCCATGGCCGAGGTACTGGCCCCATGGCCGAGGTACTGGCCCCATGGCCGAGGAACTGGCCCCATGGCCGAGGTACTGGCCCCATGGCCGAGGTACTGGCCCCATGGCCGAGGTACTGGCCCCATGGCCGAGGTACTGGCCCCATGACCCCCATGCCTGTTACTTCCCCTCCTTTTCCTAACTCTGCCATCATTCCCCCTCTGATGCCCTCCGTCCCACTCCCCCACTATCCCTATTTCTCTCCTCTCTTCCCTCCCCCCTTCCCCCCCCCGCCCTTCCTCCCCCTCTCCTCCCCTCTCTCCAACGCACGAAGCCTCAGTTCCCAATCTCCCCCTGTTGCCTTCCCTCCCCCTCTCACTTCCCCCCTGTCAGTCTGCACGGCTGTTTGAGAGCGCAGGTGGCAGACAGCAGCAAGACGCTGGTGGGGGCCACTCTACTGAAGTGAAGCACCTCAATGTGTGCGCCCCTTCCCCCCTCCCGTCTCGCCCTTCCCCCTTCCCGTCTCGCCCTTCCCCCCTCCCGTCGCGCCCTCCTCTTCCCCCCTCTCTCCTCGCCCGCCCATCTCCCAGTCTACACGGCGTCCCTGAGAGCGCAGCTGGCGGACGGCACCAAGAAGCTGGTGGGGGCGGCGCACTACAGCAACAGGGACAGCGCCGCCAGCAGTGGCAGCGGCATTGGGAGCAGCAGCAGCAGCAGCAGTGGCAAGGACAGCAGCGGTGGCAGCGGCAGCCGGTGCACGGCGGTGGCGTGGGTGCCTGGATCCGATGGGGTGTTTGTGACCGCACATGCCGACGGCAACCTCTATGTCTTTGACAAGGTGTGATGGGCTGTGCTGCCTTGTCATGCCATGCCTTGTCATGCCATGCCGTGCATTGCAATCTGGTGGCAAGCAATGAGTGGTACAGCTAGAAGCTTGCATTCCAAAGCTCCTTGGTGTATGAACGATTCCCCCCTCTTCCCCCCGTGTCCGTTCCCTCAACCGCCACCCAACAACCTTCCGCCCTGGTTCCCAACCCCCCAACCCCACCCCGTCTCCCCTCCCTTCCCAGCATCGCGACGGCACCACGGAGCCGGCCTTTCCTCCCATCAAGGACCTCCATGCTTTCTCCACGGCTCATGCGCGCTCCAACAAGGTCTGACACCAGTCTCTCGCATGATTACCCCATGCCTACTACCTGCCTTGGCTTGCTCCTCCAGCTCATCTTGCTGACATAGCAATGGCACTTCCTTCGAATCCCTCTTATGAACATCACCTCTCAGCACAATTGTTGCCATCCGTGTTGCCATCCGTGTTGCTGCATGTCCCCGTGCACCCTCACCCCCAGAGCAATCCCACGGCGCGGTGGCACATCTCTCCTTCAGCCATCACTGCCATCGCCTTCTCGCCCTCTGGCTCGCACATGGCCACCGTGTCAAGAGACGGTGAGTGTGCAGGGCGAGGGGTGATGGCACATGGCACATGGCACATGTATAGGCTGTCTGTCACCTTTCTACTTGTGCTGCTGCTGTGACCTGCTGTCTATCTCTCGCTCTTGTGTCTCTGCGCCCGTCTCCTGCACTCCACACTCCGGCGCCTCTCGGAGGCCATGCTCCATGCTCCATGCTCCATGCTCCATGCTCCATGCTCCGTGCTCCGTGCTCCATGCTCCATGCTCCATGCTCCATGCTCCATGCTCCATGCTCCATGCTCCATGTTCCACGCTCCCCATGCTCCATGCTCCATGCTCCATGCTCCATGCTCCATGCTCCATGCTCCATGCTCCATGCTTGCTGCGTGCTGCTTGCTGCAGGCTATCTGCGGGTGTTTGAGTGGGAGCGGGAGGCGCTGGAGGGCGGGTGCAAGAGCTACTACGGTGCGTTCCTCTGCTGCGCCTTCAGCGGCGACGGGCGGCTGGTGGCGGCAGGGGGGGAGGACGACCTGGTGGCGGTTTGGGACCGACACTCGCATTCCGTGCTCGCGTGGTGCGAGGGGCACTGCTCTTGGGTGAGGGGCACTGCTTTTGGGTGAGGGGCACTGCTCTTGGGTGAGGGGCACTGCTCTTGGGTGAGGGGCACTGCTCTTGGGTGAGGGGGATCATTGGCATTGTCGCTCCTGTTGCGCTTATCCCAGTCAACACACTACTGCTCTTCTCTCTCCTTGTCTCCTTGCGTCCGCTCCTCTCCTGCTCAATCTCTTCTCCTGCTTTCCACTCCGCACATTCTGTCACCCTCTCTCCTCTTTCTCTCCTACCTTGCCCGCATCTCTCACCACCTGCTTTCCGATTTGCACGCACCCTCCCTATCTGCTCTCTCGCCTTTCCATGCACCTCTCTCCCTTCCTCTCTTCCCGGCCCTCTCCCCCTTCTCTCATCTCGCCCATCTCGCCAGGTCACCGCTGTGGCGTTTGACCCCTTCCTCGCCGCCACACCCCCCTCATCAACCACCGCCCCTCCTGCCACCACCACCACTGCTGCCGCCACAACCCTCCCTTCCTCCACCGCCATTCTCCCCACCAGCACCAGCAGCAGCACTGCTTTGGCGAGCCCTGCAGGTGCAGTGGGGAGCTACAGACTGGGCTCCGTGGGGCAGGTGAGCCCAGGGAGGGGGGGAGATGAGGGAGAGGCAGGAGCCGAGCGAGTGGAGCACTGTCTGCTGTGGTGGTGTCCCACGCTTTCCTTTCCAGTCCTGTCTCTGTGATCTTGGAGTCCTCTCAGCTGTTGTGCCCGCAACACATTTCATGCCTCGTTTGTGGGACCCCATCCCCTTCCACATTCCCCCTTCCCCCATCCCCTTCCACATTCCCCCTTCCCCCATCCCCTTCCCCATTCCCCCTTCCCCCATCCCCTTCCCCATTCCCCCTTCCCCCATCCCCCATTCCATTCCCCCTTCCCCCTTCCCCATTCCCCCTTCGGCCTTTCCCCCACCACCCACGCACCCACCCGCCCCATCAGGACACCCAATTGCTCCTATGGGACGTGACTCTAGACGATGTCGTGCTCCCCCTGCGCCACCACGCACCCCATCCCCACCATCAATCACCAGCTGCCACGTCAGCATCCCACCCTCATGACGTGGCTTCGACCAGCACCCCACCCGTCCCCCACTCGCACTCTCGCTCCCACTTCTCCCACTTCCACTCTCACTCACCCGGCCACGCCTCCCCTAGCCGAACACATGGCGCCACATCAGCACCAGGAACCGCCTCGTCAGCTTCATCACTAGGTCCGGGCAGAACTAGTGGCGGCAGCAGTGGGGCTTTAAGAGATGCAGCTGCATCTAATGCAGCAGCAGCAGGGGTGCTGGTTCCGCCTCCTTCGAGAAAGGACGTGCCGCGAATATCACCAGTCATGGCACACAAGGTATGCCCACCCGCCTCGCACACTCTTTGCCGCCCCCACCAGTTGTTTCTGGCATGCATCCCCATCCCCATCCGCATCCATCCAACCACCGCCTGCCCTGCGTCCCTGCATCGATCCGTGTGTGCCTCGTGCTTGTGGCGTGCATGAATGGCCATGAACGTGTGTCTCCTGGTCATGCGGGCATGAATGGCCATGAACGTGTGTCTCCTGGTCATGCGGGCATGAATGGCCATGAACGTGTGTCTCCTGGTCATGCGGGCATGAATGGCCATGAACGTGTGTCTCCTGGTCATGCGGGCATGAATGGCCATGAACGTGTGTCTCCTGGTCATGCGGGCATGAATGGCCATGAACGTGTGTCTCCTGGTCATGCGTGCATGAATGGCCATGAACGTGTGTCTCCTGGTCATGCGGGCATGAATGGCCATGAACGTGTGTCTCCTGGTCATGCGGGCAGGAATGGCCATGAACGTGTGTCTCCTGGTCATGCGGGCATGAATGGCCATGAACGTGTGTCTCCTGGTCATGCGTGCATGAATGGCCATGAACGTGTGTCTCCTGGTCATGCGGGCATGAATGGCCATGAACGTGTGTCTCCTGGTCATGCGGGCATGAATGGCCATGAACGTGTGTCTCCTGGTCATGTGTGCATGAATGGCCATGAACGTGTGTCTCCTGGTCATGTGTGCATGGTCCCTGCATGCCATTCGGGCTTCGCTCCACACATACGTCATGCATCTTTGCACGCATGTCCTGCCATGCCCTGCCCTGCCCTGCCCTGCCCTGCCCTGCCCCCAGGTGCATGTGGAGCCGCTCTCCTCGCTGGCCTTCGCCAGGGAGGGGGTGCTCACGGCGTGTCACGAGGGCTGTGTCAAGCTCTGGATCCGCCCCGGGGTCACGCCCCTGCCCGGCAGCATTGCCGCCTCCTCCGCTGCTGCTGCCACGGCCGCCACCACTGCCCCTGCCCTCGCTGCTGCTTCCGGTCCTGCTGCTGCTGCTGGTGCCACCACTGCCGCTGCTGCCCTCCCTGCCGCTTCCCCCTCGCCCCTGCCAGCCAACCCCCAGTTTGACTCTGCCTCCCTGGGTGACCCGCTCTCTGCATCGGACGTGGGTTCCGCCGTGCACCGTATGACAGCCGTGGATCCCCCTGGCAGCCTGGGTGCTGCTGCTGCATCAGCGAGAGATGTGAGGATGGGCGTCTCAGGCCAAAGGGGAGCGAGATGATTGCGCCTTCGCAAGGGCATGTGCTCACGTGCCTAGAAATGCATCCAAGCCAATGGCATGGTGTAACAAAGAACGCTATAACATGGCAATGGGCTGTAAAGTAGCGGTCCCCATGCTGTGAGCTGTAGTGGCCATGGCACCAGATGGATGTCGGATGTGCCCATGGACATGCAGCCAGATCCTCACGACGGACCAAGCTTCGTGGAACGATGTCGGTTTATGATATTCTGGTTAATGCATTATGCATGTAAGGTTAATGGCCACCAGAGATGTTGGTGAAATGTTGTGACGAGGAATAAAAGGGTCCAGGCACAGATTTGTGCCAGCCAACTTGTTCAGCTGCTGGCTGGTGCCAGTCTTGGCCACATAAGCAGCCATGAGTGGTGACATGGCACCCACTCACCCTGCACCGTGCACATGGCTTGATGCCCCCCACACCCCCACCATCCAGCATATTTATTTACTCATGGCAGCAGCAGCAGCAGTGGCAGCGAACACATCAGGGTGTGGCGCCAGTAGGTGCAGTAGCGGCTCTGGCACCTAGTGTGCGGCGGCCAGGCAATACCTGCGGTGCACGGCCGTGGCACACACACCTGCCGACGCTGGAAGGGCCAGTGGTGCTCGCATTCGGCCTTGTTTCTGTTTCAGGTTGACTCAATTATTTCAGCACAAGCATACAATGTGTTATGCTGGGTTCCTACCTATGGTTCCTATTGCCTACTGTACTGCATCAGGACACCTGCTAGCTACAGGCATACGTTTTGAGCGAGCCCTGTCAGGTCCAAGCTACAGGCATACGTTGTCATTTGTGCCTACTGTTGCGCTGGCGCGCTTTAACTCCGACCAGCAGCAGCAGCAGCAGCAGGCCGCAAGCGAGTGGCACCACTGCTGTGGAAGTGTGATATGCTGGGCAAAGCACCACCGTCCTTGCTGGCAACAGCAGCAGCAGCAGCAGCAGGGGCGGGGCGGTCAGCGGTGGTTTCTGCGAACATGTCGGGCGAGAGGGGCACGATGGCCACAGCCTTGTGCGCCTTCTTGCCGCCCGCCCTGCTCTTGGGGAACAGCTTGGCGCGGCGCTGGCGGAACATGTGCGTGTAGAGGTGCAGCCAGAAGAGGGGATACGCCGCCAGGATGACCTGCGGGAGTGGGGCAGTGGGGGAGTGGGGGAGTGGGGGAGTGGGGGAGTGCGGGAGTGGGGGAGTGGGGGAGTGGGGGAGTGGGGGAGTGGGAGGGGGAGGAGGGGATTTGGGGAGAGTGAGGGAGGGGAGAGGTAGTGTTAAAAAGTGGGGGAGGAGGTTGAGGGTGGTGGTTTGGTGGGCATGCGACGAGAGGAAGAGCGAGGCGCAGCGGGCAGGCAGCAAAACAAGGCTCAATGAGGAGGAGAACAAGGCGAATACCGCGTTGAGTGCCCTCGGACTACAGACAGGCACCGTGAGTGGCAGCACGCACCATGAGGACGTGGTAGTAGTCGAAGGGCAGGCGGTTGAAGACGAACGCGAGGGGCTGCTCCGCCTTGACGAAGGGCAGCGACAGGTAGATGAGCACCACTGGCACACGGGGAGGGAATGTGAGACGAAGGTGAGGGGGGGGGAGGGAGAGGGTGAGAGGGGCCGGGGGGAGGGAGAGGGTGAGAGGGGCCGGGGGGAGGGAGAGGGTGAGAGGGGCCGGGGGGAGGTGTGGGGGATGTGGAGGGGATCAGGGTGGGGGAGCAGAGCAGGGGCGAGTGAGTGTTGCTCCGTGTGAGAGGCTCGAAGCATGGGTGCGGTGCACCTGCCACTCCCTGGGGCCACGTCCTCATTACAGCACTGTACATTACAGTCACACTGCCTACGATAAATCACATCTGCCACTCCCATTCCCGCCACTCACTCTCGCCGCCGAACATGCCGATGGGGTACAGCGGGATGAACGCCGAGTACCGCAGCCACGTCAGCGCCGCCGGACACGTGCCCAACAGAGAGAGGGCGTACTGCGGATAGCGTATGACCTGTCAGGGTCGGGGGGTGAGGAGCGGGAATGAGAGAAGGGGACAAGCGCAACGTACGGGGAAGCGGATGGAGTGCAAGTGGCAGCGCTGCCTGGTCCGAGCCGCGAATTCGCGTCGGACAATCAGCACGCGGCAATGAGCCCGCGACAATCAGCACGCGGCAATGAGCCCGCGACAATCAGCCCGCGGCAATGAGCCCGCAACAATGAGCACGCGAGCCCTTCACCAACGGGCAGCGAACGCGCGTGCGGGCCAGTGGGCGCACCTCGGAGCAGCACCAGACGGCGAGCAGCACGAAGAGCGCCGCGTGCGCGTGGAGGGCGGGCGTGCGGCCCACCACGGCGAACAGCACAAAGCTCCGCCCCACCCACTGCACCAGCGGCGCCGCCACGCCGCTGCGCACCAAACCTGAGGGGGAGCGGCCGCGGGGAATGGAGGAGACGAGGGGAAGGGGGAAAGGGGGTTGGGAGCGGAGGGGAGAGCCAAGGCGCGGGGAGCAAGATTCGAGAGCGCGGGTGTCGGCGAGAGAAATCAGAAGGGCGGAGAGGAAAAGGGAAGGAGTTGAGGATAAGAGGCTTACCCGTGGCGGCGTGCACGGTCTCGAGAATGGACGCGAATTGACAGGCGTCTGCGGGGACGGGTGGGATGGAAGGCAGGCGACGAGTTGAGAGGCTCCTCAAAATACGGCGAGGGTCGCGAGGATGCGGGGAGACGCAACAGCTGGTCCGCCGCAAAATGAAAAATTTTCCCTATGGCTTTCGCGAGTTGACAGCGGAAGCGAGAGCAGTACGGTGAATGGGCATAAGGGAGCCGTGGAAGGGAGACGAGGCGGGGAGAGCAGGCGACGTACAGACGAGGGGCCACGCGACGTGGAAGGCGCCGGCGATGGAGGCGGTGGTGGCGGCGCTGTGCAGCATGGCGGCGAGCGCCACGGCCCTGATGCGGCGGGCGGTGGGTGGACAAGGGGATGGAGAGGGCGGTGAGATGGCAGGGAGGGGTAGGAAGGACGGTGCAGGAGAAGGCGCGAGTGGCATGGTGGGCTGACGCGCGACGTGGAGCGTGTGCGCGATTCACGGTGGACGGCGGCGGGGAATGCGATGCTGGTGGACGAACGAAGGCCGTGGAGCCGATACGAGGGGACGTGGAATCCTAGCTCGTTGCGCACAAATCGTGCGCAGAATACGGCGAGAAAAGGCTAACGAAACGCGGACTAGCAGCACGAGAAGCGGAGCGTCTTCGTACCATCCGGTGGCCTGTGCGAGGTTGTAGGCGGCGAGGTACGCTTTACTCGACGAAGCCATTCTTGTGAAGGGAAAGCAAGTCTTAGTGGAATATCCGAGCACACAAATTCCTCGGAGTCGAGCTAATCTAGAAGCGAACGAAGGAATCTTGATGAGCACAGGTTCTCTCCTAGCAGCAGTTCGCTTTTCTCAGAATCTCTCAGCTAGTGCACTACTAGACAGGTTCGCTTATGCGCTCGATAAGGCCTCAGTAATCCGCCTTTTCCGCTGCTCGGTGGAACGGAGGGGGGAATTGGGCGGTTGAAGAGCCCCTTCCGCTCTCAAATTCCACTCGGCCCATCGTCCCAATTCCCAAACAATCTTTCCGTTGATGCGTTGCGACGCGACTCAAGCTAGTCGCTCGCAACCGACGGCACGGCACACCCTACTACCGGTGCGCCACCACGGGTAACACCTGTGGGCCGCCCAATCGTGTTTGCTATTTTGAGCATACAACTGTCGCGAAAACTCGCCAACAACATCGCTGAACATTGAAGGCAAATGTTCCAAGGCGCCATCAATCATCAGCAGTTGCACTCGAGTGTGGCGATTGGCTGCGACGATGCTTTCCAAAAGTAGCGGAATGAGGGCGAGTCGCAAGAGCGTGGCGATTGGCGTCGGGCACCAGCTTTTGGCGAAACGTGGGCGCCAAAGCCTTTTCCAGCACCCCGCGTCAAATGTCCGCGAAATTCTGGAAGTGAACATTCCTTCCTGGTTTTGCCGTTGCGAAATCACGCAGAACCCTGGTAACCGAGGGGCCACACAAAAGAAACGAAAACAAAAAGAGGCACGATATGATTTTGCTGCGAAATGTGTAGTTCGCCCTTCCTGTATCGCTAACGGAGCTGTGTTATCGAATTGGATTGGTGGTTCCAATGCTCACCTATTTGCGCCATTCCAGACCACACGCATTCTTGTTCCGCGGCGCTTCAGAGTACACCTGGATTCCAAAAGCCACGCTGCGCTGCGCGCCATCAGCAGCCAATAGCAGCGCTCATCATGCGGAGTCGGAGGACAGTACAAGCGGGGCAGCAGGAGCCGATCCAGGCAGAGGGGGAGGCAGTTGAGAGAGCCAGCGTTGTCCGCGGGTGGCGATGGCGCAACCCCAATCCCCCCCTTCCGCGCCGTCATTCCCGAGGTCAGTCGAAGAAAAGTAACAACGACCCTTGTAATCCGTGGCGAATGTCATTTTCAAACTGCCCATCAGAGGCTCATCCAGTTTTGAGGCGCCTCAAAGCCGGCAGAGGCTCATCCAGTTCCTCCCCTCCTCTGGACCCCTGCGCTCTTCGCCTAAACCCGCTCAATCTCTCCGCGTCATTCGTCTGCGTCTTTCCCCTCCGCTCATCCCCGTGCCTCGTGTTACCTCGTGCCGCCCAGCGCCAGAAGAGGTGGTGGCAGACCGCCTCGTGGGCATCAAGTGGGCGGCAGCTGCTGTCCTTTTCCTCTTCTTCGGGTGCCCCATCTTCCTCCCCGCACCCCCCACCGACTGCCAGTACCTCGCGCCCATACTCCCCCCCTCCGCCTCCGCCTCTTCCCCCAGCACCCCTCCTCCTCCTTCCCCCCTGCACCGCTGCGCCATGGGCTATGCCGCCACTGCAGGGGTCGTGGGGGGCGGAAGACCGGGGGCAGCGCGGTACGTCGTGACAACAGCGGATGACGCTGTCGAGGGCGCGCCTGAGGGGAGCCTGAGGTGGGGATTGGCGAACCTTGGGGGAGGGAGCGGGGGAGGAGGGAAGGGGCAGGGGCTGTACGTCACGTTCAACCGGTCCATGACGATTCGGCTCAAGTCACGACTGTTCTTGGCGTCGCACACAACGATTGATGGGCGGGGCGTGCGAGTGCGGCTGCTGGGGAACGGGCTGGTGCTGCAGAACGTGAGCAACGTCATCATCCACAACATTGAGAGTGAGCCCACCACCCGCCTCGTTGCCCAGTTCCTGCTACCTCCTTTCCAACCCAAACCAAGCCAATTCACCTGCCCACTTACTGCCTGTAATATTTTAGATTCTTTTTTTCCCGTGTCTTTCAGTCAAATTCCTTCCTGTCCCTGTGCAGTTGGGAACCAGCCTGGGGATCACGATGTGCTTCCCATCCGCAGCAGCCAGGTGGTGTGGATCGACCACTGCCACGTGTACAATGGCCACCGCGGCACTGTGGATGTCGTGTACAACTCCACGGATGTGACTATATCGAATTGCCGTATCCACAACCACCGCCTCACCATGCTTTTGGGGGCAGACGACTCCCATGAGTACGACCGCAACATGCGCGTTACCGTGTATCGGAACTGGTTTGAGAAATCGGGGCAGCGCCAGCCGCATTGCCGCTGGGGGCAGTGCCACGTGGCCAACAACCTGTACACAGACTGGGCTTTCTACTGCCTTGGCGGGAGAGTCTTCGCCAAGATTCGGTCGGAGGCAAATGTTTTTCGAGCAGGTCGGTCGCGGAAGGAGGTGACGCCATGGTTTGGAGAAGCAAGCTTGACGACGCCTGGGTTTGACAACACGCCTACGATTCTATCGTATGGTGATTTGCTGTTGAACGGGGCGACCTTCCATCAGTTCAAAGGGAAGGAGCCCATGTTCTATCCGCCTTACCAGCTGCCTCTCTATGATGCCTCGGCTCTCATGGAGACCTACTTGAGGCAGAGTGCTGGCCCACAGTATCCTTTCAGATTTATTAGGTCTTTCTTTGATTGGGATTCATGAGCAGAAATTCAATCTACTCAGCACAATTCACTTAATCGAACTATCGATAAGCGGATGTAGGGTGGGGAGTGCCAGAGGGGGAGTGGTGCTGTCGCCAACGTGTGGCGACTCCGTCGCGTGCCTTCGCGTGTCAACAATGCCGCGGAGAAGCAATCCCTCTCCCCGCCTCGCCCTCCAAGCATTCCCCCTTCCGTGTCCCGCCGGGGGCAACCCAACCCAGTGCCTTACCTCTTTCCGCCAGTTGCGCATCTGCGCGGACTTAGGCCGTGTCTAGCGCGTTCATTTCGCCCCAACACGAGTTTAGGACATAATTTAACACGCCGAAATATTGAAACGCCAAGTGTAAATATGTTGAGGTACACCTACAGGATCAACGGCAAAACGCGCGGACACGTGTCCCGCCCGTGTCTCGACAAATGAGCGGGTGCGCAGCGCGCACATCACATACCTGATATGCAAAGTGAATAGATACGAACGAGCTGGACACGCCCTTACCCAGACCCCATTTGCTGCAGTACAGCACAACAGTGCAGTTCTGTAGCACCGTGTGCCCTCGGCTCGAAGGTGCCCCCCAGACTTGGCTGGCTGGAGCCTAGGGCTCGTCGTCATTCACATTCTCGGTTCTACTGCCTTCTCCACTTCACCACTTTCGGCTCTGTCGCACGTGTTTCCGTTACTCTCTGACTGCGGCTCGCTGTTTCAAGTACCTTTTTCCAGCATGGCGTCTCGAGGAGGGGCGACGCCGTCCAAGGGTTGCTTGCAGCGGCTGCAGCGAGAGTTGAAGCTAATCACCAAGGTGCTCACGCCTGTGTCAACGCTACCGAGCCTTCTCTTTCGTCTTCAGAAGTATTTCTCCCTGGTTCCGTGGAGTTTTTTAGGATACCTTGTCGGTGTGGTGGCTGCAATAGGTTAGAATTTCGTTAAGTCTGCCATGGTCAGTTCCAGCTAGAGCACTGCTGTCTTGCGTTCCCACTCCTTTCCCTCTCCCATCTTTCAGGAGCCACCGCCTCACATCCGCGCGAAGCCGAACCCCGCTGACATGCTGGACTGGCGTGAGCTGTCGTTCCAGTATCTTCTGGCCGTTTCTTTCCGCCTTTTACGCGTCGTCCCTTTGCTCCTGCCTTCATCCTCCCTTACCTCTTCCCCCCACCCTCTCACTCCGTTAGCACCCACACCATCATTGCGCACTTCTGACGTCATCATCTCTTCTCCTAACTGCGTTCTCCTCTCCTCAACCGTCCTCTCTCCCTCTCCCTCTCGTTTCCTCAACCATCCGCTCCCTCTCTCCCTCTCCTCCCCCGCGCGCCAGACTTCGTGTTGGAAGGCAGCCCTGGCACGCCGTACGAGGGCGGCTGCTACCACGGACGGCTCAGATTCCCCGCCGACTACCCCTTTAAACCGCCGAGCATCATGATGATTACCCCCAACGGCCGCTTCGCCACCAGCACTCGCATATGCATGAGCATGAGCGACTGTGAGTGGATGGGCGACTGTGAGTGGACGAGCGACTGTGAGTGGATGGGCGACTGTGAGTGGATGGGCGACTGTGAGTGGACGAGCGACTGTGAGTGGATGGGCGACTGTGAGTGGACGAGCGACTGTGAGTGGATGGGCGACTGTGAGTGGATGGGCGACTGTGAGTGGACGAGCGACTGTGAGTGGATGGGCGACTGTGAGTGGATGGGCGACTGTGAGTGGATGGGCGACTGTGAGTGGATGGGCGACTGTGAGTAGATGGGCGACTGTGAGTGGATGGGCGACTGTGAGTGGATGGGCGACTGAGCGGATGCTTCCTTCATTGGTCAAGCTGCCGGTTAGGGTCTCGCACTGCTTCTCGGCTGTTGCTCTTCTCCCTGCTGTGGCGTGACGGCTCCATGCTCTCTGTGCCCCGCCCTTCCCCTGGCTGCGTGCAGTCCATCCCGAGACGTGGAACCCCATGTGGTCCGTCGCCAGGTATCGCCCTCCGCATCCCACGCTTTGCACTTGCTCTGCGCTCCCTCCTCACGCTCCAGTTTTTCTGCCCGCATTTCCTCCCCTACATTCTTTGCTCTGCGAATGGCTGGTCCCCGGTGTTTCCCTCACACCACTGCATCACCCCAAGGCCTCGTGGCCTGTGCTCCCTCTCATCCTCAGCTGATCCAATCTTCCCATGCTCCTGTCTGCTGTCCCTTGCCTTGTTTTGCAGCATTCTGACTGGACTTCTGTCCTTCATGGTACGTGCTGACGTGGCACCGTGCTCGCGCAGGAACGGGCATGCATGTCCACATGCGCACCCACTGCCATGAACACCCACTTGCGCTCATTCAAGGGCTCTATGCGTACGACGAACGACTCTGCACGCACGGGTTTTTTTTTCTCATGCGTATGGGCACTTTAGCAAATCAGCACACGGACTCTGTACGATGTGTGCTCACACTCACGGCTTCCAACCTGCCACCTCTGAGCAGTGTACACGTGGCTGCTTTCCCAACAAGACAGCATGAGATGGTTCCTCATCTCTCACTGCTCTCTGACCCGCTCTTCCCCCGTCCTCTCCCTGCTCCCCCTGTCCTCTCACAACCCTCTCTCCCTTTCCTCTCCCGCGCGGCCAGTCGGACGATGCAGTGACAGCGGGCAGCATAGTGGCGTCAGAGGCAGACAGGCGCAAGCTCGCACGGCTCTCCATGGCCAACAACTGCTGCAGGTACGTGCTTTGCTGCTCTGCCATATTGCTCCTCTTAAATACGTCCCATTTGCTGCCCTCATTCTCCCCATCCTCATTTGCCTGAGAGTCCCTAATTAGTTGGTCGACAATATACATCTCTCTACCTCCCTCCGGTTCCCCTTACGTCCGTGATTCATGTCTATTTCCGCCCTCCTCCCCCCAGCCCCATGTTCCGCAAGCTGTTCCCCGACCTGGTGGACAGCTACACGGCCTCGCTTGCCACGGCAGCAGATGCAGCAGAGGGGGGGAGGGATGGGGCGTGCAGAGCGCAGGGGGAGGGGGCAGAGGGTAAGGGAAAGGGGGTGGGGAAGGGCCGGCGGGTGGTGGAAGCTGCTGCTGGGGCGGTGGGTGGGCGGGAAGGGAAGGGGAGTGAGGGGGGGAGGGAGGCGAGAGTAGGAGCGCAGGGCGAGGCACAGAGAGTGGAGGGGGGCCAACGGAGGGTGGGCAGAGCAGGTGGGAGAGTGGGTGCCGCTGCTGCTGCTGCTGCATTGAGCGCAGGGAAGGCAGCAGAGGCAGCTGTTACAGGGTCGGGCAGTGGGAGTGGGGCGAAGCCGGGCATTTCTAGCTTGTCGTTTTGGGTGACAGCGGCAGTTGTGCTCATATGTGGGTGCGTCATGGCGGTGCCGTTCCTCGACTCCTTGTCCTCGTCCCTGCTGCGACTATCCTGACAGTCAACACGTTGAGCGTGGTGGCTTCAATTCGTGTGCTTATT
This sequence comes from Closterium sp. NIES-67, assembly GCA_027943415.1. Lineage (NCBI taxonomy): Eukaryota > Viridiplantae > Streptophyta > Zygnematophyceae > Desmidiales > Closteriaceae > Closterium > Closterium sp. NIES-67. Next base: position 43,919 of record BQMB01001960.1, read on the forward strand.
TTTGTCTGTGAAAAACTTGGGTTAGGAGCTAGCATCATTTGTACTTGTAATGTTCAGATGATTGATTTTGTGTAACAAGGCTTTCGTGAGGCTGACCTTAGGGGATCGTGGTGTTCTCCTTCGCCAGTCGCACCGCAACCTCCCATGCCGTGCGGCGTGTCATTCGCAACTTGCACGCGAATGGCAGTCCGCGAACTCGCCCGTTTCAACCGACACCGTTTTCGCCTTCCCTCCATTCATTCCGTGCTGCCGGCCGCTCCCACTGTCGAGTCCGACTTGCCTCCTTGAAACCTCCTCGCGTCCCCTTAGCTCCCTGGCACTACTACACCAATCCAAGGTAGCAATCATACAGACCGACCCCCTCCCTTGCACACCAGTACTGAGGCCGGCTGTGCTCTGTTCTCATGTGCTGATTCCCTACCTTTGTTTTTCTCCACCCGGCAGTCTTCAGCGTCCCTATGCGCTCGCGTCAGAGCCGCCTGCCTGGACACCCCGCCTTCCTTTTAGGACGGCCCTGAAAGGAGGCGATCGCGTCTCCGCCTCGCTTCGTCCGCGCGCCCCCATGAAGAGCCCCAGCGCGCAGCTCTCGCACGCGCTCACGCGCATCCACGCCGCCATGCACCGCCCACCCTCCCCAGCGCCCGCGCCATCCACCCCGCCATGCGCGGGGAGCCCTCCTGACGACCCCATGCGACGATCCGTGAGTCGACGGGCGTCGCAGGAGCGCACAGCGGAGTTGCTGCAGCAGTCGTTCCGATCCAAGGCGCAGCCGCCCGCGCGCGCGCATCCTGCCGGAGCGCCCATCCCCGGGATGCCTGATGCGGGCGGCGGGAAACAGCGGCGGAGGAGCGCGATGCGGAGCAGCAGCGGGCTGAGGGAGGGTCTGTCTGGGGGAGCGCGGGGGTCGGAGAGTCCCGCGGCGTCGGGGCGGCAGGGGCTGCGGAAGCAGGTGTCGGGCGACCTGGCGCCGCTGCTGCTCATGCTGAAGCGGCAGGCCACGCCCACGAGGACGCGCTGCGTGTCGCCCGTGCAGTCGCCGCGCGACGTGTGGGAGGCGGCTGAGGCTGGGAAGCTGTTTGACTGGATGAGGAAGAGTGAAGAATGCGACGCCACGTCAGCAGGGCCGAGGGATGAGAAAGTCGAAAGCGCTTCTGTTTCCACAGCAAGGGCTGTTACACTTGAGAGGAGGAGGTTTCTAGTCCAGGCGCAGAGGCCGCTGCAGTCTCCAAACAGCACCTTGGATCCACCTGACGACCTGCCACTGTGGCGTGAGGGACCCTCCCAGTCCCCCTGTTGCCACTGGGATCTACCTGCAACGTTTCCCAAAGCACAGACGATCCCAAGTGCTTGTTGCGAGAGCAACGTGGATGCGTTGTGCGAAAGGAATCAGAACCGGCAGCCATTGTGTCCTCGGTGCTCCTGTAGCCCGTATCGACCAATAATACTAAGAGGTGCCTCTTGCGATGGGGCAAGACAGGTTCCAGCCAGGCCGCAGCCACATGGGATGTACCCTCCATCAATGCTAAATAAAGGGAGGGGACGACTCGCAGGAAGGACATTCAGTGTGAGGCAGCAATTGGCTATGGAAGGTAGGCCAAGATGGAGTCTATGATCTGGTGATGGGCTAGCAGCGTACATAGCAGAGCCGTGAGCCCCACAATTTAACAAGAGAACCGATTGTGAAAGTTGCTTAGTCCATCTTGCAAAGGTAGCGTGCTTCATTTCAGATGGGTGGTTACATAGCTCTCGTCGCTAAGCGCACATACATTGGAGGGAGGGTGGGGGGGAACTCAAACTAGAAACTGAAAATGAAGAACGTGGGTGAGGCCAACTGGCCTCTTTGTATGCAAAAAGAGGGTGAGTAGCGGCGCGCCGCTACCTTTGCTGTGCTGGCCACGTTTCCACTTTCACAATACACAATTTTAGAAAGCGTGTAACACTATCAAAAATTATAATTTATAAAGATATTTCATGTTGCAAGGGTTCCCCTCCAATCCTAGTAGAAATGTGTGCATGAACGAGAATAGGAAATAGAAAGTGTTGTATACTCGCATTGCTGTATTCGCCACCAGTAAAATGATTATTTGAATGTTCGGGCAAGGGGCACCGATTTCATCTGTCACCGAGCACATCGTCGCCACGCAGGCGTCGCACGCACCTTGCGTGCTCACGAAGTCGCCAGACACCCACTTCGCAATTTCGCACACCTCAGCAACAGCTCGCCTATTGTGAGGGCAGGCAGGCCACACTGTAGGACTTCTCACTCAGTGCGCCGCAGAGGCTCGGCTGACTGATGGGCAGAGCAGAGCAGCACAGGGAAGGACCGTGCGACGCCAGCAGGGACCGCCAGTGGCATGCTGTTGTGTTCTCAACTGTTCAACACAGGCAGGTTAGTCCTGGACTCCTTGCTCTGAGTGACCCCTCCTGCTGCTTCACTACTGTTTGTCTCTCTCGCCTCCCACGCTACGCTCTGTACCTGCTTGTCTACGCTTCGCTCCCCGCCTTTCACGGTCTCCTGCACCCGCTGTCCATCTGACGTCACGCGCAAGCAGGTTGCTCTGCTCTCTGACGCTACGAGCTCCGAGACTGGTCTGAGCGCCATGGCGGATGAAGTGTCGCTCGCTGAGCAGGTCCACTCTCGTGCTCCTCTCGTGCCCCTAGGTTTTGTCAGAATCTTCTCTTGATGTGTTTACTTGCTCAACTCGCGTCTCGTCATTAGAGTTTGAGCCTCCCTTAATGTTCCACGGCGTTTTGTGCACTTGCGATTCGTATCGTGCGTCTTGTATGTCTGACCCTTCGCTCTTTCAAAGTTCCCAAGTTCGCCTCAGAGGTCGGCGATCTCGAATACGCTCCGTCATTCGGGCATACCCGCTCGAGATCTATGTCGCATGCTCTCATAACGCTCTCTTACGCGTCCATGCGTCATCATTCGTAATCGGTGATCCATAATTCATTATTCGTGATTCATCATTCACGATTCACGATTCACGATTCACGATTCACAATTCACAATTCACAATTCACAATTCATGATTCATGATCCGTGCAGGAGGCTCGCTTGAAGAAGAAGTACGGCGGGGCTCTGCCAAAGAAGAAGGGGCTGCTCTCCAAGGTATCGCGAGAATCTGGCCTTATTGTTGACTTTCCAGTTGACTTTTGAGTCGACTAAAAAGACTATCGAGCACACCGGTCTGCTGATCTGATGTCGATAAGGTGCCGTCGTGTGATGGCTCGCCAATGCATCTACTGTTGACCCGTCTTCCTTATTTTTGTCTCTGCCATCGTTTGCTCGTTGATTATTCATAGTCACGCCGCGTCAATGCGTTCTCCCTCATTTCTTAGAATCTCCTGTGACCCTCGTATCTTCCTGACCCCGTGGCCACCCGCTGTCCGCCTCGTGTCCGTGCAGGGTCACGAGAGAGCGTTTTTCGACTCGGCCGAGTGGGCCATTCAAAAGGTACCATCGCACACCAGCGGCCTTCCACTTGCATGCCGTCTAGCAGCTGTCACAATGTGCGCGGTGGGGCTGCAGTCCATCCAAGCGCCACTGCACTGCTTTTCAGACCTGGCCTCCGCACTTGATGGATTTTGAGGCGCCTCAAAACTGAGAGTGCTTTTGAGGCGCCTCAAAACTGAGAGTGCTTTTGAGGCGCCTCAAAACTGAGAGTGCTTTTGAGGCGCCTCAAAAGCACTGCTTTTCAGACCTGTCCTCCGCACTTGATGGATTCAGGCTGTTTCTGTGCAATGCGAAGCTTGGTGTCTGCATCCGCTGTTTCTGCTCACCTTCCTTGTCCCATCTGCTGCGTGTCCTCCGTTCTCGTTGATTGCCAGCAGCAGCAAAAGGGCGCCAAGCCAGCAGCGCCGGCAGAGGAGGGCCTACAGCCGAAGCTAGAGGTACGCTGGCCATGTATGGTTCGGTTTTGGTGGACTACTTGATAATGGGACGATTCTGGCGATTTTCGCGTTTCATCCATGTAAATGGAGTGCATGCAGCTGATGCTTTCAACATATCGCAGGCAATGATCTCCCGCTGCACTCCTCCTCATCCATTCCTGCTATGCCCTGGAAATGGCATGCCTGCCATCTGATTGACCATGCTGTGCGTGCATGCAGCCCACCCCTCATCTACCTGCCCCGGGTCGTCGCTCCGGACTGGCTGAAAGTGACACTTGACTTGGCGCTTGCCCTGGTGCTCTGCACATATACATGGTCAGTGCTGCATGCGTGCACATATCCATGGTCAGTGCTGCATGCGTGCACATGTACCTTGTCAGTGCTGCATGCGTGCACATGTACATGCATGGCGATCACTGCAAAAGCTTGCTGTCTTAGCTGTCACATTTGCCTCCCGCCATTGTCGGTGCCCCCTGTGGTGCAACTAGTGCGTTCCCTGCCCCCTCCACTTGCCCAAGTTCCCATACTTGCACCAGTTGCAGCTGCATGAACCTCAAGTGTTGCCTTTGCTTGATTGCACCTGTTGCTCTGCGCTGGCTGGTTCTGTTGCAGGCAGCAGGGGGCTGATCAGCCGTTGCACCAACCCCGGTTCGCCCCTTCTGCACTACCCATGGCCATGACCCTCATACCCCTCTCATCTCATGGCCCTTCCCGTGGCTCATCCTCTGGCTGCCATTGGTGTCCGTGGCTCCTGGACTGCCACTCACAGGGCGTTCCTCTTCGTCCACACATGACAATGGCAGACCTGACAGCCTTTTTCTTCGTTACTCATGGCCCTTTCCTGTACAGTTCTCCCTGTACCACTACTGTTGGAAGCATTGGCTAAAAGATTGCAAAAATGTTGATTGTAAAAATCAGGCAGAGAGCAATTGTACCTGTCCACAACCCTGATTGATGAGCAGCTGCACCTGAAAGGACTGATGGGGTTGTGTTGGAAACATCTCAAAAGACTTAAGCGTTTCTGAAGTATAACACTGTACTCGAGGAAGATTACAGGGGAGCACGCGAGTCAACGGAGGTTGCACGAGGGGGCGGACAAAGAATGCGAAAAGACTCGAAAGGTCGCAACTGGAGGTTACGACTGACCGTTACAACATCACGGATGGTAACCGAAGCGGCAATCGAGTCGCTGTGCGACTCGATAAACCGTTCCTGTAACTGTATTCTACAACTGCTTTCTTATCTTCTATATATTGCTGCATGCTTGTTTCTTTAGTCAATCACTTGTTCTCATATACTAGTACAAGGGTTCAACTGCCTCAACTTCCGCTGCACTACTCAAGTCTCATTTTACAACTGGGACTTAGTCTCTGGAAAGATCCTAAGGGCTTTTATCAGCCCAACATGGTATGAGAGCTAGTCAGAGACCAAACTCCCAGCAATTGCACTCCATCAACCTGCAACTCAACTCAATTCAACGACTTCATTGATCACAAGACATGGACAGCAAGGGCAAGAAAGTCTCTACGGGCTCACCCAGCGGCCAAGAAACTCAACACGGCAACTCTGGTCTGCACACCTCAGGACTGCTGACAGAGACCGGGACTGCTCAAGAAACAACGGGAAGAGTACCAGAGATGGTGACTCCATCTCCCTCTTCAAGCGTGGACCCCAACCTTATGGAAAGGTTCTTCAGCTTCATGTCGCACTTCGACCAGCAGCAGCAGACAAGGACACCTGCGCATTCAACACAGAGCAATGGAGGAAACATGGGATTAGTGCCGATGAGCCTCGACAACTCATCGTTTGGGCGACACAATCAAGCGCCTACCTTTGCGCCTTATCACTCTTCACCGGGGACGTTCGAGTTCATGCCGCCCCGTGCCCAACCAACAGCAGCTGCATCACACCAAACACCAAACGAAATCTTAAGTCTCCAGGCGCAGTTTTCACACGTGATTAAACTGCAGACATCCTCACCGTTCAACGGACACGACTTCTTTACCTGGAGCTTCGAGTTCGAGCTGCTGATGGAGGCTGCGCACCTTCTGGGATACTTCAACAGGTCCCTGCCATTCCCAAGCAACGGCACTGGAAAGGAACAAGAAATCTTCACGTATCAGTCGCTGCTGGCGTATACGGTTCTCCTGAGAAACCTGTCACCACAAGAACAGCAGAGCATCAGAACATACAGGAGCTATGGAAACTCCGCGGAGCTCGCATGGCACCATCTCAAGTGCCTCTATCAAGCAAATGACAGCGTGACACAAAGCAGACTCATGCAACAACTGACAACAATACAAATGAAGACCGGGGAAAATGCGATGCAGTATATGAGTCGCTGCCAGACCCTCCGCGACCGCCTGCTTCGGTGCGGAGGAACAATCACTGAAGAAAGCTTCGTGACACTTGTCCTCGCCGGGCTCGGGCCAGAATGGAGAACCACACGATCGCTTCTTCGCGCCCACGGAAGGATTTCGGAGATGCACCTCTGCGCCGAGCTTCACGCTGAACAACAAGAGATGGACCTGTTCGAAGAAAGACAACCAAGGAAGCAGCAGCAGTTAGTCTTCTACACTCAACGAAGAAACGACAACACCTACAATCGACGGGGCAAGCAAGAACGCGACAACAGGGGATTTACCTTCGTGCCGCCGTTCTGCCAAAACTGCCAGACTTCCGGGCACTCCAAGGTCAATTGCAACCGCCCTCGCGTTTACCGTCCAGCAGACCCACAAGTCGCTTCCACTCAAGCAAGTCCCCCAAGACGCTCTTCAACATCTGCACAACAGACACCAAATATTATCAATTGCATGGTACACATCGACAACTGCGCACCCGGATCACCACCCACTTACGCGCCAGACGAAGAAGAGCTCCCGCCACCGCGCTCACAAGGCCTTCAAGTCAATCCAACATATTCTGCGGTCACCAAGGCCGAACCCACTGGGCGAAACACCTGGTTCTTGGACAGCTGCTGCGGGCAACACATGTGCTCTTCGGGACGATTCGTGCAACAGGAGAAACGCCTCAACCGCGACGTCGTCATCACCGTCGCCAACAACGAAAATCTGAAGACAAACAGACAAGGCGTGGTTCAGTTACAATCCATGGAGACAAACGTCATACTTCAGCTCAACAAAGTCCTCATTGTCGACAACCTGGGATACAACCTACTAAGCGTAAGCCAACTAATGGCCAAGGGGATTCACCTGGAGTGCGACTCCTACTCCAACGAGTTTCGGCTATACCACGGGAAGGGTGGCCTCTTCATCGGTCGTGCCCTCCTGAAATCCGGCGTCTTCGTTTTGGACTTCGTCCCCGACCGCGGTACTGCCGACAGCGACGGCATCGTATCATTCGCCGCCTGGACACACCCGCCGGATTTTGATCCAGAATTCGACAGTGACGGCTTCTGGCACTCCAACACCATACCTGCAGTAGAAAGAACACGAGCATTAGCAGTCATCAGACAAGAAAGACAAGTACCCGCGAGTATCCCAACCAAACCATCACCTGCAGTAGCAGCAGCAGGACTCAGCCGAGTCCCACCACCGGCGATCCGAGGACCGCCAACCGAAGCAGACCAACTTATGCCCATCACACGAGAAGTTTGTCGAAGTCCCGCCACAGTCGTCGCGTTCTTCTCCAACGCCGACATATACCACCGCTCACCGGGTCATCGCGCTCCCGACGACATCTGGCACCAACGCCTCGGGCATCCTGCAAACAGCACGATACTACAAACAATCCAAGCAGAGGTGTTAGAACGCAACGCCCTCCTAACGACGAGCGGCCAAGAACTTCGACGACCACGAGCACGGTGCTTCACGTGCCCCGAAGCAGATCTTCCCCATCAGCCTTTTCCATCTCATCACAACCCAAGCGCACCTACATACGCTCCGATGGAAAAAGTCTACAGCGATATTTTAAACATGCCTCGAGAAGACACCGAAGCCGACTTCAACTACGTCATCACGTTCATCGACGCAGCAACCAGATACGTCTGGCACTTCAATCTCAAGACGCGCGATCAAGCTTTCGACGCCTTCACAACATGGCTTCCCATCGCCGAACGAGAATCGGGAACCAAGCTCAAGAGCTTCCAGTCAGACGGTGCACTGGAATACCAGTCACAACGCTTCAGGACCTATCTGGCGGAAAGAGGAATCAGACGCCTGGTGTCTCTGCCCTATGCTCACCAGCAGCAGGGGGTCGCAGAACGCATGAACCGGACCTTGCAGACGACGATGCGAAAACTGCTTCTGGGGATGAGGCTGCCCACCACACTGTGGCCAGACGCGATGACACATGCAGTTCACCTGCACAACCTGCTCTCCTCGTCATCGCTTCCCAACAACGCATCACCGCACCTGTTGTGGACAAGAAAAAGGGGCAGCACAAAATTACTCCGAGTTTTCGGCTGCATGGTACAGTACAGACCCCACACAGCCCGAGCAGGACGCTTCACACAACGAGCTCGGTGGGGACTACACCTCGGCATCGCCAAACAATTTCACGCGTGGAAAATTCTCGACATACAGGACAAAAATACCGTGGCATCACGTGATGTTATCTTCTACGAGCGACTGACGCTGCAGCATTACCTGGACAACATTGCCAACACACATGACCCCACCGACGGCTTCTTCGGACTTCGTTCCTTCGCCGACCGTGCTGCCGAAGCTGACGCGGCAGAAGAAGACGTACCTGAAGCCTCGGAAACTGCCGGACCACTCCCATTCTGTTCCGTACCTGTTCCACTCGACGAAGACAATCCTCTCGATAGCAACAACCTCGACACCTTTTACCACTTCGCTGACCAAGGTTACATTACACCCCACCCAATCGACACAAATGTTTCAGAACGCATCGGTCCCAACTTCTTACCTGACCCAGAAGACGGTAACGAAGCAGCTTATTCCGGGAATGAAAATTCCCCTCGACACACACCAACGGGACTGCAGATTCTAGGCCTCTGGGTCTCCGTCCAGCATCCGCCGCCGCCTTCTCCGCGAGAGCCTTCGACCCTGTCGCAGGCTCTGGGGGGGGAATATAAGGCGAAATGGAAGGAAGCGATGGAAAAGGAGTTAAAGGCTCTGCAAGACCGGAAAACATGGAAACTGGTACCTGCAACGAGCATCAACGGGAAAAACGTCCTCTCGGGGAAATGGGTGTACCGCATTAAGACCAACTCAGACGGCTCCATCGAACGATTCAAAGCTCGATGGGTCGTACGAGGCTTCGATCAACGATACGGGACCGACTACACAGAAACCTTCGCTCCAGTCTCCCGTCACACCTCATTACGCATCCTACTCGCCGTCGCAGCCACGAAGACATTACCACTACGCCAAATCGACGTCGCGAATGCGTTCCTATACGCACCTGTGGACGCCGAGATTTTCGTCGAACAACCCCACGGATTCATCGACGACCCCACGAAAGTATGCCAACTGACAAAATCCCTATACGGGATCAAGTAAGCCCCGCGGCTCTGGCAGCAGCATCTCCACGGCCGTCTCGCAAAAATCGGATTCCTACAGCTGCCGCATGACCAAGGAATGTACCGACTGCAGAAGGGAAGAGAGTATATCCTACTCATCGTCTACGTCGACGACCTGCTCTACATCGGCTCCACTACCGACATCGCCACCTGGTTCGAACGGGAGCTGAAAGAAGACTTAACACTCACGGTGTCCGACGAAGTGACCCAGTACCTAGGACTGAATGTCGACGAAAACGACACGGCGTTCTACCTACACGCTGGAAAGTACTCAGGCACCGTCGCGAAGAAATTCGGTCTAACACCGACTACTGTCCCAACTCCCTACCACTACGGGAACAACAATAGCACCTCCGCAAAACTCCCCGCGAAACAAATCCAGGAGTATCAACAGAAGCTCGGCTGCCTACTATTCGCAGCAGTAACCTGCCGACCCGACCTGTCCTATAGTGCGAGTCAACTGGCGACGCATCTGAAGTAACCGGAACAGGAAGATCTCGAGGAGCTCAACCGAGCACTACTCTACTTCGTCTCCACGCCGACGATTGGGCTTACCTACAGCAAAGCGACAACACCGTCCGTACGACTACTCGGATACGTCGACGCCGACCACGCGGGAGATAGGGAAAATCGACGATCTAGGACGGGCTACATCTACCGACTAGAACCCATCGGAACTATCTCCTGGCAGTCGAGCAAGCAGGAGTTAATCGCGCTATCCTCGGCTGAAGCAGAGTATATCGCCCTTTGTACTGCGACCAAGGAAGGACTCTACCTACGGGAGTTACTCGAGGAAGCGAAGATCGCGACCCTGCCCGCCTTCTCACTCCTCTGCGATAACCAATCTGCGATCAAAATCGCGAACAAGGACGGCTTCGCCAACGGAACTAAGCACATCGCCCTGCGGTACTTCTTCGTCAAGGATGAAATCGCGAAGGGGAGACTTCAACTCAGTTACTGCCCGACGACAGAAATGGCCGCAGATTATCTGACGAAGAAATTGGCGAAAGCAAAATTCGACTACTGCATGCTCCTGACCGGGCAAACAAACGTCACCGGATCTGAACACGCCAGCACTCCAGAAACGAAGGGGAGTGTTGGAAACATCTCAAAAGACTTAAGCGTTTCTGAAGTATAACTCTGTACTCGAGGAAGATTACAGGGGAGCACGTGAGTCAACGGAGGTTGCACGAGGGGGCGGACAAAGAATGCGAAAAGAGTCGAAAGGTCGCAGCTGGAGGTTACGACTGACCGTTACAACATCACGAATGGTAACCGAAGCGGCAATCGAGTCGCTGTGCGACTCGATAAACCGTTCCTGTAATCGTATTCTACTATCAAATCTAGAATTTTTAATAATAAGAGAGAGAGAGTACACAAACATATACCTAAATGTTGTACTCTCTAGAAGGTGACCCTATACAGTCTATACAAACAAGATAACTACACATGTTTGACACACCCCCTGGACTGCATAGGGGAATGTTCTAGACAAGCAGCTCAGGGTGGCACTACTAGTCCAGCCTCTGAGACAAGGGTCTAAAAGACCAGTCAGAAGGAGTACAGACAAGGCAAGAACGAGTACAGGGCGGCACTACTAGTCCAACCACTGTGAGAGGACACAAGTCCAGTCTGAGTGTATACATATATATATATACGACAGTACAAAGTCAAAGCCCGAGTAAGTGAGAGACTACAGGAACCAGACCAAGCTGTAAACAGTGCCGCTGATGATCTTTAGGCGCAAGCGCCTTCGTAAAGATATCAGCTGTGTTGGCACCGGAGGCCAAGTGTACTACGCGAGCCTGGCGACGCTGCTGTAGCTCGCGCAGGAGGAAGTACCGCAGCTGGATGTGCTTCGCTCTGCCCTCGAGTCGAGGCTCCTGACACAGGAGAATCATGGCCCTGTTGTCAGCGTACAGGACCGGGGCAGAGCTAGGCCGCTCACCTAAGTCAGTGAGCAAGAAGGTCAGCCAGCGGAGCTCCTGTGCCGCCATGGCACCGGCGTAGATCTCAGCCTCACAGCTGGACTGGGCAACAGACGAGGAGCGGGTAGCTCTCCACGAGACAGCACCTGAGCCAAGGCTAAAGCAGTAGCCCTGGGAAGACCTGAGCGTCTCGGCGTCGTCTGCCCAAGAAGCGTCTGTGTGTCCAGTAAGGACCACTGGCCTGCGTCCGCCTAGCACTAACCCCATGCCCGATGTACTTGCAAGATAACGCAAAACCCTCTTAGCGGCAGACCAGTGCTGAGGTCGGTGTCTGCCTGTGGCCACAAAACGAGCCAGGATGCTGAGAGGGTATGCGAGATCTGGGCGAGTGCAAGTCATCAGGTACATGAGGCAACCCACTAGCTCAGCGTAAGGACCACTGGGATCTACCGACTCCTCAGGAACTGGAGCGGAGAGTCTGTGGTCCAGAGGAAGAGGGGTGGGCTGTGCGGAGGAGAACTGAAGGCCGAACCTCTGAAGGACCTGGCGCACCAAGTGTGACTGAGTCAGGGTGATGGTGCGCGCGGCTCTGTCCCTGGAGATCTGCAAGCCAAGGTAACGGCGCAGCTCTCCAAGGTCAGTGCAGGTGTGTCTCTTCAGCAGCTCTGCCTTCACGGAGGCCAGTGCGTCCCTGTCAGCTGTGGCAAAGACCAGGTCGTCTACGTAGACGAGGATGTAGAACGGAGTCGAGCCAGCACGAACGAAGAGCGAGGGGTCTGCAGAGGACGGAAAGAACTGCAGGTCAGCAAGAGTAGCACGCAGCGTGTCGTGCCACTCACGAGGCGCCTGGCGCAGGCCGTAGACTGGGCGCCGCAGAAGCCACTGGGTCCCAGGGGGGAAGGTGCCAGTAAAGCCCTGAGGACGACGCAGGTAGACCTGCTCGTGAAGGCTGCCCTGAAGAAAGGCAGTGGAGAAGTCGAGGGAGTGAAGCTCGTAGTCACGCTGGGCCGCTACGTGTAGCAGAACCCGAAGAGTAGTCATCTTCGGGGTAGGAGCGAAAGTCTGAAAGAAGTCCACCCCCTCGCGCTGACTGAAGCCTCTAGCCACGTAACGCGCCTTGAACACAGGCGGCTCTCCAGGAGGGCGCTTCACCTTGAAGAGCCAACGGCCATCGACCACGTTCACCCCAGGTGGGGGAACTGCGTCGACGAAGGTGCCGGTGGATCTCCAAGATGCCATCTCCTGCTCCATGGCAGCTATCCACTGAGAGGCCAAGGTCCCGAAACCGCCTCAGCGTAAGTACGAGGGGTCGGGATGTCAAAAGCGTCTGGGTCACCCTCAGGGACTAGCAGCATGGAACAGAGATGGGGAGCAGCCTCGGACAGGAAAGCAAGCTCAAACTGGCGGTCCTCCAGGACGTCACTGCTGAGGGCAGGAGCACCCCCGACAGACGGAGGACAGGCAGGGTCAGAGACCAGAGCGGAGGCGTAGTCAAGGCGGCGGGTAGAGGCGAAGTCAGCGACCGCAGCGACAAGGGCGTCAAGACTCGACACTGGAACAGACGGGTCGGTAACGAGAGAGGCAAGGACCCGAGGAACAAGAGGACGAGCGGCACGAAAGTAGTCAGACAGAGGAGGAGACGCAACGACAAGAGAGGACGGAGGAGGAGACGGGAGGAGGGGAGGACGAGACGCGTGGGAGCGGAGCAACATAGGGTGAGTGCGCGGGACGGGGGAGACAGGACGAGCACGGGAGGGGCGGCGAGACCAGACGTGAGAGGGCGGCGTCGGGTCAGGAGACAGAGGAGGGGACACGGGTGGGGAACGAGGGGGAAAACGAGCCGGGGACGAGTCCGGCGGAGGGAACACGGGGCCGTAGACGGGAAGAGGGGGAGACGGCCGGAGAGGAACAGGCGCAGGGTCAGGGGACGGAAGGCCGAGCAGACGGAGGGCGGACACCGGCGGGGACTGCTGCTGCGGCGACACAACACCAACGCCAGGGCCACAAGCTGCGCGACGGCTACCTCCCGAACCCTCCACACCGGCACCCCCAGAAGGGACACCCCCAGAGCCCGAAACACCGCCAGCACCGGTACCACCCCCAGGCCCGCCGGGACAAGCCCCGACAGGAGCCCCGGGACTAGTACCCACCTCAACGCCAGCACCCCCAGAGTCCACAAACAGCGGCAGCGACGACGGCGGCGGCGGCGGCGGCGGCTGCAGCGACGGCTGCGACGGCGGCGGCGGCGGAGACGACGGCTGCAGCAGCTGCGGCGACGGCGGCTGCGGAGGCGGTGGAGGAGGAGACACCGGGGAGGGACAGACGGCGAGGACTGCGCCAAAGGACTACCAGAGGCAGAAGACTCGTCGACCGGAACGACCGACGGGAGGGGGGTGACGTGAGACACACCAGAGGGGCCGGACGGGGGGGCGGGGGGGGGGAGGGGCAGGGGCCACCAGGGAGGGAGGAACCAGGAACAGGGGGGGAGTAACCGGGGACCACGGTGGGGAAAGCGGCGGTAGAAGGAGACGGACTCGTCAAAGGTGACGTCGCGAGAGTGAAAGAAACGGTGAGACGGCGGGTGGTAGAAGTGCCAGTCGGACGCGTCAAGGGGGAAACCAAGGAAGACGCAGGGGAGGGTGCGGGCAGTGAGCTTGTCCGTGCCAGAGGCACGAACGTGAGCAAGGCAGCCCCAGACGTGGAACGCAGACGCGTCACCAGGGGACCCGGTCCACAGAAGGGTCGGCGAAACCTGCGGCCGCTGGGGGTGCGGCCACAGGTTAAGCTGGTGAGCGGCGTAGCGCACGGCGAACGGCCACAGAAAATGGGGTGCACCGGCGTGGATCATGGAGGTGCGAGCCACCTCCATGACCAAACCGATGCGTCGCTCAGCGACCCCATTCTGCTGCGGGGAGTCCGGCAGGGTAAACGTCTGGGTGATGCCCTCCGCACGACAGAAGCGACCAAGGACACCTGAGGCGAACTCGCCACCCCGGTCGGAGTGGAGGCGCAAGGCAGGGAGACCGCGGTGGAGACGAGCAGAGACAAGCCAGGGGATGAGAACGTCAGGCACGTCGGCCTTCCGCTCCAGGGGAAAGACGGTGGTGTAACGTGTGAAGTCGTCGACAAGCACTAGGAAGAAGCGCTCGCGACGCGGCCCATGGACCGGGGCTGGGCCCCAGACGTCCATGTGCAGAGTCTGCAGGGGTGCGGTGGTAGGGGGAAAAGAGGAGGAGTGAGGGGCACGGCGGAGCCGGCCCTCGACACAAGGCGTGCACGGTGGGGCGGGGGATGAGGGAAACTCAGGGAACGAACCGGGGAGACCAAGGACGAGACCGTGCTGGGACATGTGACGCAGACGCGGGAGTGCAGGGTGACCAAGGCGGTGGTGCCAAAGGAGAGTCGGATGAGTGAGGGACCGACAGGAGCACGCAGCAGCAACCTGGGTGGACGCAGCTACCTGGGGGGAAGACCCAGCCGGGGACGTCGCGGTGTCAAGTGTGAACAGGCCGGACACCGGGTCCCGGGGGAAAGTGGTAAGGGGGGCACCAGTGGCGGCCTCGGTACAGACAGCATACCGCTCGTGACCAGGGAACGTAGTGGTGACGCCAAGGTCCTGGAGGCAGCCGACACCAACTAGGTTCCTGGAGAACGAGGGGATATGCAGACCGGTGAGCGAACCTGAAGGAACCGCCGGACAGGGAAGGGAGGTGGAACTGCGGGCAACGACGGGACCACCGGAGGGGTCAGCAAGAGTAACTGCAGCGGGAACAGGCAGCGGCGTCAGCGTCGTGGAGTCGCGGAAGAAACACCGGGAGGCGCCAGAGTCCAAGGTGAAGGAAAGCGCAGCAGTCGCGCGGGGCGACAGTGAAGCGGTGGAAGCACCGAGGCTAAGCAAAGCAGGAGATCCTACGCCTGACGCAGCAGGGGAGTCTACGCTAGGCACAGCTACACTAGGCAACACGGGGTAATAAGAGGGAAGCACACTAGAGTCATCGGCATACATCACATGCAAGGCTGCTACAATGGCATCCATGTCCAAGTCAAAAATCCGAATGCTACGCCTAAGCAAGCTGTGCCAGTCCGGGAGGTCGGGCGCCGGGCCAAAGCGCTGGCGAAACAGGTCGTCCAGACGACGAAAACAGCGAGGAGTGGAATGACCGATCTTACCGCAAACGAAGCCGCGGCGAGGACCGGTCTGGATCTGGTACTGACAGGGCCCGCCTCCAGAACCACCACCCGGTGCACCACCACGCGCACGACCACCACCAGCTCCAGGCCACCCAGGCGGGAGAGCACTCGCCGGCCTCGTCTGCGGCGGCTGCTGCGGCTGCTGCGGAGGCTGCTGCTGCTGCGGCTGCTGCAACGGTGGAGGCAGCGGGGCAGCTGGACCGGGCAGGGTCCCCACGTCCGCACCGGCACCGGACGACCCGCCTCCACCACTACCCCCACCCGCACCCCCGCCACCCCCGCCGCTCCCAACCTTGGGGCGGCGGCCCTTCCCCGAGCGGGACTGCACTGCAGCAGCAGTCTCAGCCACAGCGACAGAGCCGTCGGAGAAGGTACACTGAGCGGGGGCACAACCCTGAAAGATAGGGACCGGTACTGTACCGCTCGCCTGGGCTATGGAGCGGTGACGAGTCTCTATGGCAGTCAGGGTGTCAACAAAGTCGGTGAGGGTGAGAGCAGCAGGGTGGATGCTAAGGAACTGGTCGCGGGCGGCGGCAAGGCGGTCAGGGAGGCGGGTGGCAAGGAGGTAGAGGGTAGAGGTCATGGGAGGCTGGTGGACTCTAAGCTGTGCATCAGTGCAGGCAGCGCGCCAGGCCTCATCTATCGAGCGCAGGTGGGCAGCGAGGTCAGAGACAGTGGGGAAGGACGCCAGGTCAGGAAAGAGCAGGGGGAGGATCAGGCGACCCACTGAGGCAGCAGGAGGGGTAGAATAGCGCTTGATGACAGCATCGAGGTAGGCCTGGGCGGTAGAAATGGTTCTAAAGCGAGGGCGCTCAAGGGGGGGGAGGGCATTGCTAATGGCGAGCTGAGCAAGGGCATCGCGGGAAAGCCAGACAGAGCGGGCAAGGGCAGCGGCCGCAGTGGACTCGCGCTCAGCGGGCGTGGGATCAGCGGGCAGCACAGCAGGGGGGTCAGGGCAGGGGAGCATACCGTCTAGGTGTGCAGAAAGCGGGTGGCCGTCCTGCCGCTGACCAGTGAGGTGGCGGCGAAGGTCAGCCAACCACGCCTCGAACTCCAGAGGCTGACCCTCAGCATCAAAACGAAGCTCAGCAGCCATGAGGGGCAGTGGAGGACAGTAAGGTGCGGTGTAGTGCTGTGCAGTGCGGTGCAGGGCGGTGCAGTGCGGTCCAGTGCGGTGCAGTGCGATGCAGTGCGGTCAGTGCGGTTCAGTGAGGTGCAATGCGGTGCAAGGCGGGGCAGGAAAGTGCAGGAGGGTGCAAAGTGGTGCGGGGAACGGGGGACAGTACCAGGAAGTATGGAGGGCCGGGGCAGGCGCGACGGGGCCGGGCAGGCGCGACGGGGCCGGCGCGACGGGGCCGGGCAGGCGCGACGGGGCCGGGCAGGCGCGACGAGGGGCCGGGTGGCTGCGACGGGGCCGGGCGGCAGCGACGAGGCCGGGCGGCTGCGACGGGGCCGGGCGGCTGCGACGGGGCCGGGCGGCTGCGACGGGGCCGGGCGGCTGCGACGGGGCCGGGCGGCAGCGACAAGGCCGGGCGGCAGCTACGAGGCCGGGCGGCAGCGACAGGGCCGGGCGGCAGCTACGAGGCCGGGCGGCAGCGACAGGGCCGGGCGGCAGCGACGGGGCCGGGCAGGACACAGCAGGGCCGGGCGGGGTCGACGGGGCCGGGCGGGCGCGACGGGGCCGGGCAGGGGCGACAGGGGCCGGGCAGCTGCGACAGGGGCAGGGCGGGCGCCACGGGGCCGAGAGGCTGCGACAGGGCCGAGCTGGGGCGACGGGGCCGAGCA
Source organism: Closterium sp. NIES-67 (assembly GCA_027943415.1). Taxonomy (NCBI): domain Eukaryota; kingdom Viridiplantae; phylum Streptophyta; class Zygnematophyceae; order Desmidiales; family Closteriaceae; genus Closterium; species Closterium sp. NIES-67. Next base: position 61,223 of record BQMB01001960.1, read on the forward strand.
GGGGCGACGGGGCCAAGCAGGGGCGACGGGGCCCAGGAGGGTGGATACGGGGCCCAGGGAGGAGCGCGGCAGGGCCCAGGAGGGGCGCAACAGGCCCAGGAGGGGCGCTACGGGCCCAGGAGGGGCGCAATGGGGCCCAGGAGGGGCGCGGCGGGGCTCAGGAGGGGCGCAATGGGGGCCCAGGAGGGGCGCTACGGGCCCAGGAGGGGCACTACGGGCCTAGGAGGGGCGCGACGGGGCCTGGGAGGGGCACGACGGGGCCCAGGAGGGGCGCTACAGGGCCCAGGGAGGGCGCGACGGGTCCCAGTAGGGGCGCTACGGAGCCCAGGAGGGGCGCGACGGGGCCTGCGAGGGGCGTTACGAAGCCCAGGAGGGGCGCTACGGAACCCAGGAGGGGCGCGACGAGGCCCAGGAGGGGCGCGACGGGGCGCTACGGGGCCTGTGAGGAGCGCGACGGGGCCCAGGAGGGGCGCTAAGGGGCGCGACGGGGCCCTGGAGGGGCGCTACGGGGCCCAGGAGGGGCGCGAAGGGGCGCGACGGGGCCCTGGAGGGGCGCTACGGGGCCCAGGAGGGGCGCTAGGGGGCGCGACGGGGCCCTGGAGGGGCGCTACAGAGCCCTGGAGGGGCGCGACGGGGGCCTGGAGGGGCGTTACGAAGCCCTGGAAGGGGGGGGCGCGACGGGGCCTGGAGGGGCGCTACGAGGCCCTGGAAGGGGGGGGCGCGACGGGGCCTGGAGGGGCGCTACGAGGCCCTGGAAGGGGCGCGACGGGGCTAGGAGGGGCGAGGCGAGGCTAGGAGACGCGACAGGAGGAGCGGAAGCGGTAGGTGGGGGGGGGGGGGGGGGGGGGGGGGGGGGTCGAAACCTACTCGTGATACCATATCAAATCTAGAATTTTTAATAATAAGAGAGAGAGAGTACACAAACATATACCTAAATGTTGTACTCTCTAGAAGGTGACCCTATACAGTCTATACAAACAAGATAACTACACATGTTTGACATCTACAACTGCTTTCTTATCTTCTATATATTGCTGCATGCTTGTTTCTTTAGTCAATCACTTGTTCTCACATACTAGTACAAGGGTTCAACTGCCTCAACTTCCGCTGCACTACTCAAGTCTCATTTTACAACTGGGACTTAGTCTCTGGAAAGATCCTAAGGGCTTTTATCAGCCCAACAGGTTGGAACTTGGGAGGACTCGACTGCTTCCTCTAGGGATGGTAGGTGACAGTAGTGTACCTCAAATACCTTCCACTCCAATCAGGATGCAGTATAAGGTAACACCTGCAAATGCACCATAATAGCAACGCAGCCAGATGGGCTACACCTTCAGGAGAAGACTCCCCTTTTATTCTAGGGTGGAGAGGCAGCACGCCACAGAAGCTACAGCCTAGTCTATGAAACTCCGCATGAGCCGGCCCTTGTCACCTAGTCTTCCAAGCACAAAGCTGTGATGCGCACTCTCTGCTGTGCTGCACGCACCGCGCGGTTCCTACGCTCTTGCACGGGCAGCCCTATCACCCGGTCACACACCACCTCTCAGCCACCTTTCAACCAACCTCCTCTCCCCCCTCCCTCTGCCTCTCACCTCCTCTACCCAACGCCCATCTCCTCTCCACCACCTCAAGAGCGCCTGGCATTTTCGGTTGACGGCTGGTGAGCGCAGATTGCACTGCCACCTGGGTCAAACGCGGACCTTGGGAGATCCGACGGGCCTCGGGCGACACGGAAGAATGCGCGAGGTGCAGCTCGGTTGAACGCGGGGTTGCCCTTTGAAGCCTCCACGCCTCGGCTGTGGAAGGCCATGGGTGGGTCCGCTGCGCGCGCTGCCCGTCACACGCGGCCGAGCCCTATTCGTCTTTCGCCTCGTCGCCGTCCTCCGCCAAACCTTCCTCCTCCTTCCCCGCACTCGCCGATTCTTTCGCTCGCGCGCGCTCAATCGCCTTCCGCTTCCGCGCGGGCAGCGCAGCGAAGGCCTCCTCTTCCGCCTTGCGCTGCGCCTCCTTGGCGGCCTGCGCGCGCTCCCACTGGCGCTGGATCTCGTTGGCGTGGCGGCGCGAGAGGATGTACGCGAGCACGACGAGGCAGCACGCCTGCACCGGGCTGATCAGCCGCAGCAGCGCCAGCGCGCCCGGCGCCACCGCCAGCAGCACGTACTTCCACTGCTGCGATCGCGTCACCTCCATGGCGGCACGCGGAGACGGCGGGGGACGAGGCCTGAGACGCGCGAGGTGGGTGAGAAAGGTATCCCAAGAAGGTCACAAGGGAGGCACGTGGGTTGGAATCACGTGGGTCGTTGGAGTTTGGTTCCTCCAACCCGAGCAGGGCTGGTGAACCGCAGTTGGCCAGCAGAAGCCGATATTGTTGAAACGGGTAGTGGGAAGCAGGAGCAGTTCAATAAAAAAGAATTATATACAAGAAACAAGAAAAGCAAGCTAATCCTAACAAGAAACTTGAGGGTACTGTATATGCACATGGAGAACCAAAGAGAGCTACTGATGTCTCGCGTTTTGAATTCAGAAATTGTAATCCTCTGCTGCATGAACACCGGACCGGAGCTTGCCACGCCCTTGAGGGCAGCACGGAGAAACAGAAAGTCACTGGCCAACTGCTCAAACTGCAAGCATCAACAGATGCCAAAGCAGCACGACACTGTAAATAAGAGCCAGGCAACATAACCAAAGCAGCAGTGAACCAACATTGATTAGCCAGACAGCCACTTAAAGATTGAAAATGAGTCGGAACAAAAGCCAACCATGACAGGCTCTAGCCAAGCTGGATGCTGCATCTGGCACAGGAAGAGAGGTGTTCCAAAGCAGAAAGCGTGAAGACGCACACATGACCTGCATACATACCTTCCGCCCTGTCAGGGGATGGCGAGATGCTGGTGAGCGACACGCGAACAGTGCCCTTCCCCGCCTCGGACTCGCACACCACCGCCTGCACTGCCTGCCCCGCCACCTCCACTCTCACCCCCACTGTGCAACCCCCCTTCTCGTCCCCTACTCCCCTCCCCTCCTCCGCATCCCCTCCCCTCTTTCCTTGCATCAAACCTACTTGGCACTCGTCTTCTTCCTCTTCCTCCTCCTCCCCCCCCCCCTCCAGCACCCCCTTGGGCGGGCGTGGCACGATGACGAAGTCAGAGAGGGGGTCGTAGAGGGGGTCCTTGCCCTTGACCTCCAGGAAGAAGTGCAGCAGGCTGAACACGCGGGGCAGCCGCAGCAGCTCCCGGTGCTCCGCGCCCGGCACGCCCACACGGAATCGGGCAGGAAAGCCGTCCGCCTGCCCGCATGCACGGGGCGGTTGGGGTGGGTTGGAAGGCGTGGAGGGTTGAAAGCGGGGAGTTGCATGAAGGAGTGGCATGAGAGAGGGAGGGGAGGATGGGAGGGAGGAGGGGGAGGCGAGCATGCAAGACACTAGATGGGGCAACGGCGAGGCAGGACAGACGGAGTGCATGCACGGGCAAAGCAGCTTACCAGGGCGGACTCGATGGGAACAGTGCCGTCGCCATGCACGCAGTCAAAGGTGGCCTGATGGATAGCAGCGGCAGGTGGGAGGGAAGGGCGAGAGGGGAAGACAGGTTGGAAGAGGCTCCAAGTGTGGGGAGCGCCAGAGGCAGGCGGGGCACAAGGCGGGCGGAAGCGGGGACGACTTGTGAGGCGCCTCACAAGGCAGGCAGAAGCGGGGACGCAGCACAGCGCACAGCACAGACACAGCGCACAGCACAGACACAGCGCACAGCGCACACAACGCAGGAGAGATTGGAAGGGGTGGGTGAGCAGCGGCTCACATCGGAGTGCAGGATGTCGGGCAGGTCGTTGAGCGGGTCCTTGGGGGAGCCGTACCTGCAGTCGGGGGGCGCGGGGGGGGAGGGGGGAGAGAGAGCAGTACGATACGCGAGTGTGAGGGCCACGACCGATGGAAATTGGAGGACGGAGAGACCATGTTGGGAGAATGAGTACGGATGGAGAAGGTAAGCAAAGGCGAGGGGCATACTGCGAGTGGAAGGGCGTGTCGAGGCCCGTGCCATAGATGGTGTAGAAGTCCACAGACGGAGGCAGGCGCGCCTTGGCCCAGATGCGCCGCGTCTCGTCCGCCCACCGCACGATGTCCCGGTTGAACGGCAGCGGCACGGTGCGCCCGTTCACCTCGATCTGCTCGCTCCGATGCAAGGGGCACAGCATGATGCAAGGGGCACAGCATGCAACGTTAGGAATGTAAGATGCACATGGCGTGACAAGTCCGGGTGGAGAAACAGCAAATCTTAGCAAGCGCCTGGCAGCAGCCACAGCCCGCCTTACACCCAACCGTTCACCTTGTTGTCCTGCAGCGCGCGGTCCATGGCGTCGAGGATGTCCGGCAGGTGTGTGAAGCGCTGCTCCACCACGCCCTCGCCCAATAGGCCCTCCTTCACACCGCCGCCCAGCAGAGTCTCTTTCGCTCCCTCCCCAGCAGCTCTCTCCGGGCTGCCACCCCCCGACAGCGACAGCGTGTCCGCCACGCTGCTCGCCTCGCCGCTGCTGCTCGCGCTGTCGCTGCTGCTGCCGCTCTCGCTGCCGCTCTCGCTCTCGCTTTCGCCGCCCCCCTCAGCGTCCCCTCCGCCACACGCGGCCCCTCCACCGTCCCTCCCCTCCTGCGCGCCCTGCACCTTGTTGTCCCCCGGGCGGCGGCGCACGACCCTGAGCTCGGGCTTGTTGCCGCCCCAGTGGAAGTCGTAGTCCGCCATGAGCTCGTACACCGACGGGCACTCCACCATCTGCCGCGCCACACACGAGACGTGCACGAGGGCGTGGGGATGGCGCGGTCACAGGTGCAAGGGATTGGATGAGCAATAACGAGGATGCGGTGTTCCAAGAAAGGCAACGGGTGGGGGAAGTAGGTGCAGGACGCCAGTGAATAATACAGCCACGAGTGGTACATAACGAGAGAGAGGCACGGACGAGCTGGTGCATGGTCCATACCAGTTGGTGCATGGTCCACTTGGAGATGAAGAGCGACTTCTGCCAGCCCTTGAGGAACTCCACGCCCGTCAGCAGCGTGTCCATGATGAACCCCGGCGCGCCTGCCGCACGGCCAAACACGCAACGCAACGCAAGGGGGACGCGCACGGAGGGAGGAAGGGGAAGTGGTAAGGCGAAGCGGTGATGCGTGGAAATTAGAGGCATGGGGAGAGAGAGGAAGCGCGCGGAGTGGCAGCCAGCACGGGAGTAGCGAAGCGATGCACCGAACCGACGCCTGTCCCGCACCACTCCGTGCGGATGTGCCTAGCCAATCCGCACCGCACCCCTCGCGCACCTCCCCCATACGCGCGCAGCTCTTCCCCGCGCCCACGTTCCCACCCCCCGCTTGCCTCTGAAGGGCGCGGCGATGGCGACCCACTTGCGCACGAGGCGCTTGACGTCCGCCGGGTGCAGCGCGGCGAGCGACTTGAAGAGCAGCCCGCCCATGCTGTGCGTCACCACGTCCACCCGCCGCCCCGTCGCCGCCACTATCGCCTCCAGCCGCGCGCGCAGCCGCTCCAGCGTCTCGGGCAGCCTGCCACGTGGATACAGGGTTACGGGTGGAATTCGACAAGCGCTTGAATGTCTCGATCAGTTAGCTATTAAAATTAAAGAGAACTGAAGCGCGTAAGGTTGAAGGTTAAGCAAAAAGAGGTTAACAGGAGCAGACGCGGAGGCTGACCGGTTGCTCTGGCGGAAGTCGTAGCCGAAGCCGAAGAGCGACTCGCCGTCCTTGAAGCCCCACTGGCGCATCTCGACGACCATGTGGTGGTAGTAGCACACCACGTCCACCGGTACCGACTGCCGGGGGTGTGAGGGGGGGGGGTTGTGAAGATGAGAGAGGCGTGAGCTGAGGTGGAGGAGATCGTTGCACACATAACATGGCGTGAGCGCGATACGGAGCGGAACGCATTCACGAGCAAAGGAAGAAATCACACGCAGCTCGCAGAAGCAGGGAGGCGAGCAGAAGCTCGAGGCGCGGTGCTCACGACATCGGGGTCGAGGATGTCGCAGCTGTAGAGCCCGTGGTTGTCGTCCGGCACCTCGATGTGCGACTCGCGGTCCAGCGACTCCGTCTTGCCTGCCACCCACCACATCCGGGGAACGGGTGAAGGGGTGAAGGGGAAGGTAAGTGGACTGGAGGATGGAATAAATCGTTGCTCCCGCACTGAAGTGGCCTAACCTGTTTCGGGATTGTACTTGGACCATAGCTTGGTACGAAACTCCTGATCCGCGTTATAGAGGCGGACCCATATCCGCTCCTTCTTCTTCCCGTCGTTGCTGATCGCGTTCAGAATAGAGCCTCCAATCCCCGGTATAAGCAGCACCGGATTAAACTCCGCTGCCGTATCATGAGGCTTCGGTCGTGGCTTGGGCCACCATGGTCGCCAGCCAACCATAGCTGCACTCTAGGCTGGAAAGACTAGCTTCTACGGCGACTAAGTTGAAACCCTAAGATTGTGTGACTCTGGCTGGGCTGGCGACCTGCAAGCGGTGGCTGAAATGGGTGAGAGATGAAGCACACAGAAGCAGCGGGGTGGAGGCGTTGCACCGTACTGCACCGGAGTGGAGTGGGCTCGCTCGGCTAAAGGAACGAAACGAAACTGGTGGAGGTGGATTGATGAGCACCGCACCCCTGCCTGTCCGAGCCACTTTCCGAGCCACTTGCTCCAAACCTTCTCGCCGGGCCTCTGCTTCCTGCCACCGCGCCCGACGGGGAGTCCCTCCAGCTGCTGCTGACGACGAGACTTGTGTGGCAGCGAATCGATTGGCAAAACGTGGCGAAATTTGACGTCCCGTCAGCTCAAGCCTGGACGATATGACGGTGCAGCCGTTACCTGCCTCAAGAGGTTCGCGAAATCCTGAAGACACCCCCTCTTCGGCGAAATGCGAGCGTCGTGTACTGTGCTGTACTAAAAATCTCGTGTGTTCGTTGCTGTTTGTTACCCGAATTCTAACGGCATCCCCAACCTCGATAAAACTTTCAACGCTGAGATGTTCAAAACAAACCATGCTTGAGTGTTCGCCGTAGGATACGGTTTCCAGGTTCAACGATCCACTCCACACGCACCCCTTCTTAGTCTGTCGGTCGCCAGAGCAATGTTGCCGACGTTACCTCGCTCGAGCCGGAAGGAGTGACAAGCTGCGACATTTCGCGTATGGTGTCCCTTCAGCCGCGCAACAGCGGCTCCCCCAAGGTCGCTACGCGATCGTCGTCGTCGGATGGCGGCAAGCCGCGCTTTCTGTCGGCCGCCATGTCCGCCGTCACGGAGCGCAACCGCTTCACGGAGATCGTCTTCGCGGCGCTGCTGCTATCCGCTTCGCTGCGCATCTGGCTCGACCTGCGCCTCCACGCCCCGCGCGCCGCCTCCCTCCCCTGCCACACCGACGGCTCGCTTCAGCTGACCGACCAATCGGTGTCAGCCACGTCAGCATACCGCAACGACAGCGTCGTAGCGCTGCCCGGTCGCGCGTGGCGGCTGCCGGCGGGAGTAGCGCGGTCGTACGGCGGGCTGGGCGGCGGCAAGGTGGACCCGGCGCGCTTCCGCCTGCACGTGAAGGTGCTGGTCTTCGACCGCCCCGCGTACGCCCTGCGCTGCCTGCGCGCGCTGGCCGACGCGCTGTACGACGCGGAGCCCGTGTACCTCGACGTCTTCGTCGACCACCCCTTCGCGCTGCGCGCCGACGCCGCGCCCTGGTCGCCGCGCACCGCCAGACGCGTGGCGGCCTCCCATTCGCTGATGGCGCAGATCGACGCGTTCGCGTGGCCGCACGGGCCGAAGCGCGTGATGTACCGGTCGCAGAGCGCGGGGCTGCAGGGGCAGTGGGTGGAGGCGTGGTGGCCAGAGAGCCTTGCTGACGTGGCGCTGATAGTGGAGGACCACGTGGTGGTGTCGCCCCTGTACTACCGGTACCTGAAGCGCCTGCTGGCGCGGTACTACTTCCGGCGCGGCGAGTTCGACCCGCACATGCTGGGCGTCTCGCTGCAGCGCCAGTCCTTCGTGCCTGGCCTGGGCGGGGACCCCCTCCCCCCGCTGGCGCACAGCGCGCCGTTTCTCTACACCCTCACGGGCACGTGGGGGCAGGCGCTGCTGCCCGGCCCTTGGCAGCAGTTCCGCGTGTGGCTGGACGAGCGACGCTACAACGGCAGCCGGCAGCCGACTGTGGGGGGACTGAAGACCACGCAGTGGTTCAAAGATAAGGTGGGGGGGGGGGAGGGGGAGGAGAGATTGAGAGGACAGGAGGAGTTCAGGTCGAGCCAGACACGCCATTGCATCGCTACCCTCCACCCCCTTAGCTTCCATGGCCGTCTCCGTCCGCCATCCCCGTCGTCCTCCTGCCCTCCGCCCCCTGCTCCCCTTGCTTTGAGGCGCCTCAAAACTAGACTCCTGCCCTCCGTCCCCTGCTCCCCTTGCTTTGAGGCGCCTCAAAACTAGACTCCTGCCCTCCGTCCCCTGCTCCCCTTGCTTTGAGGCGCCTCAAAACTAGACTCCTGCCCTCCGTCCCCTGCTCCCCTTGCTTCCAGGCGCCTCAAAACTAGACTCCTGCCCTCCGTCCCCTGCTCCCCTTGCTTCCAGGCGCCTCAAAACTAGACTCCTGCCCTCCGTCCCCTGCTCCCCTTGCTTCCAGGGCAACCGGCGGTGGTCGCCGTGGGCCATCAAGTGGGCGTACAGCCACGCCATGCTCTCGCTCTACCCGCCGCTGCCCGCCAACCTCTCCCTCGCCTTCCCCCTCAAGCGCTCCGCATCCCCCGCCGACGCCCCCCTCGTGCCCCTGCTGCCGGGGATGGGCGCACCTGGAGGGAGGGCACAGCTGGGGGGCACGGGTGGAGGAGGCGGGGGCGGAGAGGAGGGGGGCGGGGAGGGGGGGGTGGAGGGCGCAGTGAGGGCGTGGGTGGAGGGGCGGCTGCCGCGCATGGCGCAGGTGCGGCGCTTCGACCTGTGTGCGCGCCAGCTGAGGCACCTGCCCGTGGGGCGGTCGCTGGACGATCTGCACTCGCTGCTGGCCGCCACGCACCAGGTGCGCTGCTTCCGGTTGTAGCGGGCGCTCTGTGGCTCGTGCTCCTCGCTCAGAGATGCGACTGGCACTCACGCACTGCTCCATGCCGCGCCCTGCTGCTCGCCGCTGCCCTCACACCCCCTGCTGCCCACGTGCAGTCACTGTATCCCCTACCGCTTTCTGCCCGGTACATGCCCCCCACCTCCCCCTCATCCCCCCTCCCTGGCAGGACAAGCGCGTCTCGCTGGTGGTGGTGCCGCGGGGATCCAAGGACCTGCTCAACAACTGGCTCTGCCACCTGGACGGCAGCGGCCTGCGCTCATTCGTCCTCATCGTCCCCCATGCCAGCCTGGCAGCTGAGCTGTCCGCACGTGGCCTCGCAGCCTTCCACCTGCCGCCAATCAGCAGGCGCCAGGCGGCACAGGGGCTGGGGCAGCTGGCAGCGAGGGGAGGGTTGAAGGCAGTGAGGGAGAAGGAGGTGCAGGGGGGGATGGAGGAAGGGGAGGAGGGGGAGGAGGTGGACGCTGGTGGAGCAGTGGAGGGGGAAGGGGGGGAGGAGGAGGAGGAGGAGGAGGAGGAGGAGGAGGGCATGCAGAGGGGGGACGGGCGCAACTGGTGGACGGCGCGGCACATAGAGGTGGTGGTGGCGGCGCTTTCGCAGGGCTTTGATGTGTCCCTCAGCAACGTGGACGCCGTGTGGCGGGGCGACCCCATGGCCACAGACGCCCAGGGGCTCATCCCTGCTGACGTGGACATGTGGGGCCACCTCAACACTGCTGATGTGGCCTCCAGCTATTTTGTGATTCGCTCCCGTGCTGCTACAGTGTCAGCATGGGGCCAGCTGGCAAAGCTGTGTGCGCAGGCGTCCAAAGGTGGAGCCAAGGGGGACATGGACAGGGGGGAGGTGGGGTGTGGGGAGCCCGGGAGTGGCGTGCAGCAGAGGCAGATGCGCGTGCTTCTGACTCAGGCAATGCACTTCAAAGAGGTGCCCTCCATACCCTTCACACGCGACGGAGCCGTGCGAGTGCCCAAAGGCACACTGCTGCCGGCCTTGCTACCACCCCAATCCCTGACCAAGGGTGGTAAGGTAAAAGCAATGGACAGCATTGGACTTTGGGTGATTGATGACTTTGACCTTGCCTGTAAGGCTGTGACATGCAAAAGGAGGTTGTATACTGCTGGTTCTGATTAATACGAGTGTATTCTAGATTGGAAGTATTAAATTCCGGGGGTCATCCGTTCGCTATCTTCGTCATCGTCGTCGGTATGCCTGCGGTTCGTGAACCCTCGCTGGGGGAGTTGAGAGGTGGGCAGCGGTTGCGTGTGTGGCTGGGAAGGCAGGAGGGTCGAGGCGCGATAGGGGGAGATGTGGCGCTGTGCTGGCATGGGGATGCACGGATGGCGGATTGGCGGGGAGCGTCATCTGAAATTTGCAGTCCACTCGCGCCCCGCAGGGACGAGTGAGAGTGAGGCGCGCAAATAAATGTCCGACACAAATTGCAATGTCGCGGTGCATGCACCTCCTGCTCGGCAACGCTGCTGCCCAGCCATGGCTGCTCGCTTCAACCACTCACTCTCACGACCTCCGCCCCTGGACTGGGAATTCGACTGAGTTACATCCACACCGACGACGAAGAAGGTCTCTCACCCTTCCTAATCTAAAGCGAGCAAGGAATTAGCTCCAGACTGAAACGTCGCTCTCATTTTCCCGCTCGCTGTCACTCGCCCCCTCTGCACACACTGTGAGTGCTGGCTGCAGCACGGGGAGACTGTTCAACCCGGTGGTAGGAGATGCAAGTCGGTAGAATGAACGCGGTTATGGCGAGCCACGCAGTCGCGCCACGGCAATGGGTACCGCCCAGTGCGGCGCATACATGGAGACGAGGCAAGAGTTTGTGGGGGCAAATTCAATGGCGGGCGGCGAATGCGGAATTGAGGAGCCGCAAGCCCTTTGGTGCGTGGCAGCAGTCGCATCGCACTCGCACTCGCACTCGCACTCGCACATGCTATCTCATGCCATGCGTTAGCCTCTCTTTGCGCGCACATTGGTTCAACAATTCCGCTGTGTTGATTGGCGCCGGTTCTACGAATTACTGGTGCGCTATGAAGCTCAACCATATAGAACTTTCGCCGCACCGCTCCGCACTGTGCCGCTCGTTGCCTAAGCTACTTCTTGCCGCTCACCTGCGCCCCTGCACTTCCCCAGGTCCGGCCTTCAAGCGGCCATGGCATCGCCCGGCGGCATCGCCGCGTGGAGCCAAGGCACTGCGAGTGCACGCGGCGTTGAGCCTCGACGCCAGGTGGTGAGTCGCTGCTGCCGTCGCCGTCCGCTGCTCATTCCATTTCGCTCCGCCTTCCTCCGCATGCCCCCCTCGTCCGCCCCGCTGGCTTGTGTGCCGCGCTGCATGCTAATTCCGGCTCAGCCGTTCCGCCACCCCTGCGTCTTCTTCCCCCTCCAGCAGCACCGCCACCGCTCAAGATCCCTTCTCGCTGCTCTCCACCGTTCCGCCACTCCGCGCGCCGCCGCTGGAGGAGAGTCTCGCGATGGCGGACGAGGCGGGCGGAACGCGGCGGTGGAGACACGTGAACTCGGAAGGGACTTGCGCGGCTGTCGAAGCGCCCTCAACCCCCAATCGCCTGGTGCGTGCGCGCGGCGTCAGTGGTGCCAAGGGCGCCCTCCTCTGCCGCCCCTCGTCAACTGAAACTCCTTCCTTCTGCCCGGTAACCACGCCCTCCCCTCCCTCGCCCGCCCGCCCCCCCCCTCCCTGCAGGCGTCCCGCCTGGGCGTGCTCATCCTAACCGCGGCGGCGGCAGCGGCGGCGGGGGCGGGCATGTCGGCGCAAGCCGTGCAGGCGGAGGCCGTGCAGGCGGAGGCCGTGCAGGCGGAGGCATTGCAGGTGAGAGTGCCGGGGGGGCGGTATGTCCGGCGGATGATGGCGGGCGGGTAGACAAGATCCCTGGTGCCGCTGGCTCGTCGTTCTTATTCGTCCTCTGCCCGCCCGCCGCTCCGTTATCTCCGTGTCCGCCCACCAGGCTCCGACAGCAGCTACGCCCACTGGGGCGCCTGTGCCGTCCGCAGCACTGGCGGTACCGGAGGCAGACTGCCAGGCGGCAGCAGCGTTGCAGCTGCCGCCTGTAGCGGCGGTTGCTGCTGTTGCCGTGCCAACCGTCGGTCCGATTGGTAGCAGTCGTTCTCCACGTCAGCAGACAGCTCAGCAGCACGTGGCAGCGCTGGAGGGGCGCGTGGCGCGCATGATGGCGTGGGTGCGGCAGGGCAGGCGCGGGCACGCGGGGGGCACGGCGGGCACGGGGCGAGAGGGGCAGGCGGCAACGGCGCAGCAGGCAGAGGTGAGGAGAGGGTGGGATGAGAGTGAGGGGGGGCAGGGAGAGGGCGAAAAGGAGGGGCTTCTTGTCTTGCGCTGTGCCCTCCATCCTTCGACTGCCATCCCGCCCTTACTCCCTCCCTATTCGCTCCTCGTGCTCCGCCCCCCCACTCCTTCCCCTTGGCCTGCAGCTGCGGCGGCGAGTGGCGGGCGTGGTGGAGGGGCGCAGGGCGACAAGTGGGAAGCAGCAGGGGGAGGGGGAGGGGGAGAGGGGGCTAGGGGCGGTGAGTGTGGAGGAGGTGGGGAGGGGAGTGGGAGGAGCGGGGTTCCAAGAGATGGGTGGAGAGGATGTGCGGCGGAGCGGCCATGTGGATTGGCTCAAGGGGATAGCAGGGCAGTACGGCATGGCGCTGCCATCGCCTGCAGGGGCCAGGGGAGGAGCAGCCGTGGCAGCAGAGGCGGAGTCAGCAGCAGCGGCATCAGCGGTGGTGGCGGGGAGGGTGCTGGCGGCATTGAGGGGAGCGGAGCATCTCGCGGGGGCGGCACAGGAGCGCGCCACGGCGCCGGGCTCTCTGCCCCCTGCAGCTGCAGCCGCTAAGACAAGGTTGCAAGCGCCGGAGCAGCAACTGTCACGACTGGAACAAAAGCTGGTGAGTGTGGGGGCGGACAGGGGAAGGGGCAACGAGTTTGGAGCAGCTTTCGATGCTTGTCGCTTCCATGCCTCGTCCCTGCGCCTTCCCTCGCACCGTCATTCCGCCCTCGCCTCGGTGGTGTCTGATGCCGCCGCCTGTCTCTGTCCTGCGTCCATGCATACCTCATGTGAGAGCAGCGCGACGCAGAGGCGAGTCGCGACCGCTACGAGGCGGCGGTGCAGTGGACGGAGGGCCGCCTGGCAGCGCTGGCCAGCCTCGCCCTCACCGTGGGCAGTGCGCCCTCGCCCGCCCTCGCCGCCTCCCGCTCCCACCTGCTCTCCTCTCTCGCCTTCGCCCAGAAGCGAGCGCATGAGGTAAGAACATGCGGGGGCGATGTGATTGGGATGGCAAGATGGCAATGGCACCATGGGGACTGCACAATTGGGATGAAGGATGGGGTATCCCTTTGTTGAGCAGTGAGGATGGTGTGAAGCATGTGTGGGACATGCATGAGACATGCGTGCGAAATCCAAGGTGGCATATGCTGACCTGTCAACTGGTGCTGCTCGTTTCTTCTCGGCCGCCTGTGCCCTGCGTGCGTGCGTGTGTGCGTGCGTGCAGGAGGAGCAGCGAGTCAACCAACTCCGCCAGCAGCTCGCCACCACCTGCAATCTGCCGCATTCCGCCTCCTCCCCCTCTTCCTCGTCCCCATCCTCCTCACCGCCCTCCACCGCACTGCCTCCATTCCAATCGGCCATAACGCCACCTGCGCCCCCAGCCTTCCTCCTTGCACCGTCAACAGCACCCCTGTCAACCCCCCCCTCTACGTCATCACCCCCCTCCGCCTCCTCGCACCCCTCCAAACCAGCTCCGCCTCGCTCGCATTCCCTGCCATCGCGGCCCCTCGCCCACACTTCTTGGCACCCTACCGAGGCCGCTGCCCACGCCACCAGCACCACCCTCACCAGCAGCCTCAGCCCCGCCAGCAGCCTTGCTGCGATGAGCATTCTCCAGCAGGTGAGGTTCGCTCACGCCCTCCCGGCTGCAGCACTCTGTGCTCCGCATCCGATCAGACCCCGTCCCGCTCGTGTTCGATGCCCCGCTGCACCGCACACCTGCCTCAGGCCCCCCTGATCCCCTGCTTCTGCTGCTCGCACCCCGCTCTGACCGCGTGTGTGTGCGCTTGCACTGTGCTCACCACCTCCTCCCCCCTTTCTCTCCCCCCCCCCCCTCCCCCTCTTTTCCAATCCCCCCCAGGCGCCAGTGCTGGTGGAGGGGGTGCGGGTGGGGGAGTGGGCGCGGGAGTACGTGGCGGAGTCGGTGGCACAGGAGCTCAGCAAGCGACGCACGGGCCACGGGGGCGGCAACTGATGTGCCAGACAAAGTAGACGCCACAGCAGCCTTCAGCAGGCATATTTCTTTGCTCGTGCAAAGATATGTACATAGTTTTTGTGCTGTATTTCGTTCAATAGCGAAGCCTACAAGGAGACAAACTTTGTGCAATATATTGATGGGCATTGGGTTATGATTTCAAGATATGCAAAGATATGATTACAAGGAGACAAACTTTGTGCAATATATTGATGGGCATTGGGTTGCTCGTGCAAAGATATGTACATAGTTTTTGTGCTGTATTTCGTTCAATAGCGAAGCCTACAAGGAGACAAACTTTGTGCAATATATTGATGGGCATTGGGTTATTTTGGGCCATGTCCACAAGGGCAAGTGGTACAATACGGAAACTGATGTACGACATTGCGAATGACTTTTGCAACATATTGCGCATGACTTTTGCAACGTATTGCACATGACTTTTGCAACGTAGCTTTAGGATAGCTACTGGTACCTTTCACGTCTATGAAATTTACCACCAGACCCTGCTTTACTCTACGCTATGTACATCATCATCACTCATGGGGTTTGCTTCTGTGGGAACGCAATATGAATGGGCTTGTCCTAAATTCTGTCGGCACTGTTCCTCGGAGAGTGTCATCTCGATACGGGTCAGGAGGACCCGTGAGTGAACATTGGCTGCATTGTGGGCCAATGTTGGTGCTCGCGAACCTTGGGGAATGGTTGGTTTGTGGACCAACGCTGCTGCGGTTCAGGGGAATTCTTCCAGTCAGGTGCTGGCGTGCTGCCCCATCAGAGTTTTTGGAGCCACCAAAAGCAGGATGGTGTGGCGTTGGTTCGAGAGTGGAACTTCGGTGCTGCCCTGATTGGTTAGGTCTGGGTTGGAAAGCGATCAGAGATTTCAGAGGCATGCAGCACGAGTGTACTGAAAGGGCAACTATTGTGGGCTGGATAGCGAGTTTCGCCATGATCAGGGTCTTTCAAATATTGGGGCAAACTCCCTTCTACACCCCCCGAAACCCACTTCACCATCAACAAAATTCAGGGGCTTAACCTATCCGAAGCACGGAAAGCACTCTGAATTCTGGAAAGAACCCTTCTGCATTTGAACCCTTTCAGGAATTCCCCCTCGTGGAGAAAAGGGTACGACAGAGCCCAAGCGACCACATGGGCAAATCCATGTTCCTGTTTGTGGCTGGCTGTTTCGAATCACAGTCCGCATCTTCCATTCATGGCTCCAGTCCAGCCTATAGATAGCATCAGTGGTTCTCGACTGGTCTAGCAGCACCGCTGCTGTCCGACGCTACCCAGAGTAGCGCCCAGAGTAGCGTCGAGAGTAACGTCCATATTCAGGTGCTATTTTGGCTCCGAGACTCGAGGAGCTTGCGCTGCTAGCCGCAGCTACTGCATGCACTACCGAGGCCAGTAGGGCAATGGTGCCATCCCTTCGCGACCCCGTTTGCCTCGTCTCCATTCTTCGCGCAGCGCGATCGGTAGGGTAGGGAAGACTAAGCTGCCCGCTCCTTTCGGACGCACGCCGTCCCTGCGAGGCCCACCCGTTCTCGTGCAGATTGCCTGCCTCGAGTAACTCCCCCTTTCCTCGGTCCCGAAGGTCTCTCTCGTTTTCTCGAGCCTCCCCTCGGCCTGGCCGTCGGCCGAGCGTGAGACGAGTAGCGGCGAGGCTGATCGGCAGCGGCAGGTGAATGTGTCGCTAGGCGCCGACCAGCGCCACCGCATGGATCCCGCCGCTCCCTCGTCGAGCGGCGATCGCCCGGCGACAGGCGCGGCGGGGGAGGCGGAGAGGCGGCAGCGGCAGCGCGTGAAGCGGGAGGTGTGCGACGAGGTGCTGCGCAAGCTGCGCGAGGCGCGCCACCCGTGCCTGCAGGCCGCCGGCATCGAGAACGACCTCCACGCGCACTTCAACCGCCTCCCCACCAGGCGAGTCGACCTCCCCACCAGGCGAGTCGACCACCGTCTGGCCCCAACCCTTGGCCGCGCTTCGCCGCCGTGGCCACACTCGACTCCATGGGCGCGGTTGCTCACTGGCAGCCAGAGTGACTCGTCGTCCCATCGCTCGGCCTGACCCGTTGTGTGCTGGCGCTGCTTGCGCGTGCGCCTTTGTCCGTGGGATGGCATGGTGCAACAATGCAATGCATGGCGTGACATGGCATGGCGTGCAATGCATGGCGCGCCACGTGGCGGCAGGTACGCGTTGGACGTGAACACGGAGCGCGCGGAGGACGTGTTGACGCACAAGCGCCTGCTGGAGGAGGCCGCACGCCTGCACGGGCTGCCCGTCTTCTTCGTCCGCGCCGTCCGGGTACCACCTCGCGCCCGCGCTCGCGCTCCCCCCCTCTCCCCACCCCCCCCTCCTCCCCCCACCCCCCCGCGCTGCTCGCGCTGCTCTCGCTGCTCGCTCCCTCGTCCATCCCTCATTGCGCCCCCCGCTGCCCCTCCCAAGGCATGCCTGGCGCAGCGCCATGCGCGCTTGAGCAAGCCCGCCGCTGAGGTCCCACTGTGCGCCCCTCCGTGCGTGCATTCGTGCTGCGCTCCCCGCAGATGGTGGCGGCGGGCGGCGCAGCAGCGGGCGAGGAGGGGCAGCCCGCCAGCATGGACACGGACCACCACCTCCCCGCCGCCCTGCACCCCCAGGGGTAACCGCCCCTCGCACCCCTCCCTCGCCCAGCGCGCTCCTGCTGGCCCGTCCTCTGCCATCGCCGCTTTCACGCCTGCGCGCACGCATCTCCCCCTCCCTCCCCCTTGTCTTCTTCTGCACCTCCCGTTCCTTCCCGCCCATTCTCCTCATCTCCTCATCTCCACGCGTTGCGTCTCTCCAACCTGCCAGTTTGACACACCCCCCTCCCCCTCCCCCTCCCCCTCCCCCTCCCCCTCCCCCGCCCTCACCCCGCACTCTCGTTCAGCGCGCTAGCGCCGCCAGCGTTTGGGTCGTCGCCGAACCTGGATGCGCCGGTGCAGGGCGGCGGGCAGGGCGCGGGCGCCATGGAGGACGACCAGCATGGGTCCCTCAGGTACGACCAGCATGGATCCCTCAGGTACGACCAGCATGGATCCCTCAGGTACGACCAGCATGGGTCCCTCAGGTACGACCATACAGGCGCGGTCGACTGGTGGCGGGCACAATGGGGCGTGTGGCGTGTGGCGTGTAGCGTGTGGTGTGGGGCCATGGGTTGAGGCGGTGGTGGTGAGAGAGAGAGGGGCTCTAGAGGCTGCTGCGGCCCTGGATCGGCCAGAGGTGTCTGCTCTCTGGCTCTCTGGTTCTCTGGCTCTCTGGCTCTCTGGCTCTCTGGCTCTCTGGCTCTCTGGCGCCATGAGTGTGGCGCCATGAGGGCAGTAACATGGGTGTGGCGTTGGCAGCCAGCACCGCCAGTTATCCGCCCACCCCACCCCACCCCACCCCACCCCACCCCACAACACATCCACCTTCGCTGCCCCTGCCACCTCATGCCCGTCGCTGCTCCCTCCTGCGCCCTCCCATGCGCCCCTCCCACCGTTTGGCAACCCTGCCCCCTGTGGCAGCGCGCCATACTACAACGTGCCCATGCACGAGGTCACCTTCTCCACCTTCGACCGCCCCAAGCTGCTCAGCCAGGTGGGTGGTACCTGCTCAGCCAGGCCAGTGGTACCTGCTCAGCCAGGTGGGGGATACGTGCTTAGCCATGCTAGTGGTACCTGCTCAGCCAGGTGGGTGGTACCTGCTCAGCCAGGCCAGTGGTACCTGCTCAGCCAGGTGGGTGGTACCTGCTCAGCCAGGCCAGTGGTACCTGCTCAGCCAGGTGGGGGATACGTGCTCAGCCAGGCCAGTGGTACCTGCTCTGCCAGGTGGGCGATACGTGCTTAGCCAGGTGATAAGTGGTCAGGAAGGTGTTTACTGTCCAGCACCACACCATCAAATCCTCTTCCTTTGGACATCCTTTCCCTTTGAACCCCCTCCCATCCCCTCCCTCCCATCCCCTCCCTCCCATCCCCTCCCTCCCTCCCCCCGCTCCCCTCCCCCCTCCCCTTCCGCCTGTGGTGGCAGCTGTCGGCGGTGCTGGCGGACGCGGGGCTCAACATCCGCGAGGCGCACGTCTTCTCCACGTCCGATGGGCTCTCCCTCGACGTCTTCGTCGTCGACGGCTGGCCCACCGAGGTGCGCCTAGCACCCCACCCAGGTGCGCCTTGCACCACACCAGGTGCGCCTTGCACCCCACCCAGGTGCGCCTTGCACCACACCCAGGTGCGCCTTGCAGCCCACCCAGGTGCGCCTTGCAGCCCACCCAGGTGCGCCTTGCACCCCACCGAGGTGCGCCTTGCAGTCCTCCCAGGTACGGCCCACCCAGGTACGGCCCACCCAGGTACAGCTGTCGCCTTGTGGCGCCATGCCCCTCCTCAGCGCTGTCAGGTCATCTTATTCCTCACAAGCCCCTTCCCTCCCCATCCCCCCTGTCTCCCTGTCGCCTGGCGTGTGTGTGCCGTGTGCCGTGTGCTGCGGCCTGCCAGGACGTGGTAGACCTCCACGCAGCGTTGGTGCGAGTGCTGCAGGTCAGACCCACGCCCTTGCTTCTCGCATTCCAAGCTGCACACATTGGTGGAACAATTGATGCCTTTGTACAGCCTTGCGTGCTGCGGGACATGCAGCTCTCCACATTCACGCAATGTGCGCACATGCACTCCATTTTTCCATTGCCTGCTGCCACATCGCACGCTCGTCCCCTCTCCTCTTTCTCCACCTGCACGCACCCATCAAACGCACCCATCAAACGCACCCATCAAACGTACCCATCAAACGTACCCATCAAACTCACCCATCAAACGCACCCATCAAACGCACCCATCAAACGCACCCATCAAACTCACCCATCAAACTCACCCATCAAACGCACCCATCAAACTCACCCATCAAACGCACGTGCTGCCCCTCATTTATCCGTCTCT
This sequence comes from Closterium sp. NIES-67, assembly GCA_027943415.1. Lineage (NCBI taxonomy): Eukaryota > Viridiplantae > Streptophyta > Zygnematophyceae > Desmidiales > Closteriaceae > Closterium > Closterium sp. NIES-67. The sequence goes on from BQMB01001960.1 coordinate 80,469, forward strand.
CCCAGATGGGGGCGGGTGCAGCTCTCTCCATGCAGCCAGAGGCGTCAGGCCAGTCGATGCAGTCGGCGCCCGGCCCTGCCATGTCAGAGTCAGCAGGCATGTCCGCGCCGGCCGCAGTGGGGCACGTACCAGGGTCGCACCTGGCGGGGTCGCTGGTGTCGGGTGCGGAGTCGCGGGTGCCGATCCCGTCAGACGGGCGGGACGACTGGGAGATCGACAGCCAGCAGCTCAAGCTGCACCACAAGATCGCCTCGGGCTCCTTTGGCGACCTGTCAGTGGCGGGCATGGCACACGGGGATGGGGGTTGGTTTAATTCGCTGTGTTTGAATCAACCTGCTTAGTGCCGTGTCCTGACTTCGTGTGCCTTTCACGGCATGGCATGGTGTGGCATGGCGTGGGCGTGGCATGACACGGCACCAGGTACCGCGGCACGTACTGTGGGCAGGACGTGGCGATCAAGATCTTAAAGCCCGAGCGGCTCAACGACTCCCTGCAACAGGAGTTTGCCCAGGAGGTGTACATCATGAGGTGAGGGGTGCATCATGAGGTGAGGGGTACATCATGAGGTGAGGGGTGCATCATGAGGTGAGGGGTGCATCATGAGGTGAGGGGTGCATCATGAGGTGAGGGGTGCATCAGGAGGTGAGGGGTGCATCAGGAGGCGAGGGGTGCATGATGAGGTGAGGGTTCACGAAGTGTACATAATGGGGCAAACTTATGTGATGGTGTTGTCTTACATAATGCAATTTTGGGAAGTGTAGCTTGCCATGCCAGTGCCTGTTGACCCCTCTTCCACCACCTCGTGCACTCTGCTGCGCCTCGTCCTGCTGCGCCTCGTCCTGCTGCCCCTCGTCCTGTGTGTGGCATGACAACCCTTCACCTTAACAGGAAGGTTCGCCATAAGAACGTGGTTCAATTCATTGGAGCCTGCACGAAACCACCTAACCTCTCTATAGTCACAGGTATGCACAGCAACCACTTTGAAGTCATAGGTGCGCCACCAAACGGACATTCGAACCAGAGTAGGTTTTGAACATCTTTCTAGTCACAGCATGCAGTAGCCACACAGAGGGGGGGGGGGGGGAGGCGGAATAAGAGGGGCTACGTGGCAAGCATGGTTCGATACTTACAATATGTCACATACTCCCCCAGATGTTTGATACTGGTCCTGGTCAGATGTGAAGTATCAATGTGTTACTATAGTAAATTCAATACTAGCCAGAGGCTTGATACTTAGCTATTGTTTGGTATTTACCATATGTGTGCTGCGAAGCAGCTCTGCTCAAGTACAAAAAATGATTCTTAACCATAGGTTTGGTACATCCTGTTTAATGGTGCACCAAGGGGACTTGGTGAATTGAAGTTGAAGCTTAGGTAGACCAAGGGGACCAGACTCATTGGAGACAATGATGCCAAGGTGCCGGTGCACCCACTCATACCATGCCGGTGCACCCACTCATACCATGCTGCCATCGCCCCCCCTCTGTGCCACCTTGCGTGCCATCTCTGTGCCACCTTGCGTGCATGGTTCATGTTGTTTCATGGTGGCCATGTGCGCAGAGTTCATGGTGGGCGGCAGCGTGTACGATTACATCCACAAGCAGCGCGGCAGCATGCGGCTGCCCATGGTGGTGCGCGTGGCGGTGGACGTGGCGAAGGGCATGGACTTCCTGCACAAGAACAACATCATCCACCGCGATCTCAAGGCCGCCAACCTCCTCATGGACGAAAACGAGGTGCGCCCACTGCCCACCCCCCCACCCCGCTATTGACGAAAATGAGGTGCAGTGCGGAGGGGAGGGGTGAGAAGAAGGATGCCAGATGCAGTGGGGACGGTTGAGGATGAGGCAGGCACAGTGCTCCTCTCTGCTGCCCTGCAGGCACAGTGCTCCTCTCTGCTGCCCTGCAGGCACAGTGCTCCTCTCTGCTGCCCTGCAGGCACAGTGCTCCTCTCTGCTGCCCTGCAGGCACAGTGCTCCTCTCTGCTGCCCTGCAGGCACAGTGCTCCTCTCTGCTGCCCTGCAGGCACAGTGCTCCTTTGTGCTGCCCTGCAGGCACAGTGCTCCTTTGTGCTGCCTGCAGGCACAGTGCTCCTCTCTGCTGCCCTGCAGGCACAGTGCTCCTTTGTGCTGCCCTGCAGGCACAGTGCTCCTTTGTGCTGCCCTGCAGGCACAGTGCTCCTCTCTGCTGCCCTGCAGGCACAGTGCTCCTCTCTGCTGCCCTGCAGGCACAGTGCTCCTCTCTGCTGCCCTGCAGGCACAGTGCTCCTCTCTGCTGCCCTGCAGGCACAGTGCTCCTCTCTGCTGCCCTGCAGGCACAGTGCTCCTCTCTGCTGCCCTGCAGGCACAGTGCTCCTCTCTGCTGCCCTGCAGGCACAGTGCTCCTCTCTGCTGCCCTGCAGGCACAGTGCTCCTCTCTGCTGCCCTGCAGGCACAGTGCTCCTCTCTGCTGCCCTGCAGGCACAGTGCTCCTCTGTGCTGCCCTGCAGGCACAGTGCTCCTCTCTGCTGCCCTGCAGGCACAGTGCTCCTCTCTGCTGCCCTGCAGGCACAGTGCTCCTCTCTGCTGCCCTGCAGGCACAGTGCTCCTCTCTGCTGCCCTGCAGGCACAGTGCTCCTCTCTGCTGCCCTGCAGGCACAGTGCTCCTCTCTGCTGCCCTGCAGGCACAGTGCTCCTCTCTGCTGCCCTGCAGGCACAGTGCTCCTCTCTGCTGCCCTGCAGGCACAGTGCTCCTCTCTGCTGCCCTGCAGGCACAGTGCTCCTCTCTGCTGCCCTGCAGGCACAGTGCTCCTCTCTGCTGCCCTGCAGGCACAGTGCTCCTCTCTGCTGCCCTGCAGGCACAGTGCTCCTCTCTGCTGCCCTGCAGGCACAGTGCTCCTCTCTGCTGCCCTGCAGGCACAGTGCTCCTCTCTGCTGCCCTGCAGGCACAGTGCTCCTCTCTGCTGCCCTGCAGGCACAGTGCTCATTTGTGCTGCCCTGCAGGCACAGTGCTCCTCTCTGCTGCCGTGCAGGCACAGTGCTCCTCTCTGCTGCCCTGCAGGCACAGTGCTCCTCTCTGCTGCCCTGCAGGCACAGTGCTCCTCTCTGCTGCCCTGCAGGCACAGTGCTCCTCTCTGCTGCCCTGCAGGCACAGTGCTCCTCTCTGCTGCCCTGCAGGCACAGTGCTCCTCTCTGCTGCCCTGCAGGCACAGTGCTCCTCTCTGCTGCCCTGCAGGCACAGTGCTCCTCTCTGCTGCCCTGCAGGCACAGTGCTCCTCTCTGCTGCCCTGCAGGCACAGTGCTCCTCCCTGCCCTGCACACAGTGCCCCTCCTGCCCTGCAGCACAGTGCTCCTCTCTGCTGCCCTGCAGGCACAGTGCTCCTCTCTGCTGCCCTGCAGGCACAGTGCTCCTCTCTGCTGCCCTGCAGGCACAGTGCTCCTCTCTGCTGCCCTGCAGGCACAGTGCTCCTCTCTGCTGCCCTGCAGGCACAGTGCTCCTCTCTGCTGCCCTGCAGGCACAGTGCTCCTCCTCTGCTGCCCTGCAGGCACAGTGCTCCTCTCTGCTGCCCCTGCAGGCACAGTGCTCCTCTCTGCTGCCCTGCAGGCACAGTGCTCCTCTCTGCTGGCCCTGCAGGCACAGTGCTCCTCTCTGCCTGCCCTGCAGGCACAGTGCTCCTCTCTGCTGCCCTGCAGGCACAGTGCTCCTCTCTGCTGCCCTGCAGGCACAGTGCTCCTCTGTGCTTCCCTGCAGGCGCCACAGTGCTCCTCTCTGCTGCCCTGCAGGCACAGTGCTCCTCTCTGCTGCCCTGCAGGCACAGTGCTCCTCTCTGCTGCCCTGCAGGCACAGTGCTCCTCTCTGCTGCCCTGCAGGCACAGTGCTCCTCTCTGCTGCCCTGCAGGCACAGTGCTCCTCTCTGCTGCCCTGCAGGCACAGTGCTCCTCTCTGCTGCCCTGCAGGCACAGTGCTCCTCTCTGCCTGCCCTGCAGCACAGTGCTCCTCTCTGCTGCCCTGCAGGCACAGTGCTCCTCTCTGCTGCCCTGCAGGCACAGTGCTCCTCTCTGCTGCCCTGCAGGCACAGTGCTCCTCTCTGCTGCCCTGCAGGCACAGTGCTCCTCTCTGCTGCCCTGCAGGCACAGTGCTCCTCTCTGCTGCCCTGCAGGCACAGTGCTCCTCTCTGCTGCCCTGCAGGCACAGTGCTCCTCTCTGCTGCCCTGCAGGCACAGTGCTCCTCTCTGCTGCCCTGCAGGCACAGTGCTCCTCTCTGCTGCCCTGCAGGCACAGTGCTCCTCTCTGCTGCCCTGCAGGCACAGTGCTCCTCTCTGCTGCCCTGCAGGCACAGTGCTCCTCTCTGCTGCCCTGCAGGCACAGTGCTCCTTTGTGCTGCCCTGCAGGCACAGTGCCATTTGTGCTGCCTGCAGGCACAGTGCTCCTCTCTGCTGCCCTGCAGGCACAGTGCTCCTCTCTGCTGCCCTGCAGGCACAGTGCTCCTCTCTGCTGCCCTGCAGGCACAGTGCTCCTCTCTGCTGCCCTGCAGGCACAGTGCTCCTCTCTGCTGCCCTGCAGGCACAGTGCTCCTCTCTGCTGCCCTGCAGGCACAGTGCTCCTCTCTGCTGCCCTGCAGCACAGTGCTCCTCTCTGCTGCCCTGCAGCACAGTGCTCCTCTCTGCTGCCCTGCAGGCACAGTGCTCCTCCTGCTGCCCTGCAGGCACAGTGCTCCTCTCTGCTGCCCTGCAGGCACAGTGCTCCTCTCTGCTGCCCTGCAGGCACAGTGCTCCTCTCTGCTGCCCTGCAGGCACAGTGCTCCTCTCTGCTGCCCTGCAGGCACAGTGCTCCTCTCTGCTGCCCTGCAGGCACAGTGCTCCTCTCTGCTGCCCTGCAGGCACAGTGCTCCTCTCTGCTGCCCTGCAGGCACAGTGCTCCTCTCTGCTGCCCTGCAGGCCACAGTGCTCCTCTCTGCTGCCCTGCAGGCACAGTGCTCCTCTTGCTCCCTGCAGGCACAGTGCTCCTCTCTGCTGCCCTGCAGGCACAGTGCTCCTCTCTGCTGCCCTGCAGGCACAGTGCTCCTCTCTGCTGCCCTGCAGGCACAGTGCTCCTCTCTGCTGCCCTGCAGGCACAGTGCTCCTCTCTGCTGCCCTGCAGGCACAGTGCTCCTCTCTGCTGCCCTGCAGGCACAGTGCTCCTCTCTGCTGCCCTGCAGGCACAGTGCTCCTCTCTGCTGCCTGCAGACACAGTGCTCCTCTCTGCTGCCCTGCAGGCACAGTGCTCCTCTCTGCTGCCCTGCAGGCACAGTGCTCCTCTCTGCTGCCCTGCAGGCACAGTGCTCCTCTCTGCTGCCCTGCAGGCACAGTGCTCCTCTCTGCTGCCCTGCAGGCACAGTGCTCCTCTCTGCTGCCCTGCAGGCACAGTGCTCCTCTCTGCTGCCCTGCAGGCACAGTGCTCCTCTCTGCTGCCCTGCAGGCACAGTGCTCCTCTCTGCTGCCCTGCAGGCACAGTGCTCCTCTCTGCTGCCCTGCAGGCACAGTGCTCCTCCTGCTGCCTGCAGCCTGCTCCTCTCTGCTGCCCTGCAGGCACAGTGCTCCTCTCTGCTGCCCTGCAGGCACAGTGCTCCTTTGTGCTGCCCTGCAGGCACAGTGCTCATTTGTGCTGCCCTGCAGGCACAGTGCTCCTCTCTGCTGCCCTGCAGGCACAGTGCTCCTCTCTGCTGCCCTGCAGGCACAGTGCTCCTCTCTGCTGCCCTGCAGGCACAGTGCTCCTCTCTGCTGCCCTGCAGGCACCGCGCCGCCCTTGATGGCTGACGTCATCCCCATACCACCCCGCATTCCCGTGCATCATCCCGTGCCCCCCATGCCCCCGTGCCCCGTGCCCCATGCCCCATGCCCCATGCCCCATGCCCCATGCCCCATGCCCCATGCCCCATGCCCCATGCCCCATGCCCCATGCCCCGTGCCCCATGCCCCCCAGTGCCCCATGCCCCCCCCGTGCCCCATGCCCCATGCCCCGTGCCCCATGCCCCGCGCCCCATGCCCCGTGCCCCGTGTCCCATGCCCCGTGCCCCTTGCCCCGTGCCCCATGCCCCATGCCCCATGCCCCGTGCCCCATGCCCCGTGCCCCATGCCCATGCCCCATGCCCCGTGCCCCATGCCCCATGCCCTATGCCCCGTGCCCCATGCCCCATGCCCCGTGCCCCATGCCCCGTGCCCAATGCCCTGTGCCCCATGCCCCGTGCCCAATGCCCCATGCCCCGTGCCCCATGCCCTGTGCCCCATGCCCCGTGCCCCGTGCCCTGTGCCCCGTGCCCCATGCCCCGTGTCCCATGCCCCGTGCCCCATGCCCCATGCCCTATGCCCCGTGCCCCATGCCCCATGCCCCGTGCCCCATGCCCCGTGCCCAAAGCCCTGTGCCCCATGCCCCGTGCCCAATGCCCCATGCCCCGTGCCCCATGCCCTGTGCCCCATGCCCCGTGCCCCGTGCCCCATGCCCCGTGCCCCATGCCCCGTGTCCCATGCCCCGTGCCCCATGGCCCGTGCCCCCATGCCCCATGCCCCATGCCCCGTGCCCCATGCCCCATGCCCCGTGACGCCTCCCCCCCGGCGGCAGGTGGTGAAGGTGGCGGACTTTGGTGTGGCACGGGTGAAGGCGGGCAGTGGCATCATGACGGCCGAGACCGGCACGTACCGCTGGATGGCGCCCGAGGTGCGTACCGCTGGATGGCGCCCGAGGTGCGTACCGCTGGATGGCGCCTGAGGTGCGTACTGCTGGATGGCGCCCGAGGTACCGTGCGGTCATGGGGCATGCACTGGCTATGGTGTGATTGAGTGTGGGGGTATTGGCGGTACATGACCATACCCACATGAGTGGGTGCGGTACGATGGGTGCGTGCTGTAGGTCCGTTGCCTTCAAGCACACAGAGATTGCAGGATGTGGAGGATCTGCTCGCTCTGTGCTCCCCTTGGTGCTGGTTGCTGTTCCACCTGCATCAACCGCCCCTTGGTGCTGTTTGCTGTTCCACCTGCATCAACCGCCCCTTGGTGCTGTTCGCTGTTCCACCTGCATCAACCGCCCCTTGGTGCTGGTTGCTGTTCCACCTGCATCAACCGCCCCTTGGTGCTGGTTGCTGTTCCACCTGCATCAACCGCCCCTTGGTGCTGGTTGCTGTTCCACCTGCATCAACCGCCCCAAAACTCAACCGCCCGTGTACCATGTGCGCCGCGCATGGCAGGTGATCGAGCACCGCGCGTACGACCACAAGGCGGATGTCTTCAGCTTTGGCATCACGCTCTGGGAGCTGCTCACGGGGAAGGTGAGAGGGGAGGTGCTCACAGGAAGGTGAGAGGGGAGGTCATGGGGAAGGTGAGAGGCAAGGAGTTGTGAATGGAGGGCAAGGTGTCATCAGGGTTTGCTCATGAAGTCGTTTCTGAGAGACCTGAGAGAACATTTGTATGAGTCGTTTCTCCTGTGCATAAGCAGTCATTTTGATGCATGTGTCGCAGCTTACGTGTGTCTGGGGTCGTGTGTGTGCCTGTGGCCGTGCCTGTGCGTGTGGCCTCTCCATGCAGCTGCCATACGCGGATCTCACACCCCTGCAAGCCGCTGTCAGCGTGGTTCAGAAGGTGAGGAGGGGTCGTGGGGAGTGGAGGGCGGTGATGCATGCTCTATGTTCTGCACCGCGCCGCACACGTTGCACCGAGCCACACCCTCTTCAGTGACGCTCTTGCTCTCACCCCCCCCCACCGCCCCCAGGGTCTGCGGCCGGCCATCCCGAAGGGCACGCACCCGCGGCTGGCGGAGCTGATGGCGCGGTGCTGGCACTCCAACCCAGTGGAGCGCCCTGAGTTCAGCCACGTCCTCCGCATGCTCTCTGACATGGCGCACGAGGTGAGTGAGAGGTCATGCTGGCAGACACTTTTTGAAAAGGAGGTGGCAATGCCGTCCCTTTTTCCCACTCCTTTCACCCCACTCCTTTCACCCCACTCCTTTCATCCCACTCCTTTCACCCCACTCCTTTCACCCCACTCCTTTCACCCCACTCCTTTCACCCCACTCCTTTCACCCCACTCCTTTCATCCCACTCCTTTCACCCCACTCCTTTCACCCCACTCCTTTCATCCCACTCCTTTCACCCCACTCCTTTCACCCCACTCTTTTCACCCCACTCCTTTCATCCCACTCCTTTCACCCCACTCCTTTCACCCCACTCCTTTCACCCCACTCCTTTCACCTCACTCCTTTCACCCCACTCCTTTCATCCCACTCCTTTCACCCCACTCGTTTCCCACCAAACTTTCCCCCTTTTCCCCCTCTTCCACGTTCCATCCCCTCTCTCTCCCTCTCTGTGTGCCCCTACCCTCGGTGTGCGTGCCGTGAGTGTACCGCGCTGGCAGGTGGAGGATGAGGGCGAGGGCGAGCACAGGCGGCGGGAGAAGAGAGGCGGCTTCTTTGCCTCGCTCAAGCGCACCGGGGCAGGCGGCAAGTGACAGGCACGGGGGGCAAGTGACACGCGCTGGGGGCAATTGACAGGGGCAGGGGGCAAGTGACAGGGCAGGGGGCAAGTGACAGGGGCAGGGGACAGGTGACAGGCGCAGGGGGCAGGTGACAGGCGCAGGGGGCAAGTGACAGGGGCAGGGGGCAAATGACAGGGGCAGGGGGCAAGTGACAGGCGCAGGGGGCAAGTGACAGGGGCAGGGGGCAAATGACAGGCGCAGGGGGCAAGTGGCAGGGGCAGGGGGCAAGTGGCAGGCGCAGGGGGAAAGTGTGGCAGGGGCAGGGAGGAGCAGGCGGAGGGGTTGTGGTGTTGGGGGGGGGGGAGAGACTGGAGACGTAACACGAGCTATGTGGGAGCAGCGCGGTGCACGCCCTTGCATTCGCACGAGTGCTTGTATGCGTGGATGCAACATGTGCACGTGCTTGTTTATGATGTGTGGGCTCACTTTCTAGAGTGGTCTAGCAGCAGCGTGAATGCAGTGGAGCAGCACTGCGAGGGGGAGTGCAGAGCCAGTAGGCAGAGCCATCTTGCGCTGCCATGCCGCACACAGGGACAGGAGGGCAGAAAGGCAGCGAGCGAGTACTTCAAATGCTATCACATACTGGAGGGCAAGAGGGAGAAGGACAGAGGGGGTGTGGAAGCAGCAAATGGCGTGTTGCTGCTGCCAGCAATTTTGACAGTCCTTGGCGACTGGGTTCCAGGCTGGCTTGTGCCCTCACCTCCACACTTTTCGTCATGGCCCCCTCTTGGGATGCCCTCATGCCGTCATCTCCTCCGTGCATTCGCCTTCATGACAAGACATGGCTTGGGCAAAAACAATGCCAGCTGGCCCCCAATTTTGCAGATTAGAGGGAAATAACACATAACATGTTGCAAATGTAGATTGTGAGAGCTTGGCTGATTCGAACAGTGGTAATCAGGCCCCCAAATTGGTTTTGGGGGTGTCTGATTCGTCAGGCTTGCCTGCAATTCCTTGGTTTGGCGTAATGGTCTGAAACGACCGTCATTCACAATGTTGGAAGGATGATGTATTGTTTCAGCTGGCTTATTTTCCTGGCTTGCTTGTCTATGAAATGCTTGAGATAATGATTTGGGATGTTCTTAATAGAGTTAACGGTATGAGCCCCTTCCCTTATACAGGATATGTACGGCAATCAGGTGTATGCAACACAATGAGGTGGCCAGAAAATTCTGGCGACTGCAGCGAGCAACAGCCCCCCACCCACAGCACTGTAGCAGGGCTAATTTTTCGTTTTTCAAGACCCAGGGTTCTCAGGGTTCTCGTCACTAAAGATCCTGGAAAATCAGAATTCCCGGGAAAATCTCTCTTCATTAAAGTTTTTCTACGAACTCAGAGTGTTTTTTGGACGCCCTGCATCAGTAGAACCTGTGGGCAGTCGGAGTCCTCACAAGCGGGAAAGACTTAGATGGAAGTGACTATGGAAGAGAATACGAACACACAATTGCAGCTACTGCTGTCCCTCACCACCACACCAAGGTCGACACTTTGCATGTCCAACCTGGCTAAGGGCGTGTGATTGGTCTGACCGCCCTGCACTTAGTGCGGCTGTGTAGTTCCACTGGTCGCACCTTCAGATTGCATGGAAAATTAGTCAGGGGAGCATGGGGTGTAGAGGGGAAGATGTGGCAGAGAGGTGGGGGTTTGCACTGCTGGCACGGGTGATTTTACATGCCAGTCCGATGGCCAGGAGAAATCATCGTGCAGACCGGATTGATCAGGGACTTCCTTGAAAACGTCCGAAATCAGTCAGGAGATTTGGGAGTCTGAAAACCTCAAAATCTGGATTTCATCGAGAAAGACCCGAAATGTACATGAAATTCTGGATGTTTACCCTTGAACCGAGAGCCCTGCACTGAAGGCGTGGAGCTGGCCTTGAACGTCCTTTGGCGGGTAAAGGACGAAGTCTTGAACACTGTTCGGACGACCATTCGCCACACTTCCCGGTTTTTGTTCGCTTCCTCACAACAGTTGTCATTTCGCCTGTCGTCGCCCCAAACGATCTCGAAGTTTGATTGGCGTTCGATCTCTCGCTTCTGCCCCCCGCCCCCCCGTCACTGCCTCGGCTGACTGCACAGACCGAACCCAGCGCGCCAGTTGGCGAGGCACTCGTGGGCGCGGACAGACGAATTGTCGCGAGGGCGGGGCGTGCAGCGTGCGCAAGTGGAGGCGGCGGAGCAGGTTGGGGAGGAATCGTGCAACGGGCTGGATTGGCCTTCGACGGGGCGGGGCTTGCTGAGTTCTGGCGGCGGAGAGAGTGCTGCTGCTGGCGCTGGCTGCTGCTGGCGGGGGGATCCACCACCAGGTGCAGATTCCGCGCCACTCCATCCACACAATCCCACCTTCCAAAGCCGGCAATTCGTGCTCAGAAAAGATAAGGGCAAACCACCTTCACCGCACATCTAAGTTTCTTGCCATATTTCGCCTCCTACTGTTCCTCACCGACGACTGCTACTTGCAACACCCCAGACCCCCAGTCAAGCTTAGATGCTGGGAGAGCGAGCGGTAGCAGAGCGAGTGATTGAAGTCTGCCGTATTTCTCGCGCGAGCCCTGGCTCTAATGCCTCAACCTCGTGAGAGATGAGCCAAGGCAAAAGGAGAGTAAGGAACCGAGAAAGAAGTAGGAGAGGCGAGAGAGAAAGTGAGCAGCGGAGAGGTGTACGGGGGAGGGAGAAGGGAAGGGTGGAAGTGGAGATAAGGAGAACAGAGGGGCAGGAGATAATAGTGTAACAGTCGTTCCTGTTCAGAAGAAAACGACAAGGGATAAAAGTGCTCGCAGTCCTACTCACCCTCCTCCTTTCCCGCGCGCTTGTCTCGTTACTCTACTCTCTCCGTCAACCTTTGAACTTCGAAGTTCGCTCGTCCCTCTGCCCTCGCCTCTTATCCTCGCCCTCCCAGGGCGAAGCTATCCGGTCGCCCCCCTGATCCACCCTTCCACGTGCCTGCCGCCAGCGTGGCTTGTGCGCACGGCGGGGGTAACGTCTGCGGACGTTGGAACGCAGCCGCTGCGACTCTAGACACAACTCGTGGGAGGAGCGTATGAAGGCCACCGCTGCGTTTACGCTTGAACCCTTCGCTCGACTCTCGCCCTATGATCCTCCCCACCCGCATGCCTGCTTGCTTCCACACCCATCTCCATTTGCAGCACCCCCAGCAGCGGCAGCAGCGGCAGCAGCGGCAGCAGCAGCAGCAGCAGCATGGATGCACCCAGTGCGGCAGCAGCGTCACCGTCACCAGCTGCAGCAGCAGCAGCGGGCAGCATGACATCATTCCCTGCGGCGCAGGCCTTGCCCGTACCTGCCAGCGCCATGTCTCCCGCCTACCACCTCCTCTACTCGCAACTCGTCGCCGCCTCTGCTGGCCCTCACCAGTGCACATCCCCATCCGCCCCATCGGCCCCATCAGCGCCTTCAGCCCCCACGCCCATGTGGCCCCATCTGTCGCCGTCCCCCGCCCTGCCCTCCGCATACTTCCCCTTCAGCCCGCCCGCCGCCGATGGCCTGCCGCCCTTCCCCTTCACCCCGCCGCCACACGTGCCTGCGCCCTCCACGCCCCACCCGGCAGCGTCAGGCGCCGGCGCCGCTGCCTCTGGAGGCACCGCAGCGCAGGCGGCAAGGCGGCCGCACGCAGGTGACGGCTCCAGTGACCTGGGCAGCAGCCGCGACGGCGGTGGCACGGGCGTGGGCGCGGGTGGGGAAGCTGAAGCTGTGGAGCCGGCGTTGGCGCGGCGCACGACGACCAGCCTCTCCCTGGCGGCCGGCTTCCACTCCACCTCGCCCGCTGCTGCCGCCGCTGGAGGCAGTGCGCTGCCGCCCAGCGAGTGGCGGCAGCACCACATGGCGCAGCAGCAAGAGATGGCGCAGGGGGAACCGTTTGCTGGTGGCCAAGGGAATGCAAACTCGGCTTACCTCACAGGCACGTTGGGACTAGGAGGGGAGGCAGTGGGGCAACACGTGGCACCAGGCAGCGTGGGGTGAAGGACCGTTTCCACTGGCACATCGTGTCCTCCAAGCGCCGTCCCGCCCCTGTCGCCAGGCTCCTGTGCGCCATCTCCTTCTCCTGCATGCCTCACCTCCCTTCCCCCTGCCTTTCCCCTCCCTTCTCCCCTCCCCCCCCCTTGAGCGCAGATCTGCTGCAGCAGGCGCAGGCGCAGCTGGCGGACTTGGACCAGGCGGGCGCCAACCTGCGCCTGCTGGGCCTCACCCTGCCCTCCGCCGACCCCTCCCTGCCTCTAAGCCACCCGCCCGCACCAGGCCCCCACTCCGCACATCTCCACACCCAATCACTAGCGCAGCAGCAGCAGCAGCAGCAGGGGGCATCGGGGCAGGGCGTGCAGCTGCCCCTGCAGGTACTCATGCAGCTGCACGGCCTCGTGCAGACCCCCCCCGCCACCGCCCACCCTCCCACGCACCCCTTTGCCGCCCACCAGCAGCAGCAGCAGCAGCAGCAGCAGCAACAGCAGCATTCCCCAGCACAGGTGGCGCAGGCACTGGCTCTGGCGCTGGGGGCCGGGGGGGAGGGCGCACTCGAGGGGCAGGGCGTGGGGCGTGGGGGGCTGGATGTGGGCGCGGGCATGATGGGGAGAAACAGCTTCGCCTTGGGGAGTGGCGCTGGGGGTGGGGAAGCAGTGGGGGGGCGATGGGGAGGGGCGTGGGGGGCAGCAGCGCTGGGGGGGTTACAGCAGCCGCGTACAGCAGGGGCTGCTGGCTGGTGCAGCATCCCCTGGGGGGAATTTGAGGTGAGTGCAGGAATGGGGGGTTTGGGCGGATGGGCGAGGGCGTGGGGAGTGGTGGGCGCGGGCAGGCGGAGGGGCAGCTGCTCCCGCAGCACTGGATGGCGGGCGGGGGGGCGCACGCAGGGGTGGGAGGGGCGCATGGAGGGACAGGGCAGAGCACAGAGGGCACAGAGGGCACAGAGGGCACAGAGGGCATGGTGAGTGGGTGGTTGGCACAGAGGAGAGGAGTGACGGCAGCTACCCACACAGTTCCCTGCGTGCTCTGCTCTCCCTCTCTTCCCCTTCCAACCCACACCGCCCCTCCTCTCCCATTCACCCTGCCCCTCTGATCGCTCCTTTCCCTCATTCCTCCCCCCCCCTCTCCCCCCCCTCTGCAGCCGCCGTCCGCCTTGTCCCCTCAGTCCGCCCCATCGCCCTCCGTCCCCCTGCTCTCCCCGCGCGCGCCTCGCTTCAGCCCCAGCGGCGCACACCGCCCAGTGGGAAGGGCACTAGGTGCAGCAGGCACAGGGGAGGAGGGGGTGCGGGGCCGGCAGAGAGGGGGAGGCGGGGGTAGGGGGTCGAGTGTGAGCGGGGGCGGCAACGGCAAGCGGCAGGCACGAGCGGCGGCGGTGGCAGATGGCGTGCTGTGCAAGGTGCGCGCCAAGCGCGGCTGCGCCACCCACCCTCGCTCCATCGCCGAACGGGTGAGCGGGGGGAGGCTGGGGGGGAGAGGGAGGGGTCAATTGGTGAGCTGCTGAGGGGGAGGAGGGGGAGGGATTGACTTGAAATTGAGAGGGGTGGGCGAAAGCGAGAGACGGTAGGGAGGGACCATGAAAGTAGGGATGGGTGGATGTTTGGTTGCGGATGGGAAAGGGGGAAGGAGAGGCACGAATTTGTCGTCGGTGTATCCTGTGGCTCCACACGCTCCTGTGGCTCCACACGCTCCTGTGGCTCCACGCGCTCCTGTGGCTCCACATGCTCCTGTGGCTCCACGCGCTCCTGTGGCTCCACACGCTCCTGTGGCTCCACGCGCTCCTGTGGCTCCACACGCTCCTGTGGCTCCACACGCTCCTGTGGCTCCACACGCTCCTGTGGCTCCACACGCTCCTGTGGCTCCACACGCTCCTGTGGCTCCACACGCTCCTGTGGCTCCACGCGCTCCTGTGGCTCCACACGCTCCTGTGGCTCCACACGCTCCTGTGGCTCCACACGCTCCTGTGGCTCCACACGCTCCTGTGGCTCCACACGCTCCTGTGGCTCCACGCGCTCCTGTGGCTCCACACGCTCCTGTGGTTCCACGCGCTCCTGTGGCTCCACACGCTCCTGTGGCTCCACACGCTCCTGTGGCTCCACGCGCTCCTGTGGCTCCACACGCTCCTGTGGCTCCACACGCTCCTGTGACTCCACGCGCTCCTGTGGCTCCACACGCTCCTGTGGCTCCACACGCTCCTGTGACTCCACGCGCTCCTGTGGCTCCACACACATGCTTCCGTGCCTTCAAACATGCCCCATTCCGCCTTCTCCCCCTGCCACGCTGTTGCACCTCAGCGTACCTCATCACGCCGTACTCTCCACCTTGCGACTCAATCTACCACATTGCACCACAGCTTACCACATGGCGCCTCAACTTACCACATGACGCCTCAGCTTACCACGTTGCACCTCAACTTTCCACATTGTATGTCTATGCACTGCCCTGCACCCCATGTGCACGGACCTCCTTTCCCCATGCGCACGGCACTGTTACCCCATGCGTGCACTGGCTGGCATTGCTTGTATCAGGTGCGGCGGTCGCGCATCAGCGACAAGATGAAGCTCCTGGCGGACCTCATTCCGGGCATGGACCGGCAGGTGAGGTGAGGTGGGTGGACCTCATTCCGGGCATGGACCGGCAGGTGAGGTGAGGTGGGTGGACCTCATTCCGGGCATGGACCGGCAGGTGAGGTGAGGTGGGTGGACCTCATTCCGGGCATGGACCGGCAGGTGAGGTGAGGTGGGTGGACCTCATTCCGGGCATGGACCGGCAGGTGAGGTGAGGTGGGTGGACCTCATTCCGGGCATGGACCGGCAGGTGAGGTGAGGTGGGTGGACCTCATTCCGGGCATGGACCGGCAGGTGAGGTGAGGTGGGTGGACCTCATTCCGGGCATGGACCGGCAGGTGAGGGCGGTGGAAGGGGACGGCAGGTGAGCAAGGCACAAAAAAACGGATTCCGTATTATACAGTCCGAATACTACGGTCGTTCTGTTTGGTGAATTTGGGAAAAGAACGTCGTTTTTAAAAACGAAATCACTACCTTGAAAATAACTCATTTTTCTATCTCAAACATCTCATGGCATTATCCCTGAGGCCTAGGGCCGTTATGGGATCTACAGTTCTCCGACCTCTCTACGAGGTGAGGTCATCTACCCTCCCCTATCCATGCGTTGTGTTATAAGTTGGAAGACCTAGAAAGCAGATGTGAAACGAGTTGAAATGCTTCAGGAATGTGAGTACCTGTTTGACGTTGGGCGATGTTTGAATGTGGAATGTTAGAGAGGTTTGGTGAAGAGAATGGGAGGTACAGACTAGGGTTGGTATAATCGCGTCGCTGATGCATCGCAAGTGTCGCGCTATGCGCGAAAACATCGTTGCAGGTCGCGAAGATGTACACCGGATCGCAACGGCTTCGTCAATTGAGTGAAAAACACGAACTGACAGTTTGGGATTTCACCCTTCAGGGAAACGTTGACCCGACAGCCAGCTTCGTTTTTTACCAGGCATAAACCAGCCCCGGAAATTCGCATTCCCGATGTACGTCGACATAATTTTGGCTGAAAAAAAAAAAGACCGAAAACAAACAATCGTTTTTTTTTTTTTTTAAGGAGACAAAAAAAAGACAATTTAACCGTTTTTATCGGTCGAAAACGTCGGTACCGTACAGAACGGGGAAAAAAAGGCCGTTTTTTTGTGCCTTGCAGGTGAGGGCGGTGGAAGGGGATGGCAGGTGAGAGGGGTGGAAGGGCAGGGCAGGTGAGGGGGGTGGAAGGGCAGGTGTGGGTGGGAGGAAGGGCAGTGACAGGGGGATTGAGCGGCGGGCACGGCTGGTGCACATGCGGTGTGTGAGGCAAGCAGTTGCGCTGTGACGCTGGTGGGCCCGGCATCACCCCCGTTGTGTTTCCCCCCTGCTGGAACAAATCGCCCTTCTCCGGTTCTGCCCCCCTGTGTGCCTCTCATTGCCGTCCACTGTGTTATTATCCATGACCCTCTCCCACCGGCTGACTCGTTTTTGTGTACCATGCATGGCACGTGCGCATATGCGTGTTAATGTGTGCGTGTGGGGCGTGGATGCGCCAGGTGAATGCGGCAGACATGTTGGAGGACGCCATAGAGTATATCAGGCACCTGCAACGCCAGATGGAGGTGGGTGAGGCAGGTAGCACCAGGTGCAGGTATGTCAAGGGGCCACCGGTGGGAGCCACCGGCGGGAGGGGGCATGCATGTGGCAGCAGGTGCGGCGGGCCTAGTCTCCAATCAGAAAAGCTGCACGTGAACACTGCCCGCTGCATACCGGCACCTTACTCCCTAAGGCATTCCCGTACCATGCCATGCCATGCCATGCCATGCCATGCCGTGCCATGCCATGCCGTGCCATGCCATGCCATGCCATGCCATGCCATACCATGTGCCTGTTACCTTCTCTCTGTCGTCGACTGGAAGCCCCACAGGCTAATGCTGCCATCCCCGCGTCTCCATGGCCCCTTGCCCCCCCAGGCGGTGCGCCTGCTGCACCCCAACGTGCGCGTGGAGCCCTTCGTGAGCCGCCTGGACAGCCAGCAGGGGGCTGCCAGGGCCGACGACGCAGGGGAGGACGGCAGGGACTGGGGGCTGGGGGAGCGAGGGGATGGGGGGGAGCAGAGGGAGATGGGGAGAGGATGGAGAAGACAAGGGATGGTCAGCTTGCAACAAGGTCTCTCGCAGTGGCGGGCAGAGGGGATGGCGACGAACTTGAGGATGTGAAGGATGTGCTTGTGGGACTAGAGGCACGGAATATAAGAGATGGCGGGAGTGGGGAGGTAGGGTGTGGATAAAACAGACGATCAACACACTCTGCAGCAGGACAGGTTAAGCCTATCTATCACTTGAATGCAGAGTGTTCAACCTTCCATGCTGGATTGAAATGGTTCTTCTGCATTCATCCCCTTTTGGTTGAGCCAGCAGCAACATTCAGCCAGCTCGCTGTCCCGGTTAAAAGCCCAGGCCCCAAATTAGTCTAGCAGGCATTAAAACTGGGCCCAGTTTGATGCTGACCGCACTCGCGAAGCACCCAATGAAAAAAATAACCAACTACCCCTTCGCCAAAGTGAGGCGAAATCGAGGTTGGGATATCCACTGGAAATTTCGTCAGCAAACAAGGCCCAGTTTGATTCGTGCAGTTTCCGCTGTTGGTTCGGGCTTCCCAAACCCCAACTCCCACAAAACCGTGCTCTCGCTAGTTTTCCAATCGACGGATACGGTATTACTGTGCTTACAAATTGGGACTTCATGTGTCCCTGCGTCTCAGCCATCAGATCCGCGTTGGGCCCAACTTGATCTCCCCCCAAATCAAACTGGGCCCAGTTTGCATACGAAATCCTGCACGAAGTAACATCATGACATGATTTTGCACTCAATAACACAATTGTTTCTTCCACCGAGCCAGCCCAAATTCTGCCCGTTGACTTGTGTGAACTAATTTGGGATCTGGGCTTTAAAGCACGCGAAAAAAATACCTTCAGGTTCAAAGGACCTTGAACCTTGCCAAGTGTTTTCTATCGCGGCTGGTTCTCAGAGTAACGGATTGCCTAGAATGGGAAGTACAGGGTGAGTTTGTACTAGTGTGTTGTACCATGCACCTATCTAGCCTATAATAACATCTACAAATATGTTTGACACACCCCCTAGGCTAGAGAGGGCAGTGCTTAGCAAGAGGCACTCAGCTCAGGGTGGCACTACTAGTCCAACCTCTGAGGCAAGGGTCCGAAGACCAGTCAGCAGGAGAAAAAACCAAACAAGAGTACTGTAGGGCGGCACCACCAGCCCAGCCACTAGAATAAGAGCCACACGGCCAGTCAGGATAATATAAGAAGTACACAATGAAGGTCATAGGAAGTGAAAAGCTACAAGAATAAGACCAAGCTGTACACAGTGCCGCTGATGATCTTTAGGCGCAAGCGCCTTAGTAAAGATATCAGCTGTATTGGCACCGGAGGCCAAGTTTACAATCGCGTGCCTGGTGGCGCTACTGTAGCTCGCGCAGGAGGAAGTATCGCAGTTGAATGTGATTCGCTTTGTCCTCCAGACGAGGCTCCTGACACAGGAGGATCATGGCCTTGTTGTCAGCGTACAGGACCAGGGCAAAGCTAGGCCGCTCACCTAAGTCTCTGAGCAAGAAAGTCAGCCAGCGGAGCTCTTGTGCCGCCATGGCACCAGCGTAGATCTTAGCCTCACAGCTAGACTGGGCAACAGACGAGGAGCGAGTCGACCTCCACGAGTTGGCGCCCGCACCAAGGCTAAAGCAGTAGCCCTGGGAGGACCTGAGCATCTCAGCGTCGTCTGCCTACGAAGCGTCTGAGTGCCCTGTAAGGACCACTGGCCAGTGTCCTCCTAACGCTAACCCCATCCCCCATGTACTTGTTAGATAACGCAAAACCCTAGTAGCGGCCAACCGGTGTTGTGGTCGGTGTCTGCCTGTGGCCACAAAGTGAGCCAGGATGCCGAGAGGGTATGCGAGATCAGGACGAGTGCAAGTCATCAGGTATATGAGGCAATCCACCAGCTCTGCGTAAGGACCACTAGGCTCTACTGACTCCTCAGGAACTTGAGCAGAGAGCCTATGGTCTACTGGCAGAGGTGTAGGCTGTGCGGAGGAGAACTGAAGACCGAACCTTTGAAGGACCTGGCGCACCAAGTGTGACTGTGTGAGAGTGATGGTGCGCACTGTTCTGTCATTGGAGATCTACAAGCCAAGGTAGCAGCGCAACTCTCCTAGGTCAGTGCAGGTGTGTCTCCTCAGCAGCTCTGCCTTCACGGAGGCCAGTGCGTCTCTGTCTGCAGTAGCAAAGACCAGATCGTCTACGCAAACAAGGATGTAGAACGGAGTCTGGCCGGAGCGGACGAAGAGCGAGGGGTCCGCAGACGACGGCAAGAATTGCATGTCAGCAAGTGTAGCACACAGCGTGTCGTGCCACTCACGGGGCGCTTGGCACAGGCTGTAGACAGGGCGCCGAAGGGCCACTCAGTACCAGGGGGCAAGGTACCGGAGTAGCCCTGGGGGCGGTGCAGATAGACCTGCTCGTGTAGACTGCCCTGGAGGTAGACCAGGATGTAGAACGGAGTGTGGTCAGCACGAACGAAGAGCGAGGGGTCTACAGAGGACGGAAAGAGCTGCAGGTCAGCTAGTGTAGCACGCAGCGTGTCGTGCCACTCATGGGGCGCCTATCGTAGGCCGTAGACTGGGCGCCGGAGGAGGCAATGGATCCCAGGAGGGAAGGAATCGGTGAAGCCCTGTGGACGGCGCAGGTAGACCTGCTCGTGTAGACTGCCCTGGAGCAACGCGATAGAGAAGTCGAGGGAGTGTAACTCGTAGTCACGTTGTGCTGCTACGTGTAGCAACGCCCAAGAGTAGTCATCTTAGGGGGTCGGGGCAGAAGTCCGAAAGAATTCCACCCCCTCACGCTTTCTGAAGCCTCTGGCAACGTAGCACGCCTTGAACATTGGCAGCACTTTAGGAGGGCGCTTCACCATGAAGAGCCACCGGCCATCGACTACGTTCACCCCAGGTGGGGGAACTGCGTCGACGTAGGTGCCGGTGGATATCTAAGATGCCATCTCCGCGTTCATGGCAGCTATCCATTGAGAGGCCCAGAGTCCCGAGGTCGCCTCAGCGTACTGTAAGTGCGAGGGGTCGGGATGTCAAAGGTGTCTCGGTCACCATCAAGGACTAGCAGCATGGAGCAGAGATGAGGAGTGGTCTCAGACAGGAAATCGAGCTCGTACTGCCGGTCCTCCAGGACATCACTGCCAAGGGATAGAGCACCCCCGACAGACGAAGGACGGGTAGGGCCAGAGACCAGAGCGGTGGCATAGTCAAGGCGGTGAGTAGAGGCAAAGTTAGTGACGGCAGCGACACGAGCGTCAAGACTAGAGGCAGGAACGGACGGATCGGAAACAAGGGAGGCAAGGACCCGAGGAACAAGAGCACTAGCTGCACAAACGAAGTCAAACAGGGGAGCCGGAGCAACAACATGCGATGACGAAGGAGGCGACGGGAGGAGGGGAGGACGAGACACGTGGGAACGGAGCAACATAGGGCGAGAGCGCTGAACCGGAGAGACATGACGACCACGAGAGGGACGGCGAGACCAGAAGTGGGACAGAGGCATCGGGTCAGGGTACACAGACGGACACACAGGAGGAGAACGAGGGGGGAAACGAGCCGGAGACGAGTCTGGCGGAGGAAACACAGGGCCGTAGACATGCGGCGGAGGCGAAGGCGGGTGGTCAGGGGAAGGAAAACCGAGGAGGCGAAGGGCAGACACCGGCGACGACTGCTGTTGCTGCGCCGCACCAACACAAAAACCTCCAGCTGCACCACGGCTACTTCCAGGACGCTTCACGATAGCACCCCCAGAACGAGAACCCTCTCCATCACCGGTGCCACCCCCAAACCACCGAGACAAGCCACAACAGTACCTCCAGGAATAGCACCCCCAGAACCAGCACCCCCAGAATGAGAACACTCTCCAGCTCCGGTGCCACCCCCAGGATCGCCGGGACAAGCCACGACAGTACCCCCACGACTAGCACCCTCCTCAACGCCCGCACCCCCAGAGCTCGCGGACCCCTGCAGTGGCTGCTGCTGTGGCGGCGACGACGGCGGCTGCTGCTGCGGCTGCGACGTCGGCGACTAATGCTGCGGCTGCGGTGGTGACTGCGGCTGCTGCGGCGGCAGCAAAGGAGGAGACACCGGGGCAGAGGCTGGAAGCGAAACCAAAGCCGTGGGGCCCCAGGAGTCAACAGATTGCTCCACCGGGACAACCGACGGGAGGGGAGTGACATGAGACACACTAGACGGGGCAGAATGGGGAGGAAGAGGAGTAGGGGCTACCGTGGGAGTGGGGACCAGGAGCAAGGGCGGGTCAACCGGTAGACCGCGGTAAGGAAAGCGGGTGTAGAAGGAGACACACTCGTCAAAATTGACGTTACGAGAGTGAAAGAAACGGTGAGACGGCGTGTGGTAAAAGTGCCAGTCAGATGCATCGAGGGGGAAACCAAGGAAGACACAAGGGACGGTGCGCATCGTGAGCTTGTCCATGCCAGAGGCACAAACGTGAGCAAGGCAGCCCTAGACGTGGAACGCATACGCGTCACCAGGGAAGCCGGTCCAGAGAACGGTCGGCGAAACCTGCGGCCGCTGGGAGTGTGGCCATTAGGTTAAGCTAGTGAGCGGCGTAGCGAACCGCGAACGAGCACAGAAAATGGGGTGCACCGACATCGATTATGGAGGCACGAGCCACCCGCATGACCAAACCGATGTATCGCTCAGTGACCCCATTCTGCTGCGGGGAGTCCGGCAGGGTGTATGACTGGGTGATGCCCTCCGCACGACAGAAGTGGCCAAGCCGATTGGAGGCGAACTCGCCACCACGGTCAGAGAAAAGACGCAGCATAGGGAGGCTGCGATGGACTCGCGCAGCTACAACCCACGGGATAGGAACGTCAGGCATGTCGGCCTTACGCTCAAGGGGAAACACCATGGTGTAGCACGTGTAGTCATCGACAAGCACTAGAAAGTAGCGCTCTCGACGTGGCCCAGGGACGGGGGCTGGGCCCCAAACATCCAGGTTCAGGGTCTGGAGTGGCGGAGTGGTAGGGGGAAGCAAAGAGGAGTGAGGAGCATGGCGCAGCCGGCCCTCGGTGCAAGGCGTGCACGGCGGTGCAGGTGAGGGAGGAGGGCAGAGAGCGACGCAGGGAAACCGAAGATAAGACCGTAATGGGACATGTGACGCAGACGTGAGAGTGCGGTGTGACCTAGGCGGTGGTGCCACAGCAGCGACGGGTGGGTGAGCGACTGACACGAGCAAGCCGCAGCAACCTGGGAGGACGCGACGACCTGGGGGGATGCTGTGAAAGGGGCACCAGTGGTGGCCTTGGTACCGATTGCTTACCGCTCGTGTCCAGGAAGCGTAGTGGTGACGCCGAGGTCCTGAAGATAGCTGACACCAACTAGGTTCCTGGAGAGCGAGGGGATGTGCAAGCCTGTAAAAGAGTTCGAGGGAACTGTTGGACAGGGAAGGGTAGTGGAGCTATGGGCAGCTACTGTACCTAAGGAGGGCAGCAAGCGCTACAGCGGTAGGGGCAGCAAGCGGCGTGAGCGCAGTGTGGTCACGAAAGGAGCAGGCGCACACACTAGAGTCTAGCGTGAACGAGAGGACGGTGGTGGCGGCTGCAGGTGGAGGAGCTAGAGTGGAGCCGAGGCTAAACAAGGCAGGTGGTCCTACGCCTGACGCAACAGGGGAACCTAGACTACACACAGTGGACACACCTACACTAGGCAATACTGGGTAATAGGGTCCAGTCAGACTAGCGTCATCAACATACATGACATATATAGCAGACCTACTCTGATCCATGTCAAGCTCAAAGAAAGGGACAAGGTGACGCACCAGGGTGTACCAGTCGAGGGGTCCGACGTGGGGCCGAAGCGGAGACAGAAGAGGTCGTCGAGGTGGCGATAGCAGCGGGCGGCGGTGTGACCAGGACGGTCGCAGACGGTGCTGCGGTGGGAGCCAGACTGAAGCTGGTACTGGCAGGTGACCACACTGGAGCTGCCACCCGACACCCAGATGCGCGGCCCACCACCACGACCACCGCCACTAGCGCCGCTAGGCCACCACGGCAGCGGAGTACCCCACGGCGGCTGCTAAGACTGCTGCTGCTGCTGCTAGGCAGTAAGGGTGAGGTCAACTGGGTGCTGACTAAGGAAGTGGTCACGGGCAGTGGCTAGGCGGTCTGGAAGGCGCGTGACAATGAGGTAAAGGGTAGCGCAAAGCGGCGGCGGGAAGGCAATAAGTCGTGCCTCGGTGCTAGCGGCACGGTAGCTAGTCTCAAGTGCACTTAGGTGGGTGGCAAGGTCAGCGGTAGTGGGGAAGAACGCAAGATCAGGGAACAACATGGTGAGAATAAGGCGGCCAGCAGAGGCATAGGAGGGAGTGGAGTAGCGTGCAATGATTGCATCTAAGTAGTCCTTGGCGTTTGTTACAGCGGTAAATTGGGGACGCTCTGACAGGGGGAGGGCGTGACTAATGGCAAGCTGTGCAACGGCATCGCGCGACTCCCAGACAGTGTGGGCAAACTCAGCAGCGGCAAAGGCCTCACACTCAACAGACATGGGGGCGTCAAGGATGACAGTGGGTGTGATGGGCCATGGGAGCTTACCGTCAACATGGACGGCTAGGGAGTAGCCGTCTTGGCGCTGATCGGTCAGCTGGTGGCGGAGGTTGACGAGCCACGCCTCAAAATCAACGGCCCGACCCTCCGCGTCCAGGCGGAGCACCGAGTCCGCCATCGCCACGGCTGCAGCAGCTGACTGCCGCTGACGGGGGAAGGAGGAAAGCGGAGGAGGGCGGTGGAGAGCAGTGGAGTGCAGTGGAGAGCAGTGGAGTGTGGTGGAGAGCGGTGGAGTGCGGTGGAGAGCGGTGGAGTGTGGTTGAGAGCGGTGGAGTCTGCCAGCGGGAGCGTCGGCTCAGAGGTGAGCCAAGGCCCGTGGGTCAGTGCGGCTCGGGGGAAGCAAGGGCCGGGGCGAGCTGGGCCGACGGAGCTGGGGCTGGCGTGAGAAGGCCGGGGCAACGGGGCTGGCAGGCGCAGGGCCAGCGGGCGCGGGGCCAGCAAGCGCGGGGCCAGCGAGCGCGGGGCTGGTGAGCACAGGGCTAGCGGGCGCGGGGCGACCTAGCGAGGGGCCGGCGGATTCGGGGCCAGCAGGCGCTGGTCGGGTAGGCACGGGGCCAGCGGGCGCGGGGCCACAGAGCACGGGGCCGGCGGCGAGGGGCTGGCGAATGCGGGGCCAGCGGGCGCGGGGCTGGCAAAATTGGGGCCAGCGGGCACGGGGCGGGCGGGCGCAGGGCCAGCAGGCACGGGGCCAGCAAGCGCGGGGCTGGCGAATGCGGGGCCAGCTGGCGCGGGGCAGGCAGGCGCGGGGCTGGCGAACTCGGGGCCAGCGGGTGCGGGGCTGGCGATCGCAGGGCCAGCAGGCACGGAGCTACGGGCGGTTACGGTTGGCTACGGGCGGCTATGGGCGGCTAGCGATGGAAGGCTAGCGACGGGTGGCTAGGTCTAGGACTAGGACTAGGGCGGAAGCGCGGGTGAGCGAGGAGGACCTAACCTAGTGTGATACCATCTCAGAGTAGCGAATTGACTAGAATAGGAAGTACAGGGTGAGTTTGTACTAGTGTGTTGTACCCCCTAAGAGCATGCACCTATCTAGCCTATAATAACATATACAAATATGTTTAACACTGGTTGGTTTCGCCCATCGGCATTTTCAAGATCCTTTGGACCTTGATTTTTTTCTCTGCGCTCGCAATTAAACCACTCATCTTCAGCTATAAGCTTGGCCATACCGGTGTGTTTAGCTAACAACGTCAGCCCCCTATGTTTGACCATATGTTTCCCATCAGTTACATCAAGCAGTTTGTTCAGATATAGCCAAACATATGGCTCAAAATCCAATAATATGAAGGCAAGACGAGTGTGGTTGTCCGTCCTAAGGGCGTGTTTCTAGACCCCTTATTACATCTTACTCTTAAACATACTCGTGTTGCACTGAACTGAACCGCATTAACCCAACTTGCGTCATAAGTGCACAGCACAATATCGCACATATCTGATCAGAATTATAGGCACAAAACGCACTGAGCCGAACTTCCGAGAGAGAAAAAAAGCTACACAGAATTGTGCCCACTTGAGTTCGCGGCAAAACAAGCAAATTAAAAGAGCCCCTTTAGCATGCAACCATGCCTTCCTGGTGAGGGTGGATTCCTACAAAGTTGGATCTACACAAATTTGGATCTAATCCCACAAAAGCCAGCTCTAGGTAAGGCAACAACGAGGATCTTGCGACCCTCATTATAAGAACACATCACACACCAAGCTTATTGGTTGGGTGATTCATCAAGCCAGACGGAACGCGCACGGTGTGCGATTGCAACTGGCGGTTAGCAGTCGAAACATGAACAGGGTGCCAATGCATGCCAATGCATGCCAATATGCCCATTAACCCATTCACTCATTCACCAACACACCTATTCACCAATTCACCATCCATTCACCCATTCACACATTCACCCATACACCCATTCACCCAATTCACCCATTCACCCTTAAACCATTCACCCATCCACTGATTAACCGATTCACCCACTAACCCATTCACCCACTAACCCATTCACCCACCCGCCCATTCACCCATCCACCGATTCACAGATTCACCCACTAACCCACTTACCCATTCACACATTCACCCATTTACCCATTCACCTATTCACCCATTCACCCATTCACCCATTCGCCCATTCACAAATTCGCCCATTCACCCATTCACCACCTCACCCATTCACCCATTAACCCATTCACCCATTCACCCATTCACCCATTCACCCCATTCACCCATTCACCCATTCACCCATTCACCCATTCACCCATTCACCCATTCACCCATTCACCCATTCACCCCATTCACCCATTCACCCATTCACCCATTCCATTCACCCATTCACCCATTCACCCATTCACCCATTCACCCATTCACCCATTCAACCCATTCACCCATTCACCCATTCACCCATTCACCCACAAACCCATTCACCCATTCACCCATTCACCCATTCACCCATTCGCCCATTCACAAATTCGCCCATTCACCCATTCACCACCTCACCCATTCACCCATTAACCCATTCACCCATTCACCCATCCACCCATTCACCCATTCACCCATTCACCCATTCACCCATTCACCCTTAAACCATTCACCCATCCACTGATTAACCGATTCACCCACTAACCCATTCACTCACCCACCCATTCACACATCCACCGATTCACTGATTCACCCACTAACCCACTTACCCATTCACACATTCATCCATTCACCCATTCACCCATTCACCCATTCACCACCTCACCACCTCACCCATTCACCCATTCACCCATTCACCCATTCACCCATTCACCCATTCACCCATTCACCCATTCACCCATTTACCCGTTCACCCATTCACCCATTCACCCATTCACCCATTCACCCATTCACCCATTCACCCATTCACCCATTCACCCATTCACCCATTCACCCATTCACCCATTCGCCCATTCACAAATTCACCCATACGCCCATTCACCACCTCACCCATTCACCCATTAACCCATTCACCCATTCACCCATTCACCCATTCACCCATTCACCCATTCACCCATTCACCCATTCACCCATTCACCCATTCACCCATTCACCCATTCACCCATTCACCCATCCACCCATCCACCCATTCACCCATTCACCCATTCACCCATTCACCCATTCACCCATTCACCCATTCACCCATTCACCCATTCACCCATTCACCCATTCACCCATTCACCCATTTACCCATTCACCCATTCACCCATTCACCCATTCACCCATTCACCTATTCACCCATTCACCCATTCACCATTCACCCTTAAACCATTCACCCATCCACTGATTAACCGATTCACCCACTAACCCATTCACCCACTAACCCATTCACCCACCCACCCATTCACCCATCCACCGATTCACTGATTCACCCACTAACCCACTTACCCATTCACACATTCACACATTCACACATTCATCCATTTACCCATTCACCCATTCACCCATTCGCCCATTCACAAATTCGCCCATTCACCACCTCACCCATTCACCCATTAACCCATTCACCCATTCACCCATTCACCCATTCACCCATTCACCCATTCACCCATTCACCCATTCGCCCATTCACAAATTCGCCTGTTCACCCATTCACCACCTCACCCATTCACCCATTAACCCATTCACCCATTCACCCATCCACCCATTCACCCATTCACCCATTCACCCATTCACCCATTCACCCACTCACCCACTCACCCATTCACCCATTCACCCATTCACCCATTCACCCATTCACCCATTCACCCATTCACCCATTCACCCATTCACCCATTCACCCATTCACCCATTCACCCATTCACCCATTCACCCATTCACCCATTCACCCATTCACCCATTCACCCATTCACCCATTCACCCATTCACCCATTCACCCATCCACCCATTCACCCATTCACCCATTCACCCATTCGCCCATTCACCCATTCACCCATTCACCCATTCACCCATTCACCCATTCACCCATTCACCCATTCACCCATTCACCCATTCACCCATTCACCCATTCACCCATTCACCCATTCACCCATTCACCCATTCACCCATTCACCCATTCACCCATTCACCCATTCACCCATTCACCCATTCACCTATTCACCCATTCAACCATTCAACCATTCACCCATTCACCCATTCACCCATTCACCAATTCACCAATTCACCATTCACCCATTCACCAATTCAACCATTCACCCATTCACCCATTCACCCATCCACCCATTCACCGATTCACCTATTCACCCATTCACCCATTCACCCATTCACCCATTCACCCAATTCACCCATTCACCCATTCACCCATTCACCCATTCACCCATTCACCCATTCACCCATTCACCCATTCACCCATTCACCCATTCACCCATTCACCCATTCACCCATTCACCCATTCACCCATTCACCCATTCACCCATTCACCCATTCACCCATTCACCCATTCACCCATTCACCCATTCACCCATTCACCCATTCACCCATTCACTCATTCACCCATTCACCCATTCACCCATTCACCCATTCACCCATTAACCCATTCACCCATTCACCCATTCACCCACTCACCAATGTAGTTACTCACCCACCCACCCACTCACCCATTCACCAACTAAACCATTTACCCATTCACGCATGCATCCACTTACCCACTCACACATTCACCAACTCACCCACTCACCCACACACCCACTCACCCGTTCACCCACTCACCCACTCTCCCATTCACCCAATCACCCATTCACCCACTCACCCACTCTCACCGACTCACCCATTGAACCAATCACCCACTCGCCCATGCGCCCACTCACCCACTCACACACTCACACCCTCACGCACTCACCCACTCACCCAGTCACCCACTCACACATTCACCCAATCACCCATTCATCCCTCCACCCATTCACCCATTCACCCACTCACCATTCACTCACTACCCCAGTTCCCCATTCACCCAGCATGGAAGATGGAGCATGGAAGATGGAAGATGGAGCATGGAGGATGGAAGATGGAGTATAGAAGATGGAAGACGGAGCATGGAAAGTGGAAGATGGAAGATGGAAGATGGAAGATGGAGCATGGAATATGGAAAATGAAACATGGAGCATAGAAGATGGAAGATAGAAGATGGAGCATGTAGATGCAAGATGTAAGATGGAGCATGGAAGATGGAAGATGGAAGATGGAAGATGAAAGATGGAGCATGGAAGATGGAAGATGGAGCATGGAAGACGGAGCATGGAAAATGGAGCATGGAAGATGGAAGATGGAAAATGGACGATAGAAGATGGAAGATCGAAGATGGAAAATGGACGATAGAAGATGGAAGATCGAAGATGGAAGATGGAAGATGGAGCATGGAAGATGGAAGATGGAAGATGGAAGACGGAGCATGGAATATGGAAGATGGAAGATGGAAGATGGAAGATGGAAGATGGAAGCTGGAAGATGGAGCATGGAAGATGGAAGATAGAAGAAGAAGCATGGAAGGTGGAGCATGGAAGATGGAGCATGGAAGATGGAAGATGGAGCATGTACTTCGTGTAGTGTAACATTTCACTTAGTATAGCCCTTGTTGGGTTTGTTTCGAGACTCTTCGTGGTTGGGGACTATGTGGTGGTGTACCACCAACCTGGACCTCGGCTCTTGGAGTTTATAGAGGCTGGGAACCATCTCAATCTCGTCTAGTTTCTTGCTAAGTTTGTACTTCTAAGAATATAGCGGCGGCTCTACCTCCTGCTAGTCAAACTGCCATAGCGTCGTCAAATCTTCATGGAACTTCTTGATTCAACTTGCTGCTGATAGGCGACAGCAACGCACTTTAGATTCAATTTACAAATCACCGTTTTAGGCAGAGTATAGATCTGTATTAATATTTGAATTAGTCTGACGGAAATCCGACTGTGCACTCTATCTGTCAATTTTGGCACATCTGAGCTTATTGTGGTTATAACACGTGGTATCAGAGCCCCTTGGAGCCACTTCGACCATGCCTAGACCTGGGGAAGGGGGTGGCAAAGGTGCTGGAGGCAGAGAAGATGCCAAAGTACAAGGTCAACACCAAGATCCACCCGTTGCTCCCCTGCAACCTAGCCTTGGCCCCTCTAGGGATGAGCCTAGAGTGTTTGGCCTTGACAAGTTCAACGGTGACAACTTTGCTGAGTGGTCCTTCAAGATGGAGAACATATTTGACCACTATGATATGCTGGAGGTGATGGAAGGAACGGAGAAGCGCCCCGAGAACGACCAGGAGAAGAGTCCGTGGGTGCGGAAGAGCGCACAAGGCTATCTTCTACTTGGGCAAGCGTTGGGGAGCAGCCAAATCCGTCACATCAAGCCTTTCTAGTGTGAACCAGCAAAGGGACCAAAGGCATGGGCTGCTTTCAAGGGTGTACACGCTCCTGTAATAGCGGTGGTGGCTGTGGTTTTGGAGCGGCAAATGGCGGCACTTCGAATTGACAAAGGCGAACCGGTGGAGGAAGGAGCTAGTAAATTCTTCGACTTGTTGACACGGCTCGAAGTAAGCTGACCTGAACTACAGTGAACTTCAAAAGAAGACCAAGCTGCTGGCCTTGCTTCCGGACTCATGGTCCTCGCTCATCATCAACCTAAATCGAGATCTGCCCCACCTCTCGCTCGAAGATGTGAAGCGGGAAATCTTACAAGAAGATTTCCGTCGTCGCGAATTTGCAGGTCTCGATGGTGCCAGAGTCGCAAGCATGGGCCGTGTGGGCGGCCGTGGAAGGGGCAGAAGGCGAGGAGGCAGATTTGGCAGCAGCAATTTTAGTGGAGGCCGTGGTAATGGAGGATATGGCAGCAACAACAACAATAACGGCTACGTGCGTGGGCGCGTCGATTTGATGGCGAATGTCACTTTTGCCACAAGACTGGCCACATGTGGAGAGATTGCTTCAGATTGCCCAAAGGATGGACCCCTTCTCAAGGCCAAAAGGGCAAAGGAGTAAGGGGAGGAAGAGGCAGAGGTCGTGGAGGCCGTGGTGGTCGTGGAAGCGAAGCGGCAAGCATGAAAGGTGGAGACTACGATACGGACCCAAGTGAAGATCGATACCCGGGCCAATTCTTCTTTGTCTCCACGCAAGCGGCAGCTCCAGAAGGAGTTGTGGAAGGCTTTGAGGAGTCAGCTACTGTGGGAAAGGTCACCCTTCACTCTCTGTACTTTTAGGTGATCGATAGCGGCGCCACCTATAGCATGACACCTCATGCGGACTTGCTCACCGAACTCGAACCGTCGCCGGTCAAGCATGTTACATCGGCTTTGGGGCAGCGAGCAGATGTGAAAGGCATGGGCAAGGCCATGTTCAAGGGTGCTGATGGGAAGATGGTGGGCCTCAAGAACGTGCTTTGGGTGCCCAACCTAGCAGCCAACCTGATTTCCATGCGGCGTTTGCAAAAGGCCGGCATGGACACATCTTCCAAGAGATCCAAAACATATACCGCGAGGCTTGGTGAGCGGAAGCTTTGGGACCTTCATGAGGATAGGGACATCTACAATGAGATGTGGCAAATCCCAGTGGTCCCCATGCCTAAGGAGAGGCAAGTGGCAGCAAGCGTCAGCACCAAGAGTGAAGTTGTTGGTGGCGGTGATCACGGAAAGCAAAGTGACACCAAGAGTGACTCGAAGGAGTGCAATCTTGGAGAGGCCAGCAAGGCGTGTGAACCCAAGGAGAGTGGTGCAGCAGCCAAAGGTGGTGGAAATGAGGAGGAAAAGCCTAAGATCATCAAAGCAACAGTGGCGAAGGAGAAAGGAGAGAGCTTGTGGGGCAGAATTGCGAGTGCTGTTTTCTCCAACCCGACTCCCGCTATGGGAGAGTGTGATTGGCTGACCTTGCATCGGCGAATGGGGCATGTGGCGTTGCCCATTTTGCAGCAGATAGTTAAGTAAGAGATGGTCAGTAGGATACGTGTCAAGGGGGAGCCCAATGAGGTGCTTGGCTGTCCAACATGCATGCAAGCCAAGTTCACCCGCTACCCGTTCCATAGCTCGGAGACAACGGCGAAGGCACTACTTGATGAGGTGGTGATGGATGTGGTTGGCCCCTTGAAGCTTGGAGCTGCTGGAGCTGAGTACTTCCTCACTATAGTGGATGTCTACACTCGCATGACTTGGGTGTATGTGCTGCCCAAGAAGAGTGACGTAGCTGAAACGGTGAAGACCGATTGGTTGCCGATGGTGGAGCGGCAACAAGACCGGCTTGTGAAGGCGATTCGCACTGACTGTGGGGGAGAGTTCCTGAGCAAGGACTTCTCAACTTTGCTGAAGAAGCAGGGCATAAGGCACTCTCTCACCATGCCCTACTCTCCTGCAATGAACGGCATCGCCGAGCGTGCGAATCGGACACTCACAGAGACGGCTCGGGGACTTCTTATTGAAGCCGTTCTACCCAAGTACTTTTGGCCAGATGCGGTGCAGCATGCTTGTGTTGCCAAGAACAAAGCCTTGACTCCAGGGCTAATGCTAGAAGGGTAGCTACCATAAATGTCAAGAAATTAAGAGTTGTTCAAGCCCCGAACCCAGATTTTAACAGGCTGGGATTTTCCGAAACGCTGAATGTTTCCGACTGGATTCTCCTTGAAATCCTGATCCATTCCGTGTACTATTTTCATGAATCCTGACCAACTAGTCTCGTAGCATGGAGCTCTGTGAGGAGAACTTCCATTCCAGTATGTGCTGGCGAAGATTCTCACGTCACGAATCACAAAAGGTACTTGGACGATTTCAGGACTTGTAAAAGGGGTGCCAAGGGGTGCCAGCAGCAGGATAAGAAGGACTACAATAAAGTATATGCTCCTGTGGTGAAGGGTACAACCCCTCGAACTCTCTTCGCTGCGGGGGCCATCGAAGGATGGGTGGTGAAGCAAATGGATGTAGTTACGGCCTTATTCAACGGAGTTTTGGAGGAAGAGACCTTCATGAAGCAGCCAGAGGGGTACAATGATGAGAGTGGTAGAGTGTGGAAGTTGAAGAAAACACTCTATGGCCTCAAGCAAGCCCCTAGGCAATGGTACATCAAGCTGCGGGAAGTCTTGGAGGCGATCGGTTTCACTCCCTCAACGGCCGATCAATCCATGTTCATGCTTGGCGAGGGGAAGCAGAGGAGCTTCATGGCCGTTTATGTGGATGACATCCTCATAATCTCGCCCTCCTCTGACCTTGTGAAGGAGGTGACGCTGAAGCTTCAAGAGAAGTTCAAGTGCAAGACCCTTGGTGACGTCAACTACTACCTTGGGCTTCACATTGAGCGAGATGTGGAGAAGCGGTGGATGCGAGTGCATCAAAAGAATTACTTGGAGGCCTTGGCTGCAAACTTTGGGAAGGATGAAGGTTATGTGGCAACTCCTCTACCCTCGAGGTTCAAGTGTGTGAAAGGACAAGCGGAGGAAAGTGTTGGTGAAGAGGAGAGGCGCCGTTTTCACTCCTTGGTGGGCAGCCTCATGTATGCGGCCGTTCACACAAGGCCGGATGCAGCCTTTGCCACCGGGCAGCTAGCTAGGGTTGTCCAATGCCCTAATGAAGATCAGGTAGCAGCTGGAGAGAGAGTGGCGAAGTACCTTGGCCAAACAGCAACTGTTTGCTAGCTGAATTGGGAGAAGAGTAGCAAGGACCTACCCCACTCTACTGTGATAGCCAAGGTGCTATTGCATTGGCTAAGAACCCAATTCTTCATGGCCTTACCAAGCACATGAAGGTGAAGTGGCATTGGGTGAGGAGCATGGTAACCGAGGGTGAAGTGGAGTTGCACTACATGAAGACGACGGCGCAGCCAGGTGATATGATGACCAAAAGGCTGGTTGAGCAGCAGCATTGCAAGTGTTGCAAGCTTGCTGGGATGGCTCTGAACTAAGGGGAGCAGATTCTAAGGCAAAAAATCCGTGGGGGAGTTTGTTGGTGCAACCCTATGGCTTGCACTCGGCTTGTCGTCCTTGTTCGTGTGTGTGCATGCATAGCATGGAATGACTTGTGAGTCTATGTTATTGCTATCTAGTGCTTGTGTATGTGCTTGAATGGTGTACTACACTGTAGTTTGTGTCGATTAAGACATTAGCGAGTTTTCACAACTCGCATAACAAGTCGTCGTTTGCGCGTCGCATGTGTTTTTCTATTTTGTCGAGTGTGAAGAGACCATTGCGACGCAGGTGAGTACAGCAAGCCCTCATCAACTCAAGAAGAACTCATCTTGCAGAATCAAGACCAAGAGCTCAAGATTTCAAGCCCTAGGGATGCGGATAATTTATTAAAATAGTAATGCTACTTCATGTAGTGTTACATTTCACTTGGTGTAGCCCTTGTTGGGTTTGTTTCGAGACTCTTCATGTTTGGGGACTCTGTGGTGGTGTACCACCAACATGGACCTCGGCTCTTGGAGTTTGTAGAGGCTGGGAACCATCTCAATCTCGATTCTTCTTGCTAAATTTGTACTTCTCAGACTATTGTGGTTGCTCTACCTTCTGCCGGTCAAACCTCCATAGCGTCGTTAAATCGTTATAGAATTTCATGATTCAATTTTTTGCTGATAGGCAATAGCAACGCGCTCTAGATCCAACTTAGAGATCACCATTTCGGGCATAGATCAGATCGGTATCAATATTTGAAGTAGTCTGACGGAAATCTGACTAAGCACTCTATCTCTCCATTTTGGTACATCAGAGCATATTATGGTTATAACATCTTCCATCTTCCATCTTCCATGCTTCATCTTCCATTTTCCATTTTCCATTTTCCATTTTCCATTTTCCATTTTCCATTTTCCATTTCCATTTTCCATTTTCCATTTTCCATTTTCCATTTTCCATTTTCCATCTTCCATACTCCATCTTCCATCTTCCATGCTCCATCTTCCATTTTCCATCTTTCATGCTCCATCTTTCATGCTCCATCCTTCATTTTCCATCTTCAATCTTACATCTTCTATACCCCATATCCCATCTTCCATGCTGCATCTTCCATGCTCCAACTTCCATCCTCCATCTTCCATCTTCCGTGCTCCATCTTCCATGTTCCATCTTCCATCTTCCATGCTACATCTTCCATGCTCCATCTTCTATCTTCCATCTTCCAACTACCATGCTCCATCTTCCATCTTCCATCCTCTATATTCTACCTTCCATCTTCCATCTTCTATATTCCATGCTCCAGCTTCCACCTTCCATCTTCCATCTTCCATATTCCATGCTCCATCTTCCATCTTCCATCTTCCATTTTCCATTTTCCATTTTGCATATTCCATCTTCCATCTTCTATGTTCCATGCTCCATCTTCCATCTTCCATCTTCCATCGTCCCTCTTCCATCTTCCATGCTCCATCTTCCATGCTCCATCTTCCATGCTCCATCTTCCATGCTCCATCTTCCAGCTTCCATCTTCCAGTTTCCATTTTCCATTTTCCATTTTCCATTTTCCATTTTCCATTCTCCATTTTCCATTTTCCATTTTCCATTTTCCATGCTCCATGCTCCATCTTCCATCTTCCACCCTCCATCTTCCATCTTCCAACATCCATGCCCCATCTTCCATTTTCCATCTTCCATCTTCCATCTTCAAAGCTCCATCTTCCATCTTCCATGCTCCACCTTCCATCTTCCATCTTCCCTTTTCCATCTTCTATGCTCCATCTTCCATCTTCCATGCTCCATTTTCCACTTTCCATCTTTCATTTTCCATCTTCCATGCCCCATCTTCCACCTTCCAAGCTCCATCTTCCATGCTCCTTCTTCTATCTTACATCTTCCATGCTCCATCTTCCATCTTCTATCTTCCATGTTCCATCTTCCATTTTCCATTTTCCATTTTCCATGCTCCATCTTCCATCTTTCATCTTCCATCTTACACGCTCTATCTTTCATCTTCCATCTTCCATATTCCTTTCTCCATCTTCCATGCTCCATCTTCCATGCTGCATCCTCCATACTCCATCTTCCATCTTCCATGTTCCACTTTCCATGCTCCATCTTCCATCTTCCATCTTCCATCTTCCATCTTCCATCTTCCATGCTCCATCTTCCATCTTCCATGTTCCATGCTCCATCTTCCACTTTCCATCTTTCATTTTCCATCTTCCATGCTCCATCTTCCATCTTCCATTTTCCATGCTCCATCTTCCATGCTCCTTCTTCTATCTTACATCTTCCATGCTCCATCTTCCAGCTTCCATCTTCCATTTTCCATGCTCCATCTTCCATCTTCCATCTTCCATGCTCCGTCTTCAATCTTCCATGCTCCATCTTCCATCTTCGATGCTCCATCTTCTGTGCTCCATCTTCCATCTTCCATCTTCCATGCTCCATGTTTCATTTTCCATCTTCCATGCTCCATCTTCCATCTTCCATGCTCCATCTTCCATCTTCCATCTTCCATCTTTCATGCTCCATCTTTCATGCTCCATCTTCCATCTTCCATGCTCCAACGTCCATCTTCCATGCTCCATCTTCCATTTTCCATCTTCCATTTTACATGCTCCATCTTCCATCTTCCTGACTCAGTCTTCCATCTTCCATATTCCATGCTCTATCTTCCATCTTCCATATTCCATCTTTATTTTCCATCTTTCATGTTGCATCTTCCATCTTCCATCTTCTACTTTCCATGCTCCATCTTCCATCTTCCATATTCCATGCTCCATCTTCCATCTTCCAACTTCCATCTTCCATGCTACATGCTCCATCTTCCATATTCCATTCTCCATTTTCCATACTCCATCTTCCATGCCGCATCCTCCACGCTTCATCTTCCATCTTCCATCTTTCATGCTCCATCTTCCATGTTCCATCTTTTATCTTTCATGCTCCATCTTCCATCTTCCATGCTACATGTTTCATTTTCCATCTTCCATCTTCCATGCTCCATCTTCCATCTTCCATACTCCATCTTCCATATTCCATGCTCCATCTTCCATCTTCCATCTTCCATATTCCATTCTCCATCTTTCATTTTCCATCTTCCATGCTCCATCTTGCATCTTCCATCTTCCACTTTCCATGCTCCATCTTCCATTTTCCACATTCCATCTTCCATCTTCCATGATCCATCTTCCATGCTCCAACTTCCATCTTCTATCTTCCTTCTTCCATGCTCCATCTTCCATCTTCCATGCTCCATCTTGCATCTTCCATCTTCCACTTTCCATGCTCCATCTTCCATCTTCCACATTCCATCTTCCACATTCCCTCTTCCATCTTCCATGATCCATAATCCATGCTCCAACTTCCATCTTCTATCTTCCTTCTTCCATGCTCCATCTTCCATCTTCCAGGCTCCATCTTCCATCTTCCATTTTCCATCTTCCATGCTCCATCTTCCATATTCCATGCTCCATCTTCCATCTTCCATCTTCCATGCTCCATCTTCTATCTTCCACGCTCCATATTCCATTTTCCATCTTCCATTTTCCATGCTCCATCTTCCATCTTCCATCTTCAATGCTCCATCTTCCATTTTCCATCTTCCATCTTCCATGCTCCATCTTCCATCTTCCATGCTCCATCTTCCATCTTCCATGCTCCATCTTCCATTTTCCATATTCCATTTTACATACTCCATCTTCCATCTTTCTGACTCAGTCTTCCATCTTCCATATTCCATGCTCTATCTTCCATCTTCCATATTCCATCTTTATTTTCCATCTTTCATGTTGTATCTTCATCTTCCATCTTCTACTTTCCATGCTCCATCTTCCATCTTCCATATTCCATGCTCCATGTTTCATTTTCCATCTTCCATGCTCCGTCTTGCATCTTCCATCTTCCATCTTCCATCTTCCATTTTCCATGCTCCATCTTCCATCTTCCATCTTCCATATTCAATGCTCCATCTTTTTTTTTTTTCCATTTTCCATGCTCCATCTTCCATCTTCTATCCTCCATCTTCCATGCTCCATCTTCCATCTTCCAACTTCCATCTTCCATGCTACATGCTCCATCTTCCATGCTCCATCTTCCATATTCCATTCTCCATTTTCCATGCTCCATCTTCCATGCCGCATCCTCCACGCTCCATCTTCCATCTTCCATCTTTCATGCTCCATCTTCCATGCTCCATCTTTCATCTTTCATGCTCCACCTTCCATCTTCCATGCTATATCTTTCAATTTCCATCTTCCATCTTCCATGCTCCATCTTCCATCTTCCATACTCCATCTTCCATATTCCACGCTCCATCTTCCATATTCCATTTTCCATCTTTCATTTTCCATCTTCCATGCTCCATCTTGCATCTTCCATCTTCCACTTTCCATGCTCCATCTTCCATCTTCCATCTTCCATCTTCAATCTTCCATGCTCCATCTTCCGTGCTCCATCTTCCATCTTCCATCTTCCATGCTCCATCTATCATTTTCCATCTTCCATGCTCGATCTTCCATCTTCCATCTTTCATGCTCCATCTTCCATCCTCCATGCTCCATCTTCCATTTTCCATCTTCCATCTTACATGCTCCATCTTCCATCTTCCTAACTTAGTCTTCCATCTTCCATATTCCATGCTCTACTTTCCATCTTCCATATTCCATCTTTATTTTCCATCTTTCATGTTCTATCTTCCATCTTCCATCTTCTTCTTTCCATGCTCCATCTTCCATCTTCCACTTTCCATGCTCCATCTTCCATCTTCCATATTCCATGCTCCATGTTTCATTTTCCATCTTCCATGCTCCGTCTTGCATCTTCCATCTTCCATCTTCCATTTTCCATGCTCCATCTTCCATCTTCCATCTTCCATATTCCATGCTCCACCTTTCATTTTCCATTTTTCATGCTCCATCTTCCATCTTCTATCTTCCATCTTCCATGCTCCATCTTCCATCTTCCAACTTCCATCTTCCAAGCTACATGCTCCATCTTCCATATTCCATTCTCCATTTTCCATACTCCATCTTCCATGCCGCATCCTCCACACTCCATCTTCCATCTTCCATCTTTCATGCTCCATCTTCCATGTTACATCTTTCATCTTTCATGCTCCATCTTCCATCTTCCATGCTACATCTTTCATTTTCCATCTTCCATCTTCCATGCTCCATCTTCCATCTTCCATACTCCATCTTCCATATTCCATGCTCCATCTTCCATCTTCCATCTTCCATATTCCATTCTCCATCTTTCATTTTCCATCTTCCATGCTCCATCTTGCATCTTCCATCTTCCACTTTCCATGCTCCATCTTCCATCTTCCATCTTCCATCTTCCATCTTCCATCTTCCATCTTCCATGATCCAACTTCCATCTTCCATCTTCCTTCTTCCATGCTCCATCTTCCATCTTCCAGGCTCAATTTTCCATCTTCCATCTTCCATCTTCCATCTTCCATCTTCCATCTTCCATGCTCCATCTTCCATGCTCCATCTTCCATCTTCCATGCTCCATCTTCCATCTTCCATCTTCCATGCTCCATCTTCTATCTTCCACGTTCCATCTTCCATTTTCCATCTTCCATTTTCCATGCTCCATCTTCCATCTTCCATGCTCCATCTTACATGCTCCATCTTCCATCTTCCATCTTCAATGCTCCATCTTCCATTTTCCATCATCCATCTTCCATGCTCCATCTTCCAACTTCCATGCTACATCTTTCATTTTTCATCTTCCATCTTCCATCTTCCATGCTCCATCTTCCATCTCCCATACTCCATCTTCCATCTTCCATATTCCATGCTCCATCTTCCATCTTCCATATTCCATTCTCCATCTTTCACTTTCCATCTTCCATGCTCCATCTTGCATCTTCCATCTTCCACTTTCCATGCTCCATCTTCCAGCTTCCATCTTCCATCTTCCATCTTCCATGATCCATCTTCCATGCTCCAACTTCCATCTTCTATCTTCCTTCTTCCATGCTCCATCTTCCATCTTCCAGGCTCCATCGTGCATCTTCCATTTTCCATCTTCCATCTTCCATGCTCCATCTTCCATCTTCCTTGCTCCATCTTCCATCTTCCATCTTCCATGCTCCATCTTCTATCTTCCACGCTCCATCTTCCATTTTCCATCTTCCATTTTCCATGCTCCATCTTCCATCTTCCATCTTCCATCTTCAATGCTTCATCTTCCATTTTCCATCTTCCATCTTCCATGCTCCATCTTCCATCTTCCATGCTCCATCTTCCATCTTCCATGCTCCATCTTCCATTTTCCATCTTCCATTTTACATGCTCCATCTTCCATATTCCTGACTCAATCTTCCATCTTCCATATTCCATGCTCTATCTTCCATCTTCCATATTCCATCTTTATTTTCCATCTTTCATGTTGTATCTTCATTCTTCCATCTTCTACTTTCCATGCTCCATCTTCCATCTTCCACTTTCCATGCTCCATCTTCCATCTTCCATATTCCATGCTCCATGTTTCATTTTCCATCTTCCATGCTCCGTCTTGCATCTTCCATCTTCCATTTTCCATTTTCCATGCTCCATCTTCCATCTTCCATCTTCCATATTCCATGCTCCATCTTATATTTTCCATTTTCCATGCTCCATCTTCCATCTTCTATCTTCCATCTTCCATGCTCCATCTTCCATCTTCCAACTTCCATCTTCCATGCTCCATGCTCCATCTTCCATATTCCATTCTCCATTTTGTTAGGATTAAGGACGGAGTCTAGGTGAACTTAGGAGCTAGAATAACTCAAAATATAAATCCGAAATTCTGGACAGAAAAGTCGTCTTTACAAGAAACGACGTCGACAAAACACTAGCCGTTGGAATGTCGCGAAACTTAGATATGTTGTAGCTCGTAATCTCAGCTACCGTTCCCAATTTGAATCACGTTGATTGATGAAGTATTCGCGACGCTATGGCTTTCGACGCATTAGGGGGTAAGCTGTAGGAGGAGAACTTAACTCAATCTCAAAGGTTCAATCAAAGTTCAAGAATCTCACAAGGAATTAGAGGAGCAAGAGAAAATGTTGGGATAGAAGAGAGAGATGAGAGGGAAGGTCCCAAGAGAGTCCCAAACCAAGGAAACCCCATAAGCACAAAGATTCCCTCCCTATAGGAACCTCAACTTTGACCTTTGTCCCTTCCCAACCAATCCATCCAAGTTGGCCACCCTTGCCAACCTAGCTTGGTTGTTCCCAACCAATTTGCAGCTGTTACAGTAGAGTGACAAATTTCCCCAACCCCAAAGGTCCCAACTCCATATAAATTCACCCCACAACTTCACTTAGTAACCGCCGCAATTGTAACGCAAGCTCATGAACTTTGAATCTTCATAGCTTTCGCGTTCTTGCTCCGATTGAAGGGATTCTCGTTGCGTCGGAAAGATCTTCTCAAGATCTATCATCACAAATACCTGCTCAAACAAAAATAACACAGAACACATTTCCAAACTCCAGAACACACCACACACAAATGCTTGCACATTCAAACCAGACATGCAAGTTGAAAACATGGGATGGGAGGCAGACAGAATGTGATAGCATATGATGACATCACACAACAATCTCCCCCTCTGGCTTCCAACCATCATCCACCATACCACATCTCAAGCATGCATACTCAATGCACACTCATCCCAGCAAGCTTCATGCCCTTCCAATGATCCGCCTCCGCCAGACGCTTAGTGAAAATATCTGCTGCCTGCTGATGGGTCTTCACTATCTCCAGCCGCACCTCCTTATCAAGGAGTCTCCTCACCCAATGCCACTTAGGCCTTATGTGTTTTGTCAGCCCATGCAGACAAGCATTCTTGGCGAGCTTCACAGCGGACTCATTGTCACAAAACACAACTGTCGGCTTCTCCTGACCAACTCCCAACTCCTCCAACAAACGCCTTAGCCACACTACTTCCTTGGCCCCATGGTGTAAGGCCATGTACTCAGTCTCACATGAAGAGAATCCCACCTCATTCTGCTTCTTGCTGCGCCAGCTCACAGCACCACCTCCTAGCAAGCACACATAACCCCGAATGCTGGTGCCATCCGCTTTCACAGAGTTGAAGCTAGCGTCAGTATAGCAACTCAAGAGCATCTCTCCACTCTTCACATATGCAGCACCTCTCTGCAACCGCTGCCTCACTCCACTGTACTCCAATCCCACTGATGCCGTAGCACTCACATAGCGGACCAACCTCTTGGCCGCTTCCAGCTGCTCATGACTAGGGCGTGAGACCACACTAGCCAACCGTGATGTAGAAAATGCAATGTCAGGCCGTGTATGATTTGCAGCATAATTCAGCGACCCAACCATCGAATGAAACAGCTTCCTGTCACTCTCACCCACTACCTCCTCATCAGCACATGGCTCCACAGTAAACCCTGAAGGTAGTGGTGTTGCTGGCTTTCCCCCATCTTGCAGCCCATACTTCTCAGCCAGCCCCTCACAGTACTTCCTCTGGTGCAACCTCAGCACACCCTTTTCCACATCTCTCTCCACGTGCATCCCCAAGTAGTACTTCACCTCACCCATCTTGGAGCACTTGAACTGCATCTCCAGCATCTGCTCTGCGCTGTCCAGCAAAGCAGTGGATGCAGAAAAGAGAAGGATATCATCCACATACACCACGAGCATGAGGATTTCATCCTTCTCCTGCAGCAGGAACAGGCTGGGGTCACACTCACTCTTCTTGAAACCCCCAGCCAAC
The DNA here is from genome assembly GCA_027943415.1 of Closterium sp. NIES-67. Lineage (NCBI taxonomy): Eukaryota > Viridiplantae > Streptophyta > Zygnematophyceae > Desmidiales > Closteriaceae > Closterium > Closterium sp. NIES-67. The sequence continues at coordinate 122,724 of BQMB01001960.1, forward strand.
AGCGCCTCCTCCAACTTGTGATACCATGCACGAGGCGCCTGCTTAAGGCCATAGATGGCCTTCTTCAGCCTGCAGACCCTGCCGCTCCCGTCATCCAGCCCCTCTGGCTGCTTCATGTACACCTCCTCCATAATGATCCCATTCAGAAAGGCAGTCACAATATCCATCTGCCGAATCTTCCATCCCAGGAGTGCAGCTATCGCCAACAGCACCCTCAGTGTTGTTCCTTTCCCCACAGGAGCAAACACCTCATCATAGTCCTTCCCCTTTGTCTGCTGAAACCCCCGTGCCACAAGCCTAGACTTGTAGCGGGTCAGCTCCCCTTCAGGTCCATACTTGTGCCTGTAGATCATCTTGGAAGTGATTGCTTTCTTTCCAGGAGGCAAGTCACACAGGTCCCATGTCTCGTTCTCAATTAGGGACCCGAACTCCTCATCCTCACTCGCCTTCCACTTCTCCCCATTTGGTCCATTCAAGGCCTCTTCTCGAGTCTTGGGCTCAGGGATTGGTGCCCAGTAGCAGTGAGCGATCTCATCTTCCTCAATCTGCTCAACCACACTCCCAGCCTGCACCACATTCGGCTTGCCTCTTCCCCCATAGGTCAGCCTCACTGGAGGGCGCACATCCCTCCTAGGACGCTCAGGCGGGTGTGGAACTCGAGGTGGAGACTCATGCTGCTGCTGCTGCTGCTCTACTTCAGCTGCTCCCCCTTCCTCAGTCACCCCAGACATCTCCTCCTCTGACACTGCAACCTCCACCTGTCTTGAAGGCTGCTGCACCTCATCTGCCTCCACAATGAGCGGTGTAGATGGAAGCTTCTGTTGCTGCTGCTTCCATTCCTTGTAGTACAGGGACTCAAGAAACTTCACATCCCTTGACACTGTCAACTTCTGGGTGGTCAAGTCCCATAGCAGCCACCCCTTGTGATCCTTTGCAATCCCCAAGTGCACACCCCATCTTCCAGAAGCCTCCAACTTCCCCCTTTTCTCCTTAGGCACATGAAACACCACCATGCACCCAAATGCCCTCAGCATGTTCACAGCTGGAGCACTCCCATACCACTTGACGTATGGGATCCACTCCTTATCTCCAACTGTAGCCAGCACCCTGTTCTTCACAAGGGCGACCTGCCTCAGTGCAGACACCCAAAACGGATCAGGCAGCCCTGCACGCCCAAGGAGAGTGCGTGCCCCCTCCTCCAGGGTCCTGTTGAACCTCTCAGCCACGCCATTCTGCTGTGGGTTGTAGGGCACTGTCAGTTGATGCTGGATCCCCTTCCTCTTCAACTCCCCCTCAAAATCAGCTCCAATGAACTCCCCACCATTGTCACTATGGATCACCTTCACCTTGTGTCCGCATTCCCTCTGAGCTCTCGGCATCCACTCCTTAAGGACAGCCGCTGCCACCTCCCCTTTGCTCTTCAAAGGGTAAACCCACACTGCCCAAGTGTGGTCATCCACAATTGTCAAGAAATAGCGGCTGCCTGAGAGGGAAGGGGCTCTTGTGGGCCCCACCACATCCATGTGCACAAGTGCAAGTGGGGTCTTGGCTGATCCAGTTGCACTGTTGAAGGGGAACTTGGAGAACTTGGTCTCCAAGCATGTAGGGCAGCTCCCAATCTCCTTCACTTCCCCTTTCACCTCCAAGCCCTTCAGGCTCCCATCCTTCACCAACTTCTGTAGCATAGGGAAGTTCACATGACACAGCCTCTCATGCCATGTCTCCCAATCGGCCTCTCCACTCTTTGATGAAGCCTTAGCCCATGACGCACTCGCATCCACACCAGCAAGCACCTCACCATGTGTCTGCTGCTTCTGCACTTTCTTGACTGCTTCCAGGACCCCATCAGTTGGTGCAGTTGCATCTCCTCCTGCTGTTGCCTTTGCCACTGCTGCCGTTGCTGCTGTTGGAGTCTTCCCATTCCAAGGGATGATGGGCAGCTGCCACAGGTCCTTGATGCAGCTGGTCTCCTCTTCCAGACTCCACAGCACCTTCTTCCCAAGCTTAGCACGGCAGCTGGTTGGTCCAAAGGTCACTTCGGCCTTACTCTTCTGCAGCCGCCGCACAGAGAGAAGGTTAGCAGACAAGCCTTTAACCAGCAGAACATTCCCAAGCCCCACAAGCTCCCCATTAGCTCCCTTAACCTTGGCATTCCCAACACCAATCACGGGGAGCAAAGCACCTGACGCTGCTGCCACATACTTAATCTTCCCAGGGGGGTTTTACCTCATCAAGCAAATCTGCCCGTGGGGTCATGTGACTGGTGCAACCCGAATCAATCACCCAGTGCGTGAGAGGGTGCATCACAACCTTTCCCACAAATCCCACATCACCCTCATGCCCATGCACATCCTCAACCATAAGAAACAAACCAGGATAGGCATTACCTTGTGCACCTTCACCTTGTGCACCTGAGCCTTGCACAGCGCCACCTTGTGCGCGTTCACCACTGGGCGGCTTCATGCCTGGAGGTGCCCATCCCTCCGGCCTGCTGAAGCACTTGAACCAAGGATGCCCGACCTTCTTGCAGTACCAGCAGGTGCCCTCCATTCTGGTACTCCCCCTGCCACTGGAGCTCCCATGCCCCTCATTATAGTCACCTCGGCCTCTACCTCTGCCAAAGCTCCTCCCACGGCCTCGGCCTCTCCAACCCCCTCTTCCTCTGCCGCGCCCTACAGCTCCATACCCCTCAGCAGTCGTAGTGGCAGCACCGCCTCCCACATGGCGTCTACGGAAGTCCTCCTGCAGAATCTGCTGCCTTAGCCACTCAGGTGTCCATTGATCTTGCTGAGAGTTGAGGGTGGGGATGAGGTTGTCCCAAGAGTTGTCCAACACCGAGATGATCTTGGTGCACTGCTGCAGCTGAGATACACTGCTGCCTGCTGCTGCCATCCTTGCATAGGTGTCCTTGATCTTGTCAAGGACCGGCTTCACATCATCCCCTGGTCGCATGGAGATGGCAGCAAGTTCCTTCTCGAGCACGATCACCATTGGGAGAGTGTTGGGCTGAATCACATCACGTAGTAGTTTCCACGCCCTTGGACCCGCATCATCCGCTTCCACAAGATCCTTGATGTGCTCGAACATCTCCTTGTTGACCGATTGAAGGATGAGGTCGAAAAGCACCGCGCTTTTCTCAATCCACCGTTCACGTGCTTCGCCTTCTTCCGGCATCTTCTCTTCCCCAACAGCAATCTTCAGTAGCTTGTAGCGTTTGAAGGCACTCCTCATCCGTCCGCTCCATTCCTCATAGTTGGAGCCATCCAAAGCTTCAACTTTTGATGGCGGCGGCTCACTTGCCTTCTCAGCTACAGCTCCTCTTCCATTAGCATCTCCTCCTCTCTCATTCATCTCCTCCTTGAGAAATGACGAATTTCAGCTCCCCCTTTGCTGTCCACACTCAGCTCCCTCGATATTTTCTCAAGTATCGGCGTCCACGAAATTTCGGCAGAGTTTCCCCTTAGCGGAAGTCACATCCAACCTTTACAACACCACTTAGGCACACCCACAGGCCATGGTGGGTCTAGAAGGGTCTTTACACTTCTGTAGACTCCTCTCAATGTCCTTAATATGGCTCTGATACCACTTGTTAGGATTAAGGACGGAGTCTAGGTGAACTTAGGAGCTAGAATAACTCAAAATATAAATCCGAAATTCTGGACAGAAAAGTCGTCTTTACAAGAAACGACGTCGACAAAACACTAGCCGTTGGAATGTCGCGAAACTTGGATATGTTGTAGCTCGTAATCTCAGCTACCGTTCCCAATTTGAATCACGTTGATTGATGAAGTATTCGCGACGCTATGGCTTTCGACGCATTAGGGGGTAAGCTGTAGGAGGAGAACTTAACTCAATCTCAAAGGTTCAATCAAAGTTCAAGAATCTCACAAGGAATTAGAGGAGCAAGAGAAAATGTTGGGATAGAAGAGAGAGATGAGAGGGAAGGTCCCAAGAGAGTCCCAAACCAAGGAAACCCCATAAGCACAAAGATTCCCTCCCTATAGGAACCTCAACTTTGACCTTTGTCCCTTCCCAACCAATCCATCCAAGTTGGCCACCCTTGCCAACCTAGCTTGGTTGTTCCCAACCAATTTGCAGCTGTTACAGTAGAGTGACAAATTTCCCCAACCCCAAAGGTCCCAACTCCATATAAATTCACCCCACAACTTCACTTAGTAACCGCCGCAATCGTAACGCAAGCTCATGAACTTTGAATCTTCATAGCTTTCGCGTTCTTGCTCCGATTGAAGGGATTCTCGTTGCGTCGGAAAGATCTTCTCAAGATCTATCATCACAAATACCTGCTCAAACAAAAATAACACAGAACACATTCCCAAACTCCAGAACACACCACACACAAATGCTTGCACATTCAAACCAGACATGCAAGTTGAAAACATGGGATGGGAGGCAGACAGAATGTGATAGCATATGATGACATCACACAACACATTTTCCATGCTCCATCTTCCATGCCGCATCCTCCACGCTCCATCTTCCATCTTCCATGCTCCATCTTCCATGCTCCATCTTCCATGCTCCATCTTTCATCTTTCATGCTCCACCTTCCATCTTCCATGCTATATCTTTCATTTTCCATCTTCCATCTTCCATGCTCCATCTTCCATCTTCCATACTCCATCTTCCATATTCCACGCTCCATCTTCCATCTTCCATATTCCATTCTCCATCTTTCATTTTCCATCTTCCATGCTCCATCTTGCATCTTCCATCTTCCACTTTCCATGCTCCATCTTCCATCTTCCATCTTCCATCTTCAATCTTCCATGCTCCATCTTCCGTGCTCCATCTTCCATCTTCCATCTTCCATGCTCCATCTATCATTTTCCATCTTCCATGCTCGATCTTCCATCTTCCATCTTCCATCTTTCATGCTCCATCTTCCATCCTCCATGCTCCATCTTCCATTTTCCATCTTCCATCTTACATGCTCCATCTTCCATCTTCCTGACTCAGTCTTCCATCTTCCATATTCCATGCTCTATCTTCCATCTTCCACATTCCATCTTTATTTTCCATCTTTCATGTTCTATCTTCCATCTTCCATCTTCTACTTTCCATGCTCCATCTTCCATCTTCCACTTTCCATGCTCCATCTTCCATCTTCCATATTCCATGCTCCATGTTTCATTTTCCATCTTCCTTGCTCCGTCTTGCATCTTCCGTCTTCCATCTTCCACTTTCCATGCTCCATCTTCCATCTTCCATATTCCATGCTCCACCTTTCATTTTCCATTTTCCATGCTCCATCTTCCATCTTCTATCTTCCATCTTCCATGCTCCATCTTCCATCTTCCAACTTCCATCTTCCATGCTACATGCTCCATCTTCCATATTCCATTCTCCATTTTCCATACTCCATCTTCCATGCCGCATCCTCCACGCTTCATCTTCCATCTTCCATCTTTCATGCTCCATCTTCCATGTTCCATCTTTCATCTTTCATGCTCCATCTTCCATCTTCCAACTTCCATCTTCCATGCTACATGCTCCATCTTCCATATTCCATTCTCCATTTTCCATACTCCATCTTCCATGCCGCATCCTCCACGCTTCATCTTCCATCTTCCATCTTTCATGCTCCATCTTCCATGTTCCATCTTTCATCTTTCATGCTCCATCTTCCATCTTCCATGCTACATCTTTCATTTTCCATTTTCCATTTTCCATTTTCCATCTTCCATCTTCCATGCTCCATCTTCCATCTTCCATACTCCATCTTCCATATTCCATCCTCCATCTTCCATCTTCCATCTTCCATATTCCATTCTCCATCTTTCATTTTCCATCTTCCATGCTCCATCTTGCATCTTCCATCTTCCACTTTCCATGCTCCATCTTCCATCTTCCATCTTCCATCTTCCATGTTCCATCTTCTATGCTCCAACTTCCATCTTCCATCTTCCATCTTCCTTCTTCCATGCTCCATCTTCCATCTTCCAGGCTCCTTCTTCCACGCTCCATTTTCCATTTTCCATCTTCCATCTTCCATCTTCCATCTTCCATGCTCCATCTTCCATGCTCCATCTTCCATCTTCCATGCTCCATCTTCCATCTTCCATCTTCCATGCTCCATCTTCTATCTTCCACGCTCCATCTTCTTTTTCCATCTTCCATTTTCCATGCTCCATTTTCCATCTTCCATCTTCCATGCTCCATCTTACATGCTCCATCTTCCATCTTCCATCATCAATGCTCCATCTTCCATTTTCCATCTTCCATCTTCCATGCTCCATCTTCCATCTTCCATGCTACATCTTTTATTTTTCATCTTCCATCTTCCATCTTCCATGCTCCATCTTGCATCTTCCATCTTCCATCTTCCATGCTCCATCTTCCATCTTCCATACTCCATCTTCCATATTCCATGCTCCATCTTCCGTCTTCCATCTTCCATATTCCATTCTCCATCTTTCATTTTCCATCTTCCATGCTCCATCTTGCATCTTCCATCTTCCACTTTCCATTCTCCATCTTCCATCTTCCATGTTCCATCTTCCATGTTCCATCTTCCATGCTCCAACTTCCATCTTCCATCTTCCATCTTCCTTCTTCCACGCTCCATCTTCCATCTTCCAGGCTCCTTCTTCCACGCTCCATTTTCCATTTTCCATCTTCCATCTTCCATCTTCCATCTTCCATCTTCCATGCTCCATCTTCCATGCTCCATCTTCCATCTTCAATGCTCCATCTTCCATCTTCCATCTTCCATGCTCCATCTTCTATCTTCCACGCTCCATCTTCTTTTTTCCATCTTCCATTTTCCATGCTCCATTTTCCATCTTCCATCTTCCATCTTCCATCTTCCATCTTCCATCTTCCACTTTCCATGCTCCATCTTCCATCTTCCATCTTCCATCTTCCATGTTCCATCTTCTATGCTCCAACTTCCATCTTCCATCTTCCATCTTCCTTCTTCCATGCTCCAACTTCCATCATCCATCTTCCATCTTCCTTCTTCCATGCTCCATCTTCCATCTTCCAGGCTCCTTCTTCCACGCTCCATTTTCCATTTTCCATTTTCCATCTTCCATCTTCCATCTTCCATCTTCCATGCTCCATCTTCCATCTTCAATGCTGCATCTTCCATCTTCCATCTTCCATGCTCCATCTTCTATCTTCCACGCTCCATCTTCTTTTTTCCATCTTCCATTTTCCATGCTCCATTTTCCATCTTCCATCTTCCATCTTCCATGCTCCATCTTACATGCTCCATCTTCCATCTTCCATCTTCAATGCTCCATCTTCCATTTTCCATCTTCCATCTTCCATGCTCCATCTTCCATCTTCCATGCTACATCTTTCATTTTTCATCTTCCATCTTCCATCTTCCATGCTCCATCTTCCATCTCCTATACTCCATCTTCCATCTTCCATATTCCATGCTCCATCTTCCATCTTCCATATTCCATTCTCCATCTTTCATTTTCCATCTTCCATGCTCCATCTTGCATCTTCCATCTTCCACTTTCCATGCTCCATGTTCCAGCTTCCATCTTCCATCTTCCATCTTCCATGATCCATCTTCCATGCTCCAACTTCCATCTTCTATCTTCCTTCTTCCATGCTCCATCTTCCATCTTCCAGGCTCCATCTTGCATCTTCCATTTTCCATCTTCCATCTTCCATGCTCCATCTTCCATCTTCCATGCTCCATCTTCCATCTTCCATCTTCCATGCTCCATCTTCTATCTTCCACGCTCCATATTCCATTTTCCATCTTCCATTTTCCATGCTCCATCTTCCATCTTCCTTCTTCAATGCTCCATCTTCCATCTTCCATGCTCCATCTTCCATCTTCCATGCTCCATCTTCCATTTTCCATCTTACATTTTACATGCTCCATCTTCCATATTCCTGACTCAATCTTCCATCTTCCATATTCCATGCTCTATCTTCCATCTTCCATATTCCATCTTTATTTTCCATCTTTCATGTTGTATCTTCATTCTTCCATCTTCTACTTTCCATGCTCCATCTTCCATCTTCCACTTTCCATGCTCCATCTTCCATCTTCCATATTCCATGCTCCATGTTTCATTTTCCATCTTCCATGCTCCGTCTTGCATCTTCCATCTTCCATTTTCCATTTTCCATGCTCCATCTTCCATCTTCCATCTTCCATATTCCATGCTCCATCTTTTATTTTCCATTTTCCATGCTCCATCTTCCATCTTCTATCTTCCATCTTCCATGCTCCATCTTCCATCTTCCAACTTCCATCTTCCATGCTCCATGCTCCATCTTCCATGCTCCATCTTCCATATTCCATTCTCCATTTTCCATGATCCATCTTCCATGCCGCATCCTCCACGCTCCATCTTCCATCTTCCATCTTCCATGCTCCATCTTTCATCTTTCATGCTCCACCTTCCATCTTCCATGCTATATCTTTCATTTTCCATCTTCCATCTTCCATGCTCCATCTTCCATCTTCCATACTCCATCTTCCATATTCCACGCTCCATCTTCCATCTTCCATCTTCCATATTCCATTCTCCATCTTTCATTTTCCATCTTCCATGCTCCATCTTGCATCTTCCATCTTCCACATTCCATGCTCCATCTTCCATCTTCCATCTTCCATCTTCAATCTTCCATGCTCCATCTTCCGTGCTCCATCTTCCATCTTCCATCTTCCATGCTCCATCTTTCATTTTCCATCTTCCATGCTCGATCTTCCATCTTCCATCTTCCATCTTTCATGCTCCATCTTCCATCCTCCATGCTCCATCTTCCATTTTCCATCTTCCATCTTACATGCTCCATCTTCCATCTTCCTGACTCAGTCTTCCATCTTCCATATTCCATGCTCTATCTTCCATCTTCCACATTCCATCTTTATTTCCATCTTTCATGTTCTATCTTCCATCTTCCATCTTTTACTTTCCATGCTCCATCTTCCATCTTCCACTTTCCATGCTCCATCTTCCATCTTCCATATTCCATGCTCCATGTTTCATTTTCCATCTTCCTTGCTCCGTCTTGCATCTTCCGTCTTCCATCTTCCACTTTCCATGCTCCATCTTCCATCTTCCATATTCCATGCTCCACCTTTCATTTTCCATTTTCCATGCTCCATCTTCCATCTTCTATCTTCCATCTTCCATGCTCCATCTTCCATCTTCCAACTTCCATCTTCCATGCTACATGCTCCATCTTCCATATTCCATTCTCCATTTTCCATACTCCATCTTCCATGCCGCATCCTCCACGCTTCATCTTCCATCTTCCATCTTTCATGCTCCATCTTCCATGTTCCATCTTTCATCTTTCATGCTCCATCTTCCATCTTCCAACTTCCATCTTCCATGCTACATGCTCCATCTTCCATATTCCATTCTCCAATTTCCATACTCCATCTTCCATGCCGCATCCTCCACGCTTCATCTTCCATCTTCCATCTTTCATGCTCCATCTTCCATGTTCCATCTTTCATCTTTCATGCTCCATCTTCCATCTTCCATGCTACATCTTTCATTTTCCATTTTCCATCTTCCATCTTCCATGCTCCATCTTCCATCTTCCATACTCCATCTTCCATATTCCATCCTCCATCTTCCATCTTCCATCTTCCATATTCCATTCTCCATCTTTCATTTTCCATCTTCCATGCTCCATCTTGCATCTTCCATCTTCCACTTTCCATGCTCCATCTTCCATCTTCCATCTTCCATCTTCCATGTTCCATCTTCTATGCTCCAACTTCCATCTTCCATCTTCCATCTTCCTTCTTCCATGCTCCATCTTCCATCTTCCAGGCTCCTTCTTCCACGCTCCATTTTCCATTTTCCATCTTCCATCTTCCATCTTCCATCTTCCATGCTCCATCTTCCATGCTCCATCTTCCATCTTCCATGCTCCATCTTCCATCTTCCATCTTCCATGCTCCATCTTACATGCTCCATCTTCCATCTTCCATCTTCAATGCTCCATCTTCCATTTTCCATCTTCCATCTTCCATGCTCCATCTTCCATCTTCCATGCTACATCTTTTATTTTTCATCTTCCATCTTCCATCTTCCATGCTCCATCTTCCATCTCCCATACTCCATCTTCCATCTTCCATATTCCATGCTCCATCTTCCATCTTCCATATTCCATTCTCCATCTTTCATTTTCCATCTTCCATGCTCCATCTTGCATCTTCCATCTTCCACTTTCCATGCTCCATCTTCCATCTTCCATCTTCCATGATCCATCTTCCATGCTCCAACTTCCATCTTCTATCTTCCTTCTTCCATGCTCCATCTTCCATCTTCTAGGCTCCATCTTCCATCTTCCATGTTCCATCTTCCATCTTCCATGCTCCATCTTCCATCTTCCATGCTCCATCTTCCATCTTCCATCTTCCATGCTCCATCTTCTTTTTTCCACGCTCCATCTTCTATTTTCCATCTTCCATTTTCCATGCTCCATTTTCCATCTTCCATCTTCCATCTTCCATGCTCCATCTTACATGCTCCATCTTCCATCTTCCATCTTCAATGCTCCATCTTCCATTTTCCATTTTCCATCTTCCATCTTCCATCTTCCATGCTCCATCTTCCATCTTCCATGCTACATCTTTCATTTTTCATCTTCCATCTTCCATCTTCCATGCTCCATCTTCCATCTCCCATACTCCATCTTCCATCTTCCATATTCCATGCTCCATCTTCCATCTTCCATATTCCATTCTCCATCTTTCATTTTCCATCTTCCATGCTCCATCTTGCATCTTCCATCGTCCACTTTCCATGCTCCATCTTCCATCTTCCATCTTCCATGATCCATCTTCCATGCTCCAACTTCCATCTTCTATCTTCCTTCTTCCATGCTCCATCTTCCATCTTCTAGGCTCCATCTTCCATCTTCCATGTTCCATCTTCCATCTTCCATGCTCCATCTTCCATCTTCCATGCTCCATCTTCCATCTTCCATCTTCCATGCTCCATCTTCTATCTTCCACGCTCCATCTTCCATTTTCCATCTTCCATTTTCCATGCTCCATCTTCCATCTTCCATCTTCAATGCTCCATCTTCCATTTTCCATCTTCCATCTTCGATGCTCCATCTTCCATGCTCCATCTTCTATCTTCCATCTTCCATCTTCCATCTTCCATCTTCCATCTTTCATTTTCCATCTTCCATGTTCCATCTCCCATCTTCCATCTTCCATCTTCAATCTTCTATCTTCCATCTTCCATCTTCCATCTTCCATTTTCCATTTTCCATCTTCCAACTTCCATCTTCCATCTTCCAACTTCCATCTTCCATGCAGCATCTTCCATCCTGCATGCTCCATCTTCCATTCTCCATACTCCATGCTCCATCTTCGATGCTCCATCTTTCATGCTCCATCTTCCACCTTCCATCTTCGATGCTCCATCTTCCATCTTCTATCTTCCATCTTCCATACTCCATCTTCCATCTTCAAACTTCCATCTTCCATGCTCCATGCTCCATCTTCCATATTCCATTCTCCATTTTCCATGCTCCATCTTCCATGCCGCATCCTCCACGCTCCATCTTCCATCTTACATCTTCCATGCTCCATCTTCCATGCTCCATCTTTCATCTTTCATGCTCCACCTTCCATCTTCCATGCTATATCTTTCATTTTCCATCTTCCATCTTCCATGCTCCATCTTCCATCTTCCATACTCTATCTTCCATATTCCACGCTCCATCTTCCATCTTCCATCTTCCATATTCCATTCTCCATCTTCATTTTCCATCTTCCATGCTCCATCTTGCATCTTCCATCTTCCACTTTCCATGCTCCATCTTCCATCTTCCATCTTCCATCTTCAATCTTCCATGCTCCATCTTCCATGCTCCATCTTCCATCTTCCATCTTCCATGCTCCATCTTTCATTTTCCATCTTCCATGCTCGATCTTCCATCTTCCATCTTCCATCTTTCATGCTCCATCTTCCATCCTCCCTGCTCCATCTTCCATTTTCCATCTTCCATCTTACATGCTCCATCTTCCATCTTCCTGACTCAGTCTTCCATCTTCCATATTCCATGCTCTATCTTCCATCTTCCATATTCCATCTTTATTTTCCATCTTTCATGTTCTATCTTCCATCTTCCATCTTCTACTTTCCATGCTCCATCTTCCATCTTCCACTTTCCATGCTCCATCTTCCATCTTCCATATTCCATGCTCCATGTTTCATTTTCCATCTTCCTTGCTCCGTCTTGCATCTTCCGTCTTCCATCTTCCACTTTCCATGCTCCATCTTCCATCTTCCATATTCCATGCTCCACCTTTCATTTTCCATTTTCCATGCTCCATCTTCCATCTTCTATCTTCCATCTTCCATGCTCCATCTTCCATCTTCCAACTTCCATCTTCCATGCTACATGCTCCATCTTCCATATTCCATTCTCCATTTTCCATACTCCATCTTCCATGCCGCATCCTCCACGCTTCATCTTCCATCTTCCATCTTTCATGCTCCATCTTCCATGTTCCATCTTTCATCTTTCATGCTCCATCTTCCATCTTCCATGCTAACATCTTTCATTTTCCATTTTCCATCTTCCATCTTCCATGCTCCATCTTCCATCTTCCATACTCCATCTTCCATATTCCATGCTCCATCTTCCGTCTTCCATCTTCCATATTCCATTCTCCATCTTTCATTTTCCATCTTCCATGCTCCATCTTGCATCTTCCATCTTCCACTTTCCATTCTCCATCTTCCATCTTCCATCTTCCATCTTCCATCTTCCATCTTCCATCTTCCATGTTCCATCTTCCATGCTCCAACTTCCATCTTCCATCTTCCTTCTTCCATGCTCCATCTTCCATCTTCCAGGCTCCTTCTTCCACGCTCCATTTTCCATTTTCCATCTTCCATCTTCCATCTTCCATCTTCCATCTTCCATGCTCCATCTTCCATGCTCCATCTTCCATCTTCCATGCTCCATCTTCCATCTTCCATGCTCCATCTTCTATCTTCCACGCTCCATCTTCTTTTTTCCATCTTCCATTTTCCATGCTCCATTTTCCATCTTCCATCTTCCATCTTCCATGCTCCATCTTACATGCTCCATCTTCCATCTTCCATCTTCAATGCTCCATCTTCCATTTTCCATCTTCCATCTTCCATGCTCCATCTTCCATCTTCCATGCTACATCTTTCATTTTTCATCTTCCATCTTCCATCTTCCATGCTCCATCTTCCATCTCCCATACTCCATCTTCCATCTTCCATATTCCATGCTCCATCTTCCATCTTCCATATTCCATTCTCCATCTTTCATTTTCCATCTTCCATGCTCCATCTTGCATCTTCCATCTTCCACTTTCCATGCTCCATGTTCCAGCTTCCATCTTCCATCTTCCATCTTCCATGATCCATCTTCCATGCTCCAACTTCCATCTTCTATCTTCCTTCTTCCATGCTCCATCTTCCATCTTCCAGGCTCCATCTTGCATCTTCCATTTTCCATCTTCCATCTTCCATGCTCCATCTTCCATCTTCCATGCTCCATCTTCCATCTTCCATCTTCCATGCTCCATCTTCTATCTTCCACGCTCCATATTCCATTTTCCATCTTCCATTTTCCATGCTCCATCTTCCATCTTCCATCTTCAATGCTTCATCTACCATTTTCCATCTTCCATCTTCCATGCTCCATCTTCCATCTTCCATGCTCCATCTTCCATCTTCCATGCTCCATCTTCCATTTTCCATCTTACATTTTACATGCTCCATCTTCCATATTCCTGACTCAATCTTCCATCTTCCATATTCCATGCTCTATCTTCCATCTTCCATATTCCATCTTTATTTTCCATCTTTCATGTTGTATCTTCATTCTTCCATCTTCTACTTTCCATGCTCCATCTTCCATCTTCCACTTTCCATGCTCCATCTTCCATCTTCCATATTCCATGCTCCATGTTTCATTTTCCATCTTCCATGCTCCGTCTTGCATCTTCCATCTTCCATTTTCCATTTTCCATGCTCCATCTTCCATCTTCCATCTTCCATATTCCATGCTCCATCTTTTATTTTCCATTTTCCATGCTCCATCTTCCATCTTCTATCTTCCATCTTCCATGCTCCATCTTCCATCTTCCAACTTCCATCTTCCATGCTCCATGCTCCATCTTCCATGCTCCATCTTCCATATTCCATTCTCCATTTTCCATGCTCCATCTTCCATGCCGCATCCTCCACGCTCCATCTTCCATGCTCCATCTTTCATCTTTCATGCTCCACCTTCCATCTTCCATGCTATATCTTTCATTTTCCATCTTCCATCTTCCATGCTCCATCTTCCATCTTCCATACTCCATCTTCCATATTCCACGCTCCATCTTCCATCTTCCATCTTCCATATTCCATTCTCCATCTTTCATTTTCCATCTTCCATGCTCCATCTTGCATCTTCCATCTTCCACTTTCCATGCTCCATCTTCCATCTTCCATCTTCCATCTTCAATCTTCCATGCTCCATCTTCCGTGCTCCATCTTCCATCTTCCATCTTCCATGCTCCATCTTTCATTTTCCATCTTCCATGCTCGATCTTCCATCTTCCATCTTCCATCTTTCATGCTCCATCTTCCATCCTCCATGCTCCATCTTCCATTTTCCATCTTCCATCTTACATCCTCCATCTTCCATCTTCCTGACTCAGTCTTCCATCTTCCATATTCCATGCTCTATCTTCCATCTTCCACATTCCATCTTTATTTTCCATCTTTCATGTTCTATCTTCCATCTTCCATCTTCTACTTTCCATGCTCCATCTTCCATCTTCCACTTTCCATGCTCCATCTTCCATCTTCCATATTCCATGCTCCATGTTTCATTTTCCATCTTCCTTGCTCCGTCTTGCATCTTCCGTCTTCCATCTTCCACTTTCCATGCTCCATCTTCCATCTTCCATATTCCATGCTCCACCTTTCATTTTCCATTTTCCATGCTCCATCTTCCATCTTCTATCTTCCATCTTCCATGCTCCATCTTCCATCTTCCAACTTCCATCTTCCATGCTACATGCTCCACCTTCCATATTCCATTCTCCATTTTCCATACTCCATCTTCCATGCCGCATCCTCCACGCTTCATCTTCCATCTTCCATCTTTCATGCTCCATCTTCCATGTTCCATCTTTCATCTTTCATGCTCCATCTTCCATCTTCCATGCTACATCTTTCATTTTCCATTTTCCATCTTCCATCTTCCATCTTCCATCCTCCATCTTCCATCTTCCATCTTCCATATTCCATTCTCCATCTTTCATTTTCCATCTTCCATGCTCCATCTTGCATCTTCCATCTTCCACTTTCCATGCTCCATCTTCCATCTTCCATCTTCCATCTTCCATGTTCCATCTTCTATGCTCCAACTTCCATCTTCCATCTTCCATCTTCCATGTTCCATCTTCCATGCTCCAACTTCCATCTTCCATCTTCCTTCTTCCATGCTCCATCTTCCATCTTCCAGGCTCCTTCTTCCACGCTCCATTTTCCATTTTCCATCTTCCATCTTCCATCTTCCATCTTCCATCTTCCATGCTCCATCTTCCATGCTCCATCTTCCATCTTCCATGCTCCATCTTCCATCTTCCATCTTCCATGCTCCATCTTCTATCTTCCACGCTCCATCTTCTTTTTTCCATCTTCCATTTTCCATGCTCCATTTTCCATCTTCCATCTTCCATCTTCCATGCTCCATCTTACATGCTCCATCTTCCATCTTCCATCTTCAATGCTCCATCTTCCATTTTCCATCTTCCATCTTCCATGCTCCATCTTCCATCTTCCATGCTACATCTTTCATTTTTCATCTTCCATCTTCCATCTTCCATGCTCCATCTTCCATCTCCCATACTCCATCTTCCATCTTCCATATTCCATGCTCCATCTTCCATCTTCCATATTCCATTCTCCATCTTTCATTTTCCATCTTCCATGCTCCATCTTGCATCTTCCATCTTCCACTTTCCATGCTCCATCTTCCATCTTCCATCTTCCATGATCCATCTTCCATGCTCCAACTTCCATCTTCTATCTTCCTTCTTCCATGCTCCATCTTCCATCTTCTAGGCTCCATCTTCCATCTTCCATGTTCCATCTTCCATCTTCCATGCTCCATCTTCCATCTTCCATGCTCCATCTTCCATCTTCCATCTTCCATGCTCCATCTTCTATCTTCCACGCTCCATCTTCCATTTTCCATCTTCCATTTTCCATGCTCCATCTTCCATCTTCCATCTTCAATGCTCCATCTTCCATTTTCCATCTTCCATCTTCCATGCTCCATCTTCCATCTTCCATGCTCCATCTTCCATGCTCCATCTTCCATCTTCTATCTTCCTTCTTCCATGCTCCATCTTCCATCTTCTAGGCTCCATCTTCCATCTTCCATGTTCCATCTTCCATCTTCCATGCTCCATCTTCCATCTTCCATGCTCCATCTTCCATCTTCCATCTTCCATGCTCCATCTTCTATCTTCCACGCTCCATCTTCCATTTTCCATCTTCCATTTTCCATGCTCCATCTTCCATCTTCCATCTTCAATGCTCCATCTTCCATTTTCCATCTTCCATCTTCCATGCTCCATCTTCCATCTTCCATGCTCCATCTTCCATGCTCCATCTTCTATCTTCCACCTTCCATCTTCCATCTTCCATCTTCCATCTTCCATTTTCCATCTTCCATGTTCCATCTCCCATCTTCCATCTTCCATCTTCAATCTTCTATCTTCCATCTTCCATCTTCCATCTTCCATTTTCCATCTTCCAACTTCCATCTTCCATCTTCCAACTTCCATCTTCCATGCAGCATCTTCCAACCTGCATGCTCCATCTTCCATTCTCCATACTCCATGCTCCATCTTCGATGCTCCATCTTCCATGCTCCATCTTCCACATTCCATCTTCGATGCTCCATCTTCCATGCTCCATCTTCCATCTTCCATCTTCCATGCTCCATCTTCCATCTCCCATACTCCATCTTCCATCTTCCATATTCCATTCTCCATCTGCCATCTTCCATATTCCATTCTCCATCTTTCATTTTCCATCTTCCATGCTCCATCTTGCATCTTCCATCTTCCACTTTCCATGCTCCATCTTCCATCTTCCATCTTCCATCTTCCATCTTCCATGATCCATCTTCCATGCTCCAACTTCCATCTTCTATCTTCCTTCTTCCATGCTCCATCTTCCATCTTCCAGGCTCCATCTTCCATCTTCCATGTTCCATCTTCCATCTTCCAGGCTCCATCTTCCATCTTCCATGTTCCATCTTCCATCTTCCATGCTCCATCTTCCATGCTCCATCTTCCATCTTCCATCTTCCATAAGTAGTCTGGGGAGTCGGATTTGTGCCCCAGGTACATGCAGGTCTAAGTTTTGGGACCAAGCTTGCCACCTTGCTTCGTGCGCGTATGGGAGCTGAGCAAGACATACGCGGTACACCCCCAGACGCATAGAGAGCGGGCAGAGGGCGTGGCCCCAAGCCAGAGAGTAGTAGGTGTGGTGTCGGGCCGGTGGGGATGCGGATAAAGATTGTAGAGGAAAGCCGCATGGAAGAGGGCATATCCCCAGAGTGACCATGGAGCGTTGGCGTGACCGAGGAGGCAGCGAGCGATTTGAACCAAGGTGTGGTTGCGGCTCTTTGCAATGCCGTTCTGCTGCGGGTTTTCGGGGAGCGTGAAGGTTTGCCATTGCGAAATTCTCCCCCGCCATCAGAATTGAGGCCCTTCAGAGGAGTGCCAAACGTGACTCAAGCCTGGCGCACCCATGCCATGATGAGGTCAGGTGCCTCTGCCTTGGTATGCAGGAGGTGCACGGAAACATACCGCGAGTGGTCATCGACTAGTGTAAGAAAGTACCGATGACCGCCTCGGGATGCGACTGGAGCTGGGCCCCAAACATCCATGTGCACTAGGTCCAGCGAAGCAGCTGCAACGGATGGGGAGGAAGGGTACGGCTGCTGCCTGAGCTTGCTCTTGGTGCAGTCCAGGCAGGTGGGTGCAGGTGAGTCTGTTGGTGGAGGAAGTGCCGACGGGAGGCGAAGAAGAAGTTTCTTGGAAACGATATCGGCAAGTGTACAGAAGTTGGGATGACCAAAGCGATGGTGGTAGAGGATGGTTGGGTTGGCGAAGCTACGACAGGAACACGGAGTGGTGTTGGCAGCTTGCGCTTGGGAGACGGCGGCGAGAGGTACAGGTGAACGCAGCGTGTAGAGCTTGCTGTTGTTGAGTGTGAAGCGTGCTAGGAGCTTGTTGGACTTAGGGTCGAGGAGGTCACTGTGATCCGAGTGTGCTGGGAAGATCGTGGTGGCGCCTGCCTATTGGAGCTCGTGTTGGCCCACAAGATAATGGCGTAGTGTGGGAACACACATGCCGGTGACATTGCCCGAAGGGAAAGCTGGGCACGGAACTGTGGAGGAGCCCTTGGCATGTGTTGTAAAACTGGAGTCTGCTACTAGTAGAGGGATTGGTGTCTTGTATGGCTTGAAGGAGTGTTCTTCCTTGAGAACTGTGTGAGTGGCCCCACTATCAAGGGTGAACTCTATTGCGGCTGAGGTGCTTTGTGAGCTGGGACACCGTAAAATTGTCTCATTAATCATGGAAGTGCCAAGGAACAACATGTTAAGGTGCACATCAGCAGGGGGGGCTACAGCAGCCTGCATGGATTCCTGCGCTTCGACTTGATTGACCTTGTGAGGAGCACGATTAACCATCTAACTTGGCGGCTTCGAGGCGATCCCATTGACGGCATACCACTCGTCATCCTTCTTCTTGAAGCAGGAGGGAGGGCGTGGTTGGTGCCGCCACACACCTGGCTAGCACGAGGGCCATGCTTGATGACGTAGGGACATGGGGGGAAGCGGTTGCACTGAAATGGTGCCAAAGCGACATAGGCCTGAGGCACGGGAGCGCGGATTGCATCGGCCTTGGCTTGAGCACTGTTGTCCTTTTCGGCAGAAAGGAGCGCCGATGAGACCTTGGCAAATGTGAGGTCCGCAAGAGCAAGGCCCAAGTGCATCTTGCGTGTGACTTTGTATGCCGGAGTGAGGCCGACTAGGAGAGCGGCTGTAGGGGCTTGCTCGGGGAAGACTATGCCCAACTGCTTGAGTTCACCATGAATGGACTGCACATTGGTGACAAAGTCCGCCATGCCTGGCGAGTCCTCGAGCTGCACTTGGAACATGTTGGGGATGAGTATCGCTACTCCCACTGTAGTCTTGTTCAGGAAGCGGTCTTCGAGGTAGAGCCAAATGGCGTTGGCAGACAGGTAGATTCGACCAAGGAGAACCAAAGAGGAAATTGCCGATGAGAAGCTTGAAAGCTTTTGAGTTGAGAAATTCAACGAGGTCGAGCGCGAAGGCGATCAACGATGAGAGGCGCGACTGCAGAGTGGAGCACGTAAAAAATTCCAACGACTCGAGACGAATGTCGCGACGATAAGGTGCGCGTAGCGCGGGCACGTTAAGAATAGGACCTTGATCCACGTGTACGGATAGGTCGCTCTGATACCATGTTAGAAATAGAGCTGAGATGATTGATTAGGTTGGGATTGTGAGAGAGTACTATAAGTACATGGCAATGTGAGAGAGAATTGATGAAGGGGGAATCAGAGGGAATCCCCATTGGGATCCCCGGAATCTCCAATTGGATAATTGGAGATTGGGGGGATCACAATTGGGTGAGGTTGGGATTTTGTGACGTAATTAACAAACCCCATAAAACTCTGAAGTTCGCGAGAATCCGCCGGCGGCTTCTAGTCTTGTATTGTTGCGATTTTCTTGGGGTCGATTTTAACACCGTCAATGGAAATCACGTGACCCAAGAACTCCAGTTCGTGTTTTAAAAACTCGCACTTAGAGCCCTTGGTGATGAGTCGGTTCTGCTGGAGGAGAGAAAAAATTGCTTCCAAATCCTTCAAATGCTGCTCCCGGGTTGTGCTGTAGACGAGGATTTCGTCGAGGTACACGATGATGCATTTATCCAGCAGTGGCCGAAAAAATACGTTCATGGACAACTGGAATGTCGAAGGCGCATTTGTTAAGCCGAAGGGCATGACCGTGTACTCATAACTCCCGTACCGGGTTCGAAACGTCGTCTTGTAGCAGTCAGCTTTGTGCACGCGGAGTTGGTGGTAATCGCCTCGCATGTCAATCTTTGAGAAAAAAATTGGCCCCACGAAGCTGGTCGATAAGGTCATCTGCACGTGGAATGGGGTTGCGAGACTTGATGGTAACTCGGTTCAAGGTGTGGTAGTCGATACACATACGTAGACCGCCATCTTTTTTCGGGGTGAACAGGATCCGAGTTGTAAAGGGTGATGTGTTGGGGCGGACGAAACCTTTCTCGAGCTGGTAGTCCAGCTGGCGTCGAAGTTCATCTAACTAGGGCTGAGTTAGCCGCCATTGGGTCTGAACAGTAGGCTGCGCACTGGGTTCGAGCTCGATTTTGTGGTCATGCGGCCACTGAGGTGGCAAGCCCGCCGGTAGGTTGTCGGATAAAATGTCAGCGTGCTTCCGAATCACTGTTGCCAAATCATCCGGTACAGCTGCACAGAGTTTGTTGATGTCGGTCGGCGTGTCAACATCCAGTGATGGGATCCATCAGACGGCATACCGTTGCGCTCCTCGAATCATCGCGAGCTTTATAGTCACTGTGCTGACCATCGATGTTGTCGAGTCTTGACTGCTCCACTTGGGTAGCCGTCGCCACTCGCCACTCCACTTTATGCGACAATCGCCCGTCCGCCGATCGACGCTCGGGTTGTATTTGCGCAGCCAATCGCATCCCAGCAGCATGTCGCACCTGTCCAAAGTTGTCGTCAGCATCTTCATCGTGAAACTGATATTTTCACCATAGGTGACTTGCACGTGAGGCACGCGCTCCCGAATCGCCAGAGGGATGCCGTCAACCAACCTCGCTTCGATTTCGGGCATGCAGCGTTCCAGCTGTAATCGGAGTTTCTTCGCTTTTGTCACATCAATCAAACTATGGCTTGCCCCACCATCAACAAATATTTTGATGCAGATGTCGCCAACTCTTCCTTATTCAACCGTTTCACCCCCCTGATTCAGCCAGGAATGGTCGATAGCCCAAATCGGCACTAGAACCTGGTGGGGGTGTTGGTGTTTGGGCGACGTAGTCAAGTCAGTGACGATCTCCATTTCCCGACTGCTTCCCGTCGTTAGCTAAGTTCTTCTTCAGCTGCGAGAGAACCGAATCTTCGTGAAACCCCGCCCCGCCAGCTGCGCCACCGCCGCCACCGCGTTTCTGCCGCTTGGTCGATTTCTTCCCGAGCAGATCCAAGCCGACGTCGCCGCCGGCGCCGGCCGCGGAGGTGCCTCCCGCCGCGAGCGATTTTAATCTGTCCTTCTCGCGCTTCTTCTTCGCAGCTTCCTCCACCTCCTTGGGCCGGCCATGCCCCGCTCGGTCACCGAATTTCTTCATGTCGACGCGGCCCCAGAGCGTCTCCGGCTCGCCGGTGGGCTCGTGCGAGTCGCGCGGACGCGACTCGAGGTTGAGCACCAGAGAGGAGTTGGCGCGGTACTCATACTGCTTGAATCGCGCGAAGGCCTCGGCGCCTCCCCCGGGATTCGCCATGGCGGATTAAACGCGGCCGCTTAAAGCGGTACTATTCGCCGCGGCTGACACGCAGCTATAAACGCTCCCTTCCGTTCTCTTTTTTTTTGTCGTCCTTTTCTCCCACTACGGAAGCAAGCGGTGCCTATGGATCGTGACTATCTAAACGATGCGACAGTCACGGCCCTACCCCTCGCAGATTCCAGCGGGTAAAGAGCATCCTCGCACAAACATGGAGGATAGCTGCAATCCGGACAACAAAAGCCGATGCAGACAAGAAGAATCTCTTGGAGCCAGACGAAATGGGTGATGGCAGATTGGCGACCTAGGCCCAAGATAACAACGACCTAAATTGGCGAGTGCTTGGTTGTTTGTTTGTTGCTTGACGAAAGAGGGGTACACGACTGGGGTGGAGTGTGAGGGTGATGAAGGGGATGAGGTTGCGTGTGACCATAAAGAACGCGAGTAAAAGGGGATAACTCTCTGCATGCAGAGAAAAAATGGTGAAAAATGTCAAATTTGGTGAAAGTGCAACTTTCCAACACAAAACCTCTCGACTATGCTGAAATAACGGTTAGAAAATAGAGAAATTTAAAAAAAATTCCAGGATACGGATCCGTGCAGGGGTTGTGCTGGCTGGGCCATGAAACCATTCTATTGAAGTGTGTGCTTGGCCAATTCATGGAGTTCAAAATAGTCACTCGTCTGAAACACCATAGTCAACACTCATGTACTAATTCTCAGCTTCTTGAAGGCTCTTTTTTTTACAGGCTGTAATGAGTTGTTGAAGCTCGGGGCATGCAAGCGTACGATAGTGAATCCCTACTGTAGGGTGTGCTTGTCCTTCAGCTCCCCTTTCAAAACAGCAGACAGGGCAGCGAAAACCGCCGAACCGTCAGGCTGTACGGCTTCATGCTGCTGATGTTACGAGAGTTAGATAGCTAGGAACGGTAGGAAGCCATGAAAATGGCGTGAGGGTTTAGCTAGGAGAAAGTTACGAGAGAAAAGGAGTCAAAGAATAGAAGAGAGAGGCATACAAGGAGGGGGGTTGTACCCTCTACAGTTGGTTGCAATAACACCTACCAAGCCTACCAATCATATAACGAAGTATATAATTTAACACAACCCCTAGGCTTGGTAGTAACAAGCCCACACACACCCACACCCCTTAACATAGCCCTCTCATTCCCAGCAGCAGCCGCGATGACTCTGGAATTGGTCAACACCCACAGCCTGGGAGATGGCAATGGCGGCAGAGGCGGCAGTGACGAGAGCGACGGCGGCGGCGGCATGCGGCGGCAACAGGCCAGCGGCAACAGCGGCCGCGGCGGCGACTTCAACGTCAGAGGCGACTGCAGCGGCCACCGCCCTCTCGGCGGCATGGCCAATATTATCGGCTGTGGGGAAGGCCCTCACGAGGCAGACGACGGCTATGGCAAGGAAGAGGGGACGCAGGGGAAGGAGAGGAGGGGAGGGGGGGGGGGGGGGGGGGTGGGGGGTCTAGAATCACGCTCGTGGCTGGCGTGCGGTTGTCAAGTCGAGCGGCGCCATAGGCGTCGCGCGGCCGACTGCAGCACGACAACGCCGCCACGGCATCCTTACGACGCCGCCACAGCGCGGCGTCGATGCCGCTGCGGTACGTCGACGCGGCGACGGCAGGTCGACGGCGCCGTCACGCCGCCACGGCTTGACGTCGACGACGCCGCCACGGCTGGACGTCGACGCCACGACGGCGCGACGCCACGGCAGCGCGTCGCGACGGCCGCGGCACGACGACGCCGCCACAGCAGCACGACGAGGCCGCCATGGCAGCGCGAGAGGGAGAGAAGGAGTGCGTGGCGGAAGCGTGGGGAGCAGGCCCGGGAAAGGGAACCTGCTCTGTTACCATGTTACAAGAGCTAGATAGCTAGGAACGGTAGGAAGCCATGAAAATGACGTGAGGGTTTAGCTAGGAGAAAGTTACAAGAGAAAAGGAGTCAAAGAATAGAAGAGAGAGGCATACAAGGAGGGGGGTTGTACCCTCTACAGTTGGTTGCAATAACACCTACCAAGCCTACCAATTATATAACAAAGTATATAATTTAACAGCTGAATTATCTTTACTGAAACTCGAACTTGAGGGACATTGACGGCCTACCGCTTCCTTGAGAATGCCTCAATGGACAACTGTCGAGTGACCCGTTGGGGTTACCCTTGAGAAGTTCCTTGGGGAAGGGCTACAGGTGCAGAGCCTTGGGGGCTACAAGTGCAAAGCCTGGGGGGCTATGGGTGCACTGACCCGCTATTAACAAGCCATTTTAACTCTGTGGTTAGTGGCTGAGTTTCTGACAACAACATCACTTCTGAGAATCTCCCGCCTTCTCCAAACATTGGGAGTAAATTGCACACTTCGACGGGGAATCGAGGAGGCCTCAAAACGGTTGACCCTTTTTGTTGGCGATGTATGGCATGCCCCCGTCACCCAAAACGGTCGATCCCCCCCCCCCCCCCCCCCCCGTATTGTATCGATTTTGGTTTTCATTTGACAAAATGTGGGAAATGAAATTCTGGTCTGTTGTACAAACATTTGCCTCCACCCAGTACAATTTATGCACGTGCACGCATTTAATGCGTGGCGACAAAAGTATTGCCCGTGGCCCGCGACAAATCAATACACTTGAATCCCAATATTGGATCACACTGTTTACGAATCGCGCTAGATGTATTTGGACGGAAATATTGATTAGGGAGGACCCAATTAGGACTGACACGAGCAGAGGATTTTGTGGAAACCATTTGTAAATCGGAGGCCAGCAGCCACGGGGAGTACTTGTGTCGCGACGCATTAAATGTGCTCACGCGCGTAAATTATACTGGGCGGAGGCAAATATTTGTACAACAGAGCAGAATTTTATTTCCACATTTCATCAATTGAAAACCAAAATGGGTATAGTACGGGGGGTCGAGCATTTTGGGAAATGGGGGCATGCCATACATCGCCAGCAAAGCGCGTGATTTCCTCAAGCATTGGGCATGTCTGGTAGCTTTGGCGGGAACGTTTCTCCCGCCGATTTCTTCCCAGTGGTTAGATGTGTCTCTGTCGCTGATCCTTTACCGTCGATTTTCCCTTCCTTGACTCCGTCTAGATTATGCCAGAGAGAATCTCCTCTGCAGATCAATGGAAAGAGAACAAGCGATAGAGCTAAGGCTGGTGCAGGAAAAGCTTTACCTAGGGAATTCCCAGATTCACCTTCTGATTTAGCCTTCCTGATCAAACAACTAACAGCAGGAGAGCATCTTAAGTCGGATCCATCCTCCAGCAACCGTCTTATGTTCCTGGCCCGATCCGTTTTCAGATGATCTTCCATTGCTTCCTTCTTCTTTTTGACATGTGCAGGATTTAGCGGAAGCTTGAATGATACTAATCAAGAATTGAATGCAAGCAAAGATGCAATCCAATTTATACCTACAAGAACTCTAAAGAAGGGTAACTAGGTTCTTCTAAGAGAGTTCTAGAAATGAGTGGAACCGTCCGTAGGAAAACCACCTAGAAGCACGGTAAGGATTCTAGAGATACGATGACGGTAACGTAACACTCCACGCAATAGAAAACGTGTTACGCAAGGAAAGTCCGAAACACTCCATAACACATATGATATGTATGGCATATATCAATGCGTAAAAAAGAGTGTAGGGATTTACATAAAAAATAAAATACACATATTAGCACACAATAAATAGCAAATAGCAAATAGTAGTGATCAAGGATTCGGCAAGCCTCATCCTCTCACACTTCCCCCCTCAAAACTAGGTAGACGCTGAGTTTTCAGCATATACTGAGGGTTGTAAGGCTCAAAGTAGGCAGAGAAAATCGAGCCAACACAGTTGTGCTTAAACAGCAGCTCCTCTGTATTTCATTCCACACACTCGTGAACATGTACGAATGCAGGTACAGTAGCAGGTATCCCATATTGGAGTATTGGGACGTGTGACGCTCCAACTCGTGTTGTAGAATAGCATAGCTAATTGTGATAAGTGTCGTGGCACTGGGATAACCCTATCGATCCTCTCTCTCTCTCTCTCTCTCTCTAGGGAGGGTATTGGGGAGGCTTTCCCTGGGGAAGGTGGATATATCGAGCCTAACCCTCCTGATGACACCCCTTCTTGTCCTAGTGGTTAGGATTGGTGACTTTATGATATGGTATCAGAGCCATCCAGGGTTCAATTCCTGGTGTACACGCTATCCCAGCGGGGGGGTGTGTCGTGGCACTGGGATAACCCTGTCGATCCTCTCTCTCTCTCTAGGGAGGGTACTGGGGAGGCTTTCCTTGAGGAAGGTGGATATATGGAGCCTAACCCTCTTGATGACATCCCTTCTTGTCCCAATGGTTAGGACTGGTGACTTTATGACTTTACGTCCGTGCCTAAGTTGCGGTAAATAGAATTCAGCTGCACTGTAGAATGTTGTAGCAATAATGATTGTTCCGTCTGGTTAAGAAACCACCAAGCGTTCGAGGTTGACATAGCAGTCGTGTGCCGGTCCGTATTCTGTCGTAACGCAGTAACTGCTGCATGTCGTTGCAAAGAGAATTGTTGCCAAGTGATTGTAGTAGGACGACGTCACCATGCTCATCGGTGGAGCACAAATCCATGGTCGTGGTCGAGGAAATATGGGGATTTCTGCACTCAACCCATTTGACTCCTCTTCCATTTCCAGTAGGTTGTCGGTGACGATGTCGGTAACTCGAGTATGCCTCATACATGTCCAGTTTAGCATGGATTCCATCAATTGGCCTCGGTGTCTAGATGCACGTATACGTGTACGTCCACTGGGTCGTCACTGTAGTAACAGTTTCGATAATGTTGATTTCGCTTCAGCTACTCAGCATTTATCTTGAATCTGCTCCAGTTCTGCTTGTAGGGGTGCCATTGGAGTAACGCGGATTCCTCTATTTACAGTGGCCTCGGCGTTCCGGATCACGCCTATCAGTTTCCGTAGAGGTGATGCTGGTGATGGATTTATTGGTGACGCGGGTTTGATGACTCTATTGAAGTCATTGGGCCATGAGGACTTGAAGATCATCATAGTCTTCCCATCCTCATAAGAGTCTCTCTTGTCTGTGCTCTTGAGGGCATGTGACATAGCCACGTTGGTCCATGGCGTAGTGGTATCTCCATCCCACTAGCTCGAAATCGTAGATGTATTGCCAGGCCGGGTCTTGTAATCATGCTGGAATAAGGTCCAGTATCATCTCCATTGTTTGGAGGAATATCGATCGGGATTGGGTGTTGCTGTAATTGTCTGCTGCGGTGGCAGCGGTGATGGTGGACACTCACAGCAGCGGCTGTTGCAGAGGATGCCGTTGACTCGTAACCATTTGAAGAAGAATCCATCCACTCCCTTTTCCGCGTAGATTCTTCCTGATGGGTGTCATAGTTGTAACTACCAAGAAACACGTGAGTCTTGATGCACGGGTGTCACTCCATTGCTGCCAGTGATTGGGTTGCTCGAGGATATGAAGATTACCTGCTTCTCTCCTTGTTATATCCATGGGTAGCAACTGTCGGGTATGCTCATCCGTGCTCCTGGTAGAGCACGTAATTGTCTTGTTACGATCTGCATCTCCCTCATTGAATCAACATCATCGTGTTGCTGAACATTCTCCTGCGTCGTCGAGGCTACGTCGAGGCTTGTAACACTTCGGCTTCTGGTAAAATCGCCTCCAATACATGTACCGTAGGGTCGCAGGTGTGCAAATGATTGTCAAACTCGATGTCATGACTCATCGATCTGTCAACCCTCGTGTCTTTATGTGATGGCATAAACACCTTGAATCGCGGTCACATGATTGGGATGTCGTCTCTTGAAGTTGATGTTAAACTGCTCCAGCCAATCACTGCGGACGGCTGAGATTCTTAGTGAATATGAATCGATCACCTCATGTTACGAAGTAGTGTCTCGCTGTCCCTGATGAGACGTAGTAACTGCGTTGTAGTTGCATGCAAAATCTGCTCCTTCGCATCAACTTTGGTTGGCGAGGATTTTGTATGATAAAACAGCTACTCTACTTCCTGCAATCCTTTATGCGCCCAATTGTCAAAGTATTTCATGTCTCCGATGTAGAACGTTAGTTTTATGCAAGCCGGATTTGTCGTTGGAGATGTTCGGCTACATTGTTGGTGTACCACCAAAATCTGCTCCCTTCGTGAGGTACGAAATTCTGCTTCGTTGGTGTCGATCTGGCTTCAAACAAAGATTTTGACTTTGTAGAAGACATGTTGTGGATTCTACAACTGTTGAGGTAGAACTTTTTCGCTGTGTCCTCAGGCATGGATTCTCACTCTCGGACGTCGTTCCCCCATGAAGAAGTCTCGAGGTCCATACAGTGGCGGAAACAATTGTCCGTATTTTTGCTTTAATTAGGGTTTTAAAGCTTTAAGACCACTATACGTTAAGCCTTAATGTTTACTGGTGGTACGATTTGGGAGGGGCACATAGCGGATGTGTTCATAGCACAAATATCAAGAATAGTACATTGGATCTAAATCATATCCCAAAAGATATACAAAGGGTACATCCAGACAAATATTTCCAAGCAGAGAGAGCAAACTTCCGAATTGCGTATTTGGTACATCGCCCACCGACCTTTGGCCTTGATCACCACCTGCACCCTCCTAGGCATGTTACCTACGAGGTTAGTACAAACCTCGGCAGGGAACTTCTTGCACTCTTCCTGGGCCCACCATTTAGCATAAGGGGGTGAGCACTAGGAAACTCACGAAAAAGTTGGGCGTAGCCAAGAGTATTGTGGACGAATTTGGATTGAATGGTATCTTTGAGACTAGCCATGCTGAGGTGTGGCCAAAGATGCAATTAGTCGGTTGGGCTCATCTTATCATGGATCGTCTTCATCATACCGTTGTAGGGTAAAATCACGAATAGAGCAGCCAAATCTAGTGTAGACATCACGAAACTGAGGGTAATATTGCACGGTTGACTGTGCACCCTTGCACCATTAGAAACACAATAGGTTCTGCGGGTCTAGTCACGGTGCACCAGTCATAGAAGCCAAGACTGTTCTGGAAAATTATCAGGGGCCGGCTGCAATTTGTGGAGTCGCATGCTGAGTGGACAATTAGTGTTCGAAAGCATGTGATCTGGTCAAATGGGACCAATATCAACTGCTTCAGCTCCAAAGGCCGCGCGTTTGCTTGGATTCGTGAAGGCACAGCCCTACAACACCACCAATTCAAACAAACGGTAAACCATGGGGACAAGGATTGGTGATGGTGTGGGGATGTGTGACATGTGCGGGGGTGGGATTCATACGCAAGATTGACGGACGCATGGAGAGGCCCCTATATGAGGGCATTTTACATGACGAAATCGAATTGACACTCCATTTCTATAGCATTTTCCCCTCTGAGGTCATCTCGGTGCGGACAATGACCCCAATAATTTGTTATGCCTAGTGCATGAATGACTTGGAGAACATGAGTATGTAGCCCTGGAGTGGCCTTCTTTCTCACCAAAACTCGCTTACCTGAAAAGGGAGCTATCCAAGCATAAAAGGCCTTCCTATGGAATGTTTTAGCTTTAAGAGTTGGTCCAGGAAGAATGGGAGAAGATCCATGCCAAGGTTTGCTCTAGCCTAATCGACAGCTCACCTAGGAGGGTGCGGGCGGTGATCAAGGCCAAAGGTCGGTGGGCTAGGAACTAGAAACACACTTTTGAAGTTTGCTCTCCCTACTTGGAACTATTTGTCCAGATGTACCCTTTGTATATCTTTTGGGATATGAGTTAGATCCAATGTACTATTCTGGATATTTGTGCTATGAACACATCCACTATGTGCCCCTCCCAAATCGTACCACAATTAAACATTAAGGCTTAATATACAGTGGTCTCGCAGTCCCTCACCATGTGGCCCGGCTGGTTGCAGTGGAAACAGCATCCGAAAAATACCCGGGCTGCAAACACGTCCACGCTGTTGATTGATGTGTGTTGGGGCTGGCCTTGAAAGCAATTTCCCTCACGGAAACCTGCCCTTGCGATTCCACACGTTGCGTCCAGCGCATCCGCGATTCTGACAATTTCGTTGAATGTTGCCGGGGCTCGCAGGACGATCTCTGGCTGAATCTCTGGCTTGAGACCACCCACGTAGCGATCGATCTTCTCGTCTTGCTAAGCCCTCCGGTTTGATCATATAGCACCAAGAACGAAGCTGTATATTCTTGGACAGAGCCCAACTGTCTCCACATCCGAAGCCTTGTGCGAGCGTTTTCGCGCATGGATATGTGCTCGAATCGGCTCTTCAATGCTTCGCCCCACGCTTTCCACGTGCGGATCATGGCCGACCCAAAGATCGGTTCTGCTTGAGCCGTTGATGAACCGTGCTCCCCATCTACAGCTCGTTGATTCCCTGCCGAGGCTCCTCCCTCGTCTAGATACATGCGCCACCAGTCGAGTGCCGGTCCCCTCAGCAGCAACACAGCCAAGTTGACATGTGACGCGTTGTCATTAATACTTGCTGCTGTGATGAATTTTTCCATGGCGAACATCCAACCGCTCACTGTATTCGTTCTGTCGGTCGGGTTGAACGGCGGTGGCATTGGAGGTTTGATTTTAATGGCCGTCCGCGGCTCGCTGTGGACTTCTTCAACTGCTTTAGGTGTTGCCGATGCCCTCGCTTTGCTCGCAGCATCTTCGCCTCGGGTAACAGGCCAACCCTGACGTGTTTCACCCCGCGTCTGGCGAAGCGACGAGTTTTCGTTGCGCAGCGTCTGCACTTTGCTTCCCCAGCGAGTCGAACTTAACGGCGAGTTGTTGAACCTGGGCCTACGATGTCGTCATTGCAACCGCCCTGGCTTGCAACTCGTCAAAATCCTCCTGCGTCACGTTCCTAACACTACGACAAGCAGAGGTTTTCGGCGTGGTAGGAATGCTGGAAATTTTTACCTGACAGATCTGAGGGTGCACACACTTCTAGTTGGAGGAGCTTTAACGAGCTCACCTACCAACCTCAGGCCAACCTTCTATTCTGTCGGATCCTCTCCCGATATAAACGGACTACTCTACGGAAGACTAAGCGGGCAGGAACGGAGCTCTGATACCAACTGTTATGAATTAATCAGAGTAATAACCAGTAGTGTAATAAAGGAGTCGTCATCCTAGAGTGTCGATATAAATGAGGGCATAGGCATTTATGGGCACGAACAGAGCTAGCTGAGAACCACACAAACAGGTTGGGGCGGTCCAGTTGGCGAAAGCTACGGAAGCGCCGCGCGTCTAGGTTTGGGTTCACGAAGTGGTTCGGGACCGAAGAAGTTGGCAGGGCCTGGACTTCCGAGAGTCGAGGGTGTACGCGCTGTAGTAGAGCCCAGTAAAGAAAAAGAAATTTCCTTACAAACACTAATTGCTGAAGGACCAATCAAAATCTACTTCAGCCATATTTATATAAGTAACCCTGAACGATCGGCGATTTTGTTTTTTGTAACGCTGAATTTTTAGGCCTTTTTTTTTAGGGGCAAGGCTGACGGATCAGCCTAAAATTGGGGGGCGAGGATGATGACTTAGCGTACCCTAAAATGAATCTTAGGGCCTGGGCGGAAGCATGAGTAACGGCAGAAAAATCTAACCTAGGTCAATACCATGTTAGAGTAGCGGGAAAAAGTGTGACTAGGAAGAGGGGAAGGGAGATACAAGTGCAAAAGTGTTGTCCCCTCTAAGAACTGACCTAGCTAGGCTGTAACAAACATATCTAAACTAACTACATATGTGTATATCGAACAATATGTTTGTTGACGCTCACTTCTCCCCGCTTAGTTCCCCGTGGCTCACTTGCTCCCCGTGCACTTCCAATCAGGGTTTCAGCTAGGATTTTGGCCTGTCTGAGAATCAGACAGGGTTTCAAAGTTTGGTCTGACCATCATATGAAAAAAGTCGAGTTGTCTGCCATTTCAGACGAAACCTGAGGGTTCGTCTGCCATTTCAGATGAAATTTAGGTACTATGGTGTGAATTATAGATACATGTCATCTACACAATTTCTACGAGAACTACTGCTATTGGTACTGCTGCTACTGTTGCTGTTGCAACTGGTGCTGCTGCTACTGGTGCTGCTCCTTACACTACATTAGAAATTAGTGGTAGTAGTAGCTACACTAGATGCTCGATGAGGTGCCATGCCATGCCGCCATTCTACTCTGAGTCAGAACTGCCTGCCTCCTCAATATCTTCATCGCTCTCGGACTCAGAGACCTAGATCTTCTTACCCTTGCTTCTCCTCCTCCAAATAGGGCCAGCCGCAACATCCTCTTCAAAGACCTGGGCTGCTTCTGCTGTGGCTAGAGCTTCTGCCTGCCTGACTGCTTCTGCTGCTGCCTTAGCTACTGTCTTGACTGCTCTCAGTGTTGCCGACTTCTTCAGCCATTTTGCCTGCCGCTCGCTCTGCTCCATCACTACTTCTTTGGCAGGCCGCCTCTTCTTCGCACCGCGCCAGATTGACACCATCTCCTCCCAGTCCATTGGGTAATCCAGCAAAACGAGACTGTCATCAGATGTCCTAGCTTCGTGCCGCCAAGGTTGCCGCGCTGCTAGCTCTTTATGACGTTGTGGCGAGTGAACCCGCGCTCGCACTCCACTGTGCTGAACGGAAGGACGGCGCATGCGATCCAGATGAGCACTAGGTTGGGGTAGGCGGTCATCCAGTCCGGCGTGGAGAGCATGTTCTTGAGTGCTTCATGGAAGCCCAGCTCGTTGTTGTGCGTCGACATGATTGTTGTGAAGCTAACAAGCTCTGCCTTCGCCTTACTCCAGTGGACACCTGATGGGGGTGGATTACACGCAAAAATTACATGGTTTGTTAGTACCATCCACCACAAATGGATAAAAGAGTGAAAAGGGTAAACAGACACATCAACACCGCCAAAACTCACCAGGCAGAGTGTCAGGCGCCGACGCATCATGCTTATAGAGGACGCGCAGAGACTGCAGCCACTCGAGGAACTTTTGTTGGCGCCTAGCCGTTGACCTCGGATACATTGTCTGCTTGAAGAGCCTTGTCCCGTTCAACTTCAATAAGTCGGTGAGGCACTCTTGAAGGTGGTCGATGATGCCGTTGACCACATCCGTTGCCAACTGCTTCAATGATTTGAGATCCCCGTTGCTCCTCTGCCCCTCCAGCGGCCGCATGTGTAGCTCGTAGGTGTGCACTGTCGGGGTCCCATGGGCATCAATCCCCTCTATCATCAAGAAATCCGCAAAGTTCCCGTCGCCAGGGCCGAAGTGGGAACCGTAGTTGACGTAGCGGGCGCGCAGGGACATGACTGTGTTGTCGACCATTCTAAGCACCTGGGTGACGTCGACCTGCCAAGCATAACACAAAGTAGGAGACACGTTTATGCATTAATCTATGGTCTACTATAACTTCGACGATCAATTGGCAACCTCACCTGGCGACGTTGAGGCAACTGGCACCTGGCAATTGGCAACATCACCTCAATTGGAACTTTTGAGGTTGAGCGCGTTGAGTTCCTTCAGCACATCCGCCAAGAAGTAGAGCAAGAAGTGGAACTTTAACGAGATGACAACGTTGTACATGCACCTATCATACTCGTATAGCAACAGGATGGCGGCAGGGAATACTTCCATTAGGTGCTGGATAGCCTCACCGTGACTGAGCCAGCGAATCTGATGGATGCCTTGCATTTCCAAGTTGGTTTCGGCGATGACTTCCTGTAGCTCCTTGAAGCAATTGTGGACGACGATGGAATGACCAAGAACTTTGGCCAAGGAGAGCACGACTCTGTCGACGATGCCAAGGACGGGAAAGTCGTCAGCAGTGTCCTTTGCCGCTAAGGCCTCCCTGCACATTATTGAAACAACCCATTTAGTTGTATGTATTGTGCAAATCAAAGAAGCAAAA
The DNA here is from genome assembly GCA_027943415.1 of Closterium sp. NIES-67. Lineage (NCBI taxonomy): Eukaryota > Viridiplantae > Streptophyta > Zygnematophyceae > Desmidiales > Closteriaceae > Closterium > Closterium sp. NIES-67. The sequence continues at coordinate 156,218 of BQMB01001960.1, forward strand.
GAGATCGGTGGAAGGTCATACTTACCTATGAGCGATGCAGTGACATGAGACCAGGTGCGGAATCCGAGAACGTAGCTTAGCCACGAGACCGGCTTGCACTCTCGTCATCACACTGGCCCCATCAGTGCTGATGCCACATATCTTGTTGAGGTCAACTTTTTGAGACTCCAAGTGAGTGAGTAGAACAGCTTGAAGAGAAGTTGCATCGCACTTCTCAACAGTGAGGTGCCCAAAGAATCCAGTCACCACCGCAGTTTCGCGGAGGAATGTCGGGTAAACAATCATATGTTTACCACGACGACGATCGGTTGACTCATCGAGCTGGATGCCGAGAAATGGAGAGGCCCTGATGTGAGTCATCTGTTTGGCGCAAAGGTAGGAGACGATGTTCTCCACCACTTGATTGAAGCCGTACCTGCGAGGAGAGTTTCCGAATGTTAGAAGTCAAGGATATTTTAAAGAATTGCCACGACTTGAAAAGTAAAGCAACATGAGCAATACTCACTCGCTCGGATACGTCTTGTTGTCCTTCACTGGCAGATCAGGTGTGCCCTGCTGTGCCATGAACTGGACAAGTGACGCGAACAAAAGAACAGGGGCGTCCGACATGCAGAGGAAGATGACAATAGTCATGAGACGTTTCAGACGCTTGGCCTCATCATCGCCGTTCTCGTAGTCGACAATGCTTTTCTGCTTCGCGTTCTTGCCAACTTTCTGCTCCTTCTGTGCCACCGCCGCCTCGTGCTTCTGGCTGTGATAGTGCTTGCGCATCGTTTGTTTTTTAATGTCTATCCCTCCTTCACCATTGCGCCCGTACTGGTAGTTAGGGTCATCGCCATATGCAATACAGATGCTGCACTTCATGCAGGGTCGTCCCTCCGAGGTCTCGGAAATCAGCAGTCATGGGAAGTGCCGTTGCCATTGCTCCTTTGCTTTCAACTGGAGCTCAGGGACGGTGAGCGGAAAAGGTCCATCGTCATCTGCACGGTTGGCTGAAGCTTCTTTGGAGGATCGGGCTCGCAGGTTGACAGAGGGTGGAGATTGCACCGATGAAGGGCACCCGAAGGTCAGCCTGCGTTGTCGATACTTTGTCTTGCCTGGGGCACGGGCAGGTAAAACAGAACTGCGCATCACACGGTGAGGTGAGGCTGCACGCACGGACGAACTACCAGGTTTCGGTGATGGGATTGGAGGGATCGAGGCGTCGCACGAGGTATTTTCTTTGTCAAAGAAAACTCATGGCTCATCGTCGATCGGTGGGAGAGGTGACAGAGGAGCCTTAGGTACGGTCAATGGGGGATCGTCGATTACAGCGCGGTTCAGCGCACCCGTGAGTAGATCTAGGCCACTTATAATTAGGGGGACTAAGCCAGGGGGCTCCGCAACTACTCCTGACTGCTAAATGGAGAGACGCTTGATGGCACAATCTCGGAAGCCATCAAAGCCTAGACAATGAGCTGCAGAGGGCATCTAGGCAGCGTGGGAGCCGAGCAAATGCTCATCATTTTGCGTGGCTTGGAAGAAAGAGGTGGAGCAGATGTTCTACCGAGACTGCCTTTATAGAGAGGCGCCTCGTCGAGCTGCAGCATGGCAAGGTTGCAGCTCCATTACGAAACGCATGCCTTGTTGGCACGCGGTGGGTGGCTTTCCTGGCTGCTCCGCTATGCGCTGTCACATTGCTGCCAGCATGAAGATGCACGGAGGCTGGCAGCCCTGCGCGTAATGCACTAGCGGTCAAAAGCTTGGCAGCAACCTGAGTCAGGTTTGCTGCCGAATCACATTCGAATGCAAGCGCTGGCAGTCGCGGTGCGTGTGAAAAACGATGTGCCTGCCCACCAACCAGGAACTGGAGGGCAGAGAGTGAGGCTGTGGCAAAATGCCCCATTGGCGCAATGGGCCATTTGGGCGACTTTGTCGGTATCAGACGAAATTGTATGCGCTATCTGAGATTTCAGACGAAAAACTACACCAGGTTGCTGCGGCTTGCTCGTGTCAGTCGCTTACTCACCTGTCACTTCTGTGGCACCACCGACTAGGTCACCCCGCCCTCACACGTCTCCATCACATGTCTCAGCACGGTCTTGTCTCAGGTCTCCCTGCGTCGTTCCCTTCGCTCCCCTCCTCGGCAGTGCCGCCGTGCACCCCCTGCATCGAGGGCCGGCTCCGCCATGTCCCTCACTCCTCCTCGTTCCCCCCCACCACCGCACCACTGCAGACCCCCCACATGGACGTCTGGAGCCCCGCCTCCGTCCATGGGCCGCATCGTGAGCGCCTTCCTACTGCTTGTCGACGACAACACTCGCTACACCACGGTGTTTCCCCTGGAGCGGAAGGCCGACGTGCTTGACGATCTTATCCCGTGGCTTGTCTTTGTGCGTGTTCACCGAGGTCTCCCTATGTTGCGTCTTCACTCCGACCGTAGTGGCGAGTTTGCCTCTGGCTGCCTTGGTCGCTTCTGTTGTGCGGAGGGCATCACCCATACATACACCCTGCCCGACTCCCCGCAGCAGAATGGGGTCGCTGAGCGATGCATCGGTTTGGTCATGGAGATGGCTCGTACCTCCATGATCCATGCCAGTGCACTTCATTTTTTGTGGCCGTTTGCCGTTCGCTACGCCGCCCACCAGCTTAACCTGTGGCCGCACTCTAGGCGGCTGCAGGTTTCGCCGACCCTTCTCTGGACCGGGTCTCCTGGTGACGCGTCTGTGTTCTACGTCTGGGGCTGGCTTGCTCACGTTCGTGCCTCTGGCACGGACAAGCTCACTACCCACACTATCCCGTGTGTCTTTCTTGGTTTCCCCCTCGACTCGTCTGACAAGCACTCTACCACCCGCCCTCACCGTTTCTTTCACTCTCGAGATGTCACCTTGACAAGTTCATCTCCTTCTACCACCTCTTTCCCCACCGTGGTTTCCCGGTTACCCCCTTCCCTGTTCCTGGTTCCCCCTCCCCCGGTCGCCCCTGCTCCCCCCCCTCCCCGCTCTGCCCCATATGGTGTGTCTCACGTCACCCCCCTCCCGTCGGTTGTCCCTGCCGAGGAGTCTGCTGACTCTCGCGGCTCTGCGGAGTCCCTTTGCGCGCCGGTCCCCGCCCCGGTCTCTCCTCCCCTGTCATCGCCGTTGCTGCCACAGCCGCAGCCGCCTCTGCAGCTGCCGCCGCCGCCGCCGCCGCCGCAGCCGCAGCCGCCGTCGTCGCCGCCGCCGGGGTTCGTGCGTTCTGGGGATGCTGGGGAGCGTGTCGGCGCGGGTACTATAGCGGTTTCCCGGTCTGGGGGTGTTGGCGTGGAGCTTCTCGGAGGGAGCCGTGGTGCCGCTGGTGGTTCTGGTGTTGGCGTAGGGCAGCACCTGCCGCAGTCGCCGCCGGTGTCCGCTCTTCGCCTCCTCGATCTTCCTTCCCCTACCCGCCTGCCAGTGCCTCCTCCGTCGCCACCGCCTCCTCCTCTGCCGATCTACGGCTCTGTGTTTCCCCCTCCGAACTCTTCTTCGGCTCGTTTCCCTCCTCGTTCTCCTCCTGTTTCTCCTCCTCTCTTTCCTGACCCGACTCCTCCGTCTCACGTCTAGGCTCGTCGTCCGTCTCGTGCTCGTTCTACCTCCCCTGTTCAGCATTCTCACCCTAAGTTGCTTCGCTCTCACGCGTCTCGTGCCCCTCCGCTCCTTCCGTCTCCTCCTTCGTCGTCGCTTGCCGTGGCCCCACCTCCACTCTCTGACTTCCTCCGTGCCGTGCGTCCCTTGTTCCTTGTGTCCTTGCCTCTCTCATTACCGACCCGTCCGTTCCTGTCTCGAGTCTGTCAGCTCTTGTCGCTGCTGTCACTGACTTTGCTGCTACCCGCCGCCTTGACTACGCCATTGCTCTAGTCTCTGACCCTGCCTGCCCTCCGTCTGTCGGGGGTGTGGCTGCCCTTGGCAGTGACGTCCTAGAGGACAGACAGTACGAGCTTGCTTTCCTGTCCGAGGCTGCTCCCCATCTCTGTTCCATGCTGCTAGTCCCTGTGGGTGACCCAGATGCCCTTGACATCTCGACCCCTCGCACCTACGCTGAGGCCACCTCGGGACCCTGGGCCTCTCGGTGGATAGCTGCCAGGGATGCGGAGATGGCATCTTGGAGATCCACTGGTACCTTTGTCGACGCAGTTCCCCCACCTGGGGTGAACGTAGTCGATGGTCGATGGCTCTTCAAGGTGAAGCACCCTCCTGGAGGCTGCCTTTCTTCAAGGCGTGCTACGTTGCGTGTGGTTTCAGCCAGCGCGAGGGGGTTGACTTCTTTCAGACCTTCGCCCCGACCCCGAAGATGACTACTCTTCGGGCGCTGCTACAGGTAGCAGCACAGCGTGACTATGAGCTCCACTCCCTCGACTTCTCCACTGCTTTCCTATAGGGCAGTCTACACGAGCAGGTCTACCTGCGCCGTCCCCAGGGCTTCTCCGATACCTTTCCCCCTGGTACCGAGTGGCTCCTCCGACGCCCCGTCTACGGCCTCCGCCAGGCGCCCCGAGAGTGGCACAACACGCTGCGTGTCACACTTGCTAGCGTGCAGTTCTTTCCGTTGTCTGCAGACCCCTCGCTCTTCGTCCGTTCCGGCCAGACTCCGTTCTACAGTGACGGAAACAATTGTCCAGAAGTTTTGCATTAATAAGAGTTTTTGGGCTTTCTGACCACTGTACATAAAGTCTTCGTATTTTATGGTGGTATGCTTTGGGAGGGGTACATAGTGGATGTGTTCACAACGCTAAAATCCATAATAGGACACTGGATCTAACTTAGTGTCAAAAGATATACAAAGAGTACATCTGGACAATTGTTTCCTAGGACAAAGAGCAAACTTCCGATCCGAGTTTCTAGTTCCTAGTCCACCGACACTTGGCCTTGATCACCACCCGCACCCTCATAGGCATGCTATCTACGAGGCTACTGCAAACCTTTACAGGGATCTTCTCTCAATCTTCCTGGACCCACGCTTTTGCGACCGTGCTATATTACCCAAAGTTTCGCGGCGGATATGCTAGTTTTTGCCACTCTGCTCGTAATTTTACCCTACAACGGTACGACGAAGACGATCCATGATAAGATGGGACTAATCGACTTGTGACATCTTTGGCCACACCTCATCGTGCCTAGTCTCAGAGGTAACATTCAATCAGAAATCGTGCATAATGCTTTTTCATACGCGCAAATACTTCGCGATTTTCCTAGTGCTCACCCCCTTATGCAAAAGTGTGGGTCCAGAAAGAGTGCGAGAAGATCCCTGTAAAGGTTTGCACTAGCCTCGTAGATAACATGTCTTGGAGGGTGCGGGTAGTGATCCAGGCCAAGTGTCGGTGGACTAGGTACAAGAAATGCGGCTCGGAAGTTTGCTCTTTGTCCTGGGAAACAATTGTCCATATCTACTCTTTGTATATCTTTCGGCACTAAGTTAGATCCAATGTCCTACTATGGATTTTGGCATTGTGAATGTTGGGCTAGGAAAAGCCCTAGGATCTTCTCAGAGACTAGGTCCCACTTGTACAAAATGCTTGAGTAGTGCAGCGAAAGAGTTGAGTAGTTGAACCCTTGCACAAGTATGTGAGAGCAAGTGATTGATTTAAAAAGGCAAGCATACAAGAATATATAGAAATAGGAAATAGAGCAGTTGTAGAATACAGTTGAAGAAACGGTTATCGAGTCGCACAGCGACTCGATCATTGGTTCGGTTACCATCCTTGCAGTCGCAACGGTCGGTCGCAACCTCCGGTTGCAACCCTTCGAGTCCCTTCGTCCTTTCGTGTTCTTTCGTCCAACCTCCTCGTGTAACCTCCGTTGACTCGTGTACTCGATACAACTTTTCTTTGAGTGTAGTGTTACACTTTAGAAACGCTTAAGTCTTCGGGGTATTTCCAATACCCCCCTTCGTTTCTGGAGTGCTGACGTGTCCGGATTCAGTGACGTTTATCTGCCCGGTCAGCAGCGTGTAGTAATCGAACTTTGCCTTTGCCAGTTTCTTCGTCAGGTAATCTACAGCCATTTCTGTAGTGGGGCAGTAAATGAATTGAAGTCTCCCCTTCGCGATCTCATCCTTGATGAAGAAATACCGTAGAGCGATGTGCTTGGTTCGATTGGCGAACCCGTTTTTGTTCGCGATTTTGATCGCGGATTGGTTGTCACAAAATAGCGAGAAGACGGGCATGGTCACGATTTTCGCTTCCTCGAGTAGCTCCCGTAGGTAAAGTCCTTCTTTGGTCGCAGAGCAGAGAGCGATGTGTTCCGCTTCAGCCGAGGATATCGCGATTAGTTCCTGCTTGCTCGATTGCCAGGAGATAGTCCTGATCGGCTCTAGTTGGTAGATGTAGCCCGTACTGGAGCGACGATTCTCCTTTTCTCCCGCGTGGTCGGCGTCGACGTACCCGAGTAGCTGTACGGACGATGGCGTTATTTTGCTGTAGGTAAGTCCGGTTGTCAGCGTAGAGATGAAGTAAAGCAGTGTCCGATTTAGTTCCTCGAGATCCTCTTGCTCCGGTTGCTTCAGGTGTGTCGCCAGTTGGCTCGCACTGTAGGACAGATCCGGTCGGCAGGTTACTGCTGCAAACAGAAGACATCCGAGCTTCTGTTGATATTCCTGAATTTGCTTCGCGGGGAGCTTTGCGGAATTTTCGCTGTTGTTCCCGTAGCGATAGGGAGTCACGACTGCGACTGGCGTTATGCCGAATTTCTTCGCGACAACGCCTGCATATTTTCCGGCGTATAGGTGGAACGCCGAGTCGTCTTCGACGATGTTTAGACCTAGGTACTGGCTCACGGTGTCTGACACCGTGAGTGTTAAGTCACTCCTCAGTTCCCCTTCGAACTAGGTGGCGATGTTGGTAGTGGAGCCGACGTAGAGTAGGTCATCGACGTAGACGATGAGTAGGACGAAGTCCCCCCCTTTTTGTAGTCGGTACATGCCTTGATCGTGCGGCAGCTGCAGAAAACCGACCCTTGCAAGGTGGTCGTGAAGGTGCTACTGCCAGAGCCGTGGGGCTTGTTTAATTCCGTAGAGAGATTTTACCAGCTGGCACACTTTTGTGGGGTCATTGATGAATCCGTGGGGCTGCTCGACGAAGATTTCGGCGTCCACAGGTGCGTACAGGAAGGCGTTGGCGACATCGATCTGGCACAGTGGTAGCTTTTTTGTGGCCGCGACGGCAAGCAAAATGCGCACAGAGGTATGTCGGGAGATTGGGGCGAATGTCTACATGTAGTCGGTTCCGTATCATTGGTCGAATCCTCATACGACCCAGCGAGCTTTGAAGCGGTCGATGGAGCCATCCGCATTAGTCTTGATGCGGTACACCCATTTCCCCGAGAGCACATTCTTCCCGTTGGTTTTTGTTGCAGGTACCAGCTTCCACGTATTTCAGTCTTTGGCTCTTGCGGCGTCGGTGGCGGCGGTCTCTGGACGGCGACCCAGAGTCCAAGTATCTGCAGGCCCGTGGGTGTGTGTCGAGGGGAATTGGCATTCTCAGGATAAGCTGCTTCGTCACCATCTTCGAGGTCAGGTAAGAAATTGGGTCCGATGCGTTCAAAGATATTTGTGTCGACCGGTTGAGGTGTAGTGTAACCCTGGTCAGCAAAGTGGTACTAGGTGTCGAGGTTGTTACTGTCGAAAGGATTGTCGTCGTCGAGTGGAACGGGCACGGAGCAGTAAGGGAGTGGTCCGGCAGCTTCCGAGGCTTCAGGTACGTCTTCTTCTGCTGCATCAGTTTCGGCAGCACGGTCGGCGAAGGACCGATGGCCCTCGAAGCCGTCAGTGGGGTCGTCTGTGTTGGCGATGTTGTCCAGGTAATGTTGCAGCGTCAGTCGCTCATAGAAAATCGCATCACGTGAGGCCACTGTGGTTTTGTCTTGAATGTCAAGAAGTTTCCATGCATGGAAATGTTTTGCGATGCCGAAGTGTAGTCCCTACCGTGCTCGTTGAGAGAATCGTCCTACTCGAGCTGTGTGGGGTCTGTACTGTACCATACAGCCGAAGAATTGAAGTAATTTTGTGCTGCCCTGTTTTCCTGTCCACAGCAGGTGCGGTGATGCGTTGTTGGGAAGTGACGTCGAGGACAGCAAATTGTGCAGGTGGACTGCATGCGTCATCGCGTCAGGCCAAAGCGTGTTGGGCAGTCTCATCCCAAGGAGCAGCTTCCGCATCGTCGTCTGTACAGTTCAGTTCATCCTCTCTGCGACCCCTCTGTTGCTGGTGAGCGTAGGGCAGAGACACCAGGCGTCTGATGCCTCTTTCTGTCAGATAACTTATGAACCTTTGTGACTGGTACTCCAGTGCCCCGTCGGACTAGAAGCTCTTGAGTTGGGAGCCCGATTCTCGTTCAACGATGGGGAGCCACGTCGTGAAGGCTTCGAATGCTTGATCTCGTGTCTTGAGGTTATAGTGCCAGACATATCGTGTTGCTGCGTCGATGAACGTGATGACATAGTTGTACCCTGCTTCAAGACACGTGAAGCATCGTGCGCGGGGTCGTCGAAGCTCCTGGCTGCTCGTGAGAAGAGCGTCCTTTTCTAATACTCTGGCTTGTATGGTTAGTTGTACTGTGCTCTTGGCAGGGTGTCCGAGGCGTTGATGCCAGATGTCGTCGGGAGCGCGATGGCCGGGTGAGCGCTGGTACACGTCGGCATTGGAGAAGAATGCGACGACCGTGGTGGGACTACGGCAGACTCCTCGGGTGATGGGCGTGAGTTGATCTGCTTTGGATGGCGGTCCTCGGATTGCTGGTGATGGCATATGGCTGGGTCCTGCTGCTACTATTGCAGGTGATGTTGGAGGAAGGATGTTTGCCGGTACTTGTCGTTCTTGGCGGAAGACTGCTAATGCTCGTATTCGTTCTGCTGCAAGGATGGTGTTGGAGTGCCAGAAGCCATCTGGGGTAAGAGCGGGGTCAAGATCCGGCGGGTGCGTCCAGACGGCAAACGACACGATGCCATCGCTGTCGGCAGTACCGCGGTCGGGGACGAAATCCAACACGAAGACACCCGACTTCAGGAGAGCGCGACCGATGAAGTGGCCGCCCTTCCCGTGGTAGAGACGAAACTCGTTGTCATCCAAATCGCATTCCAGGTGAATACCCTTTGCCATTAACTGGCTTACGCTTAGTAGATTGTATCCCAAGTTGCCGACGATGAGAACTTTGTTAAGTTGTAGTATGACGTTTGTCTCCATTGACTGAAGCTGAACGACGCCTTGTCTGTTTGTTTTCAGGTTTTCGTTGTTGGCGACGGTGATGATGACATCGTGGTTGAGGCATCGCTCTCGTGCACGAAGCGCCCGGAGGAACACATATATTGGCCGCAGCAGCTGTCCAAGAACCAGGTGTTTCGCCCGGTGGGTTCGGCGTTGGTGACTGCAGCGTACGTCGGGTTGACCTGGAGACCTTGTGAGCATGGCGGTGGCAGTTCTTCTTCGTCTGGAGCGTAAGTGGGAGGTGACTCGGGTCTGCAGCTGTCAATCTATACCATGCAGTTGATGATGTTTGGTGTGTCTCGTGCAGGTGTAGAGGAACGGCTTGGTGGATTCTCTTGAGTTGAGGCGATTTGCAGATCTGCTGGACGATAAAATCAAGGGCGCGTGCAGTTAACCTTGGAGTGTCCGGATGTCTGACAATTGTGGCAGAACGGTGGCACGACGGTAAGTCCTCTTGTATCATATCGATTCTGCTTGTCGTGTCGGTTGTAGTTGTTGTCGTTTCTGAGTCTAGAAGACTAATGGCTGCTGCTTGTTCCGTGGTTGTCTTTCTTCAAACAGGTCCATCTCCTGTTGTTCGACATGAAGCTCGGTGCAGAGGTGCATCTCGGAAAGTCGTCCGTGGGCGCAAAGAAGCGAGCGGGTGGTTCTCCATTCTGGCCCGAGCCCGGCGAGGACAAGTGTCACGAAGCTTTCTTCACTGATTGTTCCTCCGCACCGAAGCAGGCGGTCGCGGAGTGTCTGACAGCGACTCATATACTGCATCGCCTTTTCCCCGGTCTTCATTTGTATTGTGGTCAACTGCTGCATGAGTCTGTTTTGTGTCACGCTATCGTTTGCTTGATAGAGGCACTTCAGATGATGCCAGGCGAGCTTCACGGAGTTTCCATAGCTCTGATACGTTCTGATGCTCTGTTGCTCTTGTGGTGACAGATTTTGCAGGAGAACTGTGTACGCCAGCAGCGACTGATAAGTGAATATTTCCTGCTCCTTTGCAGTGCCATTACTTGGAAATGGCAGGGACCCGTTGAAGTATCCCAAGAGGTGCGCGGCCTCCATCAACAGCTCGAACTCAAAACTCCAGGTAAAGAAGTCGTGCCTGTTGAACGATGAGGATGTCTGCAGTTTGATGGCATGTGAGAACTGCGCCTGGAGACTCAATATCTCGTTTGGTGTTTGCTGTAATGCAGCTGCTGTCGGTTGAGCACGGGGCCGCATGAACTCGAATGTCCCCGGTGAAGAGTGATAAGGCGCAAAGGTAGGTGCCTGATTGTGCCGCCCGAATGATGAATTGTCGAGGCTCATTGGTGCTAATCCCATATTTCCCCCGTTTCTCTGTGTTGAATGCGCAGGTGTCCTTGTATGCTGCTGGTCAAAGTGTGACATGAAACTGAAGAACCTTTCCATAAGGTTTGGGTCCACGCCTGAAGAGGGTGGAGGGGTCACCATTTCTGGTACCCTTCTTGTTGTTTCTTGAGCAGCGCCGGTCTCAGTTTGTAGTCCTGAAGTGTGTAGTCCAGAGATGCCGGGTTGAGTGTCTTGGCCGCTGGGTGAGCCCGTAGAAGACTTCTTGCCCTTGTTGTCCATGACTTGTGATTGATGAAGTTCTGATGTGCTGACTGTAGATAGACTGCCGTTGATGGGAGTTTGGTCTCTGACCAGCTCTCATACCATGTTGGGCTGAGAAAAGCCCTAGGATCTTTTCGGAGACTAGGTCCCACTTGTATGAAATGCTTGAGTAGTGCAACACTTAGGTATATTCGCTTGTACTCTCTCCCTACTCTATCAATCATTCACTTCTAAGATGGTATCAGCAGTAGGTAGGTCCCGCCGCCCACCCACGCTTCCGCTCTAGGACCTAGCCGCCCCCGCGCCCGTCCTAGTCGACCGCCCTAGCCGCGCCCTAGCCGCTCGTCCTAGCCGCGCCCGCGCGCCCGTCCTAGCCGCGCCCGCGCGCCCGTCCTACTGGCCCCCGTGCCTGTCCTAGCAGGCCCTCGCGCCCGTCCTCTCGGCCCCTTTGCCCGTCCTAGCCGGCCCCTGTGCCCGTCCTCTCAGCCCCGCACCCGTCCTAGCTGGCCCCCGTGCCCATCCTACCGGCCCCCGCGCCCGTCCTCACGGCCCCCGCGCCCGTCCTAGCCGGCCCCGCGCCCGTCCTAGCTGGCCCCCGCGCCCATCGTAGCCGGCCCCGCGCCCATCCTAGCGGCCCTCGCGCCCGTCCTACCGGCTCCCGCGCCCGTCCTAGCCGGCCCCGCGCCCGTCCTAGCGGCCCCCACGCCCGTCCTACCGGGCCCCGCGCCCGTCCTACCGGCTCCCTGCGCGCGCCCTGCCCGTCGACCTACGGCCACGTGCTCACCTTCCCGCCGGAATGCTACCGATCTGCGTGTGGCCCGCTCTTTGTGCCTGCTACTGCACTGCACCCTCCTGGTATGGTTCTCCATCACCTTTCACTGCACTGCACCCCACTGCACCGCACGGCACCGCGCTGCACAGCCCTGTACCGCACTGCACCGCACTGCACCGCACTGTACCGTACTGCACCGCCCTGCACCGCACTGCACCGCGCAGTACCGCACTGCACTGCACTGTACCGCGCTGCACTGCCTCACCTGGTCCTGCCCTGCACTGTTCCTGATGGCGGCGGAGCTTCGCTTCGACGCTGAAGGCCAGCCTTTGGAGTTTGAGGCGTGGCTCACCGACCTCCGCCGCCACCTCACTGGTCAGCGGCAGGATGGCCACTTGCTCTCGGCACATCTTGACGGTACGCTTCCCTGCCCAGACCCCCCTGCTGTGCTGCCCGCTGACCCCACGCCAGCTGAGCGCGAGTCTACTGCGGCCGCTGCCCTCGCTCGCTCTGTCTGGCTTTCCCGTAACGCTGTCGCCCAGCTTGCCATTTTCAATGCCCTTCCCCCGTCTGTGCGCCCTCGCTTTAGGTCTATCACCACTACCCAGGCTTTCTTAGATGCTGTTATCCGGGGCTATCCTGCCCCGCCTGCTGCCTCGGTGGGCCGCCTGATCCTACCGATGCTCTTTCCTGACCTTGCGTCTTTCCCCACTGTCGTTGACCTGGCTGCCCACCTGCGCACGATGGATGAGACCTGGCGCGCTGCCTGCACTGACGCACAGCTTAGAGCCCACCAGCCGCCCCTTACCTCTACCCTCTACCTGGTTGCCACCTTCCTCCCTGACCACCTTGCCGCTGCCCGTGACTGCTTCCTTAGCATTCACCCCGGTGACCTCACCCTCACAGACTTTGTAGACACCCTGACTGTTATTGAGACCCGCCACCGCTCTATCGCCCAGGCGAGCGGTACTGAGCTGGTCCCTATCTTTCAGGGTTGTGCCCCCACTTAGTGCACCTTCTCCGATAGTTCTGCAGCTGTGGCTCAGACCGCCGCTGCAGCGCAGTTCCGTCCGGGGAAGGGCCGCCGCCCCAAGGCTGGGCGCGGCGGGGGAGGTGGGGGTGCAGGTGGAGGTGGTGGTGGAGTCAGGTTGCCTTGTGGTGGAGCGGACGAGGGGACCCTGCCAGGTCCAGCTGAGCAGCCGCCCCAGCAGCAGCAGCAGCCGCACCAGCCACAGCAGCCGCCGCAGACGAGGCAGGCGAGTGCCCTCCCGCCCGGGTGGCCTGGCGCTGGTGGTGGTCGTGCGCGTGGTGGTGTCCCGGGTGGTGGTTCAGGAGGTGTGCGCTGTCAGTACCAGATCCAGATCGGTCCTTGCCGTGGCTTCGTTTGCGGTAAGATCGGTCACGCCACTGCCCGCTGTTTTCGTCGCCTGGACGACCTGTTTAGTCAGCGCTTCGGCCCGTCGCCCAACCTCCCGGACTAGCACAGTTTGCTTAGTCGTAGAGTTCAGATTTTTGACATGGACATGGATGCCATTGTTTCTGCTCTGCATGTGATGTATGCTGATGACTCTAGTGTGCTCCTTTCTTATTACTCCTTGTCGCCTAGTGTAGGTGTGCCTAGCTTAGCCTCCCCTGCTGCGTCAGGCGTAGGAGCTTCTGCTTTGTTTAGCCTTGGTGCTTCCGCCGTCGCCCCGTCGCCAGACGCCACTGCTTCGCTTTCCTTCACCTTGGACTCTGGCGCTTCCCGGTGTTTCTTCCGTGACTCCACTACGCTGACGCCGCTCCCTGTTCCTGCTGCAGTTTCTCTTGCTGACCCCTCCGGCGGTCCAGTAGTCGCCCGCAGTTCCACCACCCTTCCCTGTCCGGCGGTTCCCTCGGGCTCTCTCACAGGTCTGCATATCCCCTCGTTCTCTAGGAACCTAGTTGGTGTCGGCTGCCTCCAGGACCTTGGCGTCACCACTACGTTCCCTGGGCACGAGCGGTATGCTGTCTGTACCGAGGCCGCCACTGGTGCCCCCCTGTCCACGTTCCCCCGGGACCCGGTGTCCGGCCTGTTCACCCGGGACACCGTGACCCCCCCGGCTGGGGCGCCCCTTCAATTGGCTGCGTCTACCCAGGTTGCTGCTGCCTGCTCCTGTTGGTCCCTCACTCACCCGACTCTCCTTTGGCACCACCGCCTTGGTCACCCTGCGCTCCCGCGTCTGCGTCACATGTCCCAGCACGGTCTCGTCCTTGGTCTCCCTGGTTCGTTCCCCGCTTTTACCTCCTCTCCCGCCCCACCTTGCACGCCTTGTATTGAGGGTCGGCTTCGCCATGCCCCTCACTCCTCCTCGTTTCCCCCTACTGTCGCGCCGCTGCAGACCCTGCACATGGACGTCCGGGGCCTCGCCCCCGTCCATGGGCCGCGTCGAAAGCGCTACTTCCTTGTGCTTGTCGACGACTTCACTTGCTACACCACAGTCTGCCCCCTGGAGCGCAAGGCCGACGTGCCTGACGCTCTCATCCCCTGGCTTGTCTCTGCCCGTGTCCACCGAGGTCTCCCTGTCCTGTGTCTTCACTCCGACCGTGGTGGTGAGTTTGCCTCAGGTGTCCTTGGTCGCTTCTGTCGTGCGGAGGGCATCACCCAGACGTTCACCCTGCCGGACTCCCCACAACAAAATGGGGTCGCTGAGCGACGCATCGGTTTGGTCATGGAGGTGGCTCGCACCTCCATGATCCATGCCGGTGCACCCCATTTTCTGTGGCCGTTCGCCGTGCGCTACGCTGCTCACCAGCTTAACCTGAGGCCGCACCCCCAACAGCCGCATGTTTCGCCGACCCTTCTTTGGACCGGGTCTCCTGGTGACGCGTCTGCGTTTCACGTCTGGGGCTGCCTTGCTCACGTTCGTGCCTCTGGCACGAACAAGCTCACTGCCCGCACCCTTCCCTGCGTCTTCCTAGGTTTCCCCCTTGACGCATCTGACTGGCACTTTCAGCACCCGCCGTCTCACCGGTTCTTTCACTCTCGCGACGTCACCTTTGACGAGTCCGTCTCCTTCTACCGTCGCTTCCCCCATTGCGGTCCCCCTGTTACTCCCCCCCTGTTCCTGGTCACTCCTTCCCCGGTGGTCCCTACTCCCCCCCCTCCCCCTCCCCGTCCTGCCCCCTCCGGTGTGTCCCACGTCACCCCTCTCCCGTCGGTTATCCCGGTCGAGGAGTCCTCTGACTCTGGTGGTCCTGCGGCGCAGTCCTCGCCCTCTGCCCCTTCTCAGGTGTCTCCTCCTCAGCCGCCTCCGCAGCCGCCGTTGCCACCGCTGTCGCAGCCGTCGTCACCGCCGCCGCCGCCGCCGCAGGCGACGTTGCAGCCGCCGTCGCCTCTGCTGCCGCAGCAGTTCGTTGAGTCTGGGGGTGCTGGCGTTGGCGTGGGTACTAGTCCTGGTGGCCCTGGGGGTGGTCCCGGTGCTCGTGGGGTTTCGGGCTCTGGGGGTGTTCCTTCTGGGGGTGCAGGAGTGGAGTTTTCCAGCGGTAGCCGAGGAGCAGCTTGCGGTCCGGGTGTCGTTATTGTGCCGCTGCAGCAGCAGTCCCCGCCGGTGTCAGCCCTTCGCCTGCTTGGCCTTCCGCCCCCTGCCCCTACGTCTGTTCCTCTCCTGCCGTCTCCTCCTCTTCCTGTCTACGGCCCTGTGTTCCCTCCGATGGACTCGTCCCCGGCTCGTTTTCCCCCTCGCTTCCCCCTTGTGTCCCCTCCTCTGTCTCCTGACCGGACTCCTCCGTCTCACGTCTGGTCTCGCCGTCCCTCCCGTGCTCGACCTGTCTCCCCTGTCTCGCGCTCTCACCCTATGTTGCTTCGTTCCCACGCGTCTCGTCCTCCTCTTCTCCCGTTGCCCCCCCCGTCCTCCCTTCTTGTTGCTCCCCCCTCTCTGTCTAACTACCTGCGTGCCGCCCGTCCTCTTGTTCCTCGGGTCCTTGCCTCCCTCGTTACGGACCCGTCTGTTCCGGTTTCAAGTCTTAACGCCCTTGCCGCTGCGGTCGCTGACTTCACCTCTACCCGCCGCCTTGACTACACCACAGCTCTGGTCTCTGACCCTGCCTGTCCTCCGTCTATCGGGGGTGCTCCTGCCCTCGGCAGTGACGTCCTGGAGGACCGCCAGTTCGAGCTTGCTTTCCTGTCCGAGGCTGCTCCCCATCTCTGTTCCATGCTGCTAGTCCCTGAGGGTGACCCAGACGCTTTCGACATCCCGACCCCTCGCACTTACGCTGAGGCGACCTCGGGACCCTGGGCCTCCCAGTGGATAGCTGCCATGGAGCAGGAGATGGCATCTCGGAGATCCACCGGCACCTTCGTCAACGCAGTTCCCCCGCCTGGGGTGAACGTAGTCGATGGCCGCTGGCTCTTCAAGGTGAAGCGCCCTCCTGCAGAGCCGGTGTGTTCAAGGCGCGCTACGTGGCTAGAGGTTTCAGTCAGCGTGAGGGGGTGGACTTCTTTCAGACCTTCGCTCCGACCCCGAAGATGACTACTCTTCAGGTTCTGCTACACCTAGCAGCTCAGCGTGACTACGAGCTTCACTCCCTTGACTTCTCCACTACCTTCCTTCAGAGCAGCCTACACGAGCAGGTCTATCTGCGTCGCCCTCAAGGCTTTACTGGCACCTTCCCTCCTTGGACCCAGTGGCTCCTGCGGCGTCCCGTCTACGACCTGCGGCAGGCTCCCCGTGAGCGGCACGACACGCTGCGTGCTACCGTTGCGGACCTGCAGTTCTTTCCGTCCTCTGCAGACCCCTCACTCTTCGTTCGTGCTGGCCAGACTCCGTTCTACATCCTTGTTTACGTGGACGACCTGGTCTTTGCCACAGCAGACAGGGACGCACTGGCCTCCGTGAAGGCAGAGCTGCTGAAGAGACAGACTTGCACTGACCTTGGAGAACTGCGCCGTTACCTTGGCTTGCGAATCTCCAAGGACACAGCAGCGCGCACCATCACCTTGACTCAGTCACACTTGGTGTGCCAGGTCCTTCAGAGGTTCGGCCTTCAATTCTCATCTGCACAGCCCACC
Organism: Closterium sp. NIES-67; assembly: GCA_027943415.1. Lineage (NCBI taxonomy): Eukaryota > Viridiplantae > Streptophyta > Zygnematophyceae > Desmidiales > Closteriaceae > Closterium > Closterium sp. NIES-67. The sequence continues at coordinate 172,780 of BQMB01001960.1, forward strand.
CATCGGCCTGTAGACCACAGACTCTCCGCTCCAGTTCCTGAGGAGTCAGTAGAGCCCAGTGGTCCTTACGCTGAGCTGGTGGGTTGCCTCATGTACCTGATGACTTGCACTCGCCCAGATCTCGCATACCCTCTCAGCATCCTGGCTCGCTTTGTGGCCACAGGCAGACATCGACCGCAGCACTGGTACATCGGGCATGGGGTTAGTGCTAGGAGGACGCAGGTCAGTGGTCCTTACTGGACACACAGACGCTTCTTGGGCAGACGACGCCGAGACACTCAGGTCTTCCCAGGGCTACTGCTTCAGCCTTGGTTCAGGTGCCGTCTCGTGGAGAGCTACGCGCTCCTCGTCTGTTGCCCAGTCCAGCTTTGAGGCCGAGATCTACGCCGGTGCTATGGCGGCTCAGGAGCTCCGCTGGCTGTCTTTCTTGCTCACTGACTTAGGTGAGCGGCCTAGCTCTGCCCTGCTCCTGTACGCTGACAACAGGGCCATGATCCTCCTGTGTCAGGAGCCTCGACTCGAGGGCAGAGCGAAGCATATCCCAGCTGCGGTACTTCCTCATGCGCAAGCTACAGCAGCGCCGCCAGGCTCGCGTCGCGTAGTACACTTGGCCTCCGGTGCCAACACAGCTGATATCTTTACGAAGGCGCTTGCACCTAAAGATCATCAGAGGCAGTGTGTACAGCTAGGTCTAGTTCATGTAGTCTCTCACTTGCTAGGGCCTTGACTTTGTACTGTCCTATTTATCTATACGTACTCAGACTGGACTTGTGTCCTCTCCCAGTGGCTGGACTAGTAGTGCCGCCCTGGTCTTGTTCTTGCCTTGCATGTACTCCTTTTGACTGGTCTTTAGACCCTTGTCTCAGTGGCTGGACTAGTAGTGCCGCTCTGAGCTGCTTGTTCAGGACCTGCCCCTATGCAGTCTAGGGGGTGTGTCAAACATGTGTATCTCTAATGTTTGCATAGACTGTATAGGGTCTTCTTAGAGGGTACAACACTTGCTTGTACTCTCTCCCTACTCTATCAATCATTCAGTTCTAAGAGAACCATGTTTCAGGGAACCTCAGATTTGCCTTTTAACTATGTGGCTTTAAACGGGTCTAGACTTGTACCTATTGTCAAACATGTGTATTTGTCATGTTTGTATAGACTGTATAGGGTCGCCTCTTAGAGAGTACAACACGTAGGTATATCTGTGTGTACTCTCACTCTATCTAACATTCACTTCTCAATTCTGATATGGTATCAGAGCCAGTGGGGAAAGATGCAAGGTCAAGATAGAGCATCGGGAGGATCAGGCGACCCACCGAGGCAGCCGGAGGGGTGGAATAGCGCTGGATGACAGCATCTAAGTATGCCTGAGCAGTGGTGAGAGACCTAAAGCGAGGGCGCTCGGACGGGGGAAGGGCGTTGCTGATGGCAAGCTGAGCGACAGCATCTCGAGAAAGCCAGACAGAGCGCGCACGGGCAGTGGCAGCAGTAGACTCGCGCTCAGTGGGTGCGTAGTCAGCGGGCAGAATAGCAGGGGGGTCTGGGCAGGGGAGCGTACCGTCAAGGTGTGCGGAGAGCGGTTCACCATCCTGCCGCTGGCCAGTGAGTTGGCGACGGAGGTCGGCAAGCCACGCCTCGAACTCCAGAGGCTGGCCTTGACTTTGTACTGTCCTTTATACGTATACTCAGATTGGACTTGTGTCCTCTCCCAGTGGCTGGACTAGTAGTGCCGCCCTGCTTTTGTTCTTGCCTTGTTTGTACTCCTTCTGATTGGTCTCTCAGACCCTTGTCTCAGAGGTTGGACTAGTAGTGCCGCCCTGAGCTGTTTGTTTAGGGCATTCCCCTATGCAGTCTAGGGGGTGTGTCAAACATGTGTATTTGTCATGTTTGTATAGACTATATAGGGTCACCTCTTAGAGAGTACAACACGTAGGTATATCTGTGTGTACTCTCACTCTATCTAGCATTCACTTCTCAATTCTGATACCTATGAGGACTGTCTCCATTATGCTAAGCAGCATGTACTCACTGTAGACAGCCAGGTGCCAGGAATCATCACATAGCAAATTGCAGCCTATAATCAGTGCACACCACAGCCAGCAGCCTTCAGTCACTGCAGGTTGCCAATGACGGCCTTGGTGAAGTCGGAGGTGCCCGCGGAGCCACCCAGGTCGCGCGTGAGGAAGCGGCCCTGCGAGATGGTGCTCATGATGGCGCCCTCGATGCGGTCGGCGTGCGCGCCCATGCCCATGTGCCGCAGCATCATCACCGCGCTCAGCAGCAGCGCTGTTGGGTTCGCCAGGTTCTGGCATGGGGAGGGGGGAGGGGGGAGGGAGGTATGCATGCGAGGGAGAGAGTAAAAGAAGGGGTAAGGGGTAAGAAAAATGCGATTTCTCCAAAGGCCCTGTCGCACACTGAGGCCACGCTGAGTGTAGCGTCCATTTGTTAGCTGCAACTACCCTACCCGCACCTCCAGCTCATGCACCATCCATGCACCATCCATGCACCATCCATGCGCCCCACGCGCGTCACGCCCCATGCGCCATGCCCCATGCGGAATGCCCCACGCCCTGTGCCAATCCCCCCCCACGCGCACCTTGCCCGCAATGTCGGGCGCCGTGCCGTGCACCGCCTCCATCAGCGCCAGCCCGTCGCGGCCGATGTTGCCGCTGGGGGTGAGCCCCAGCCCGCCGATGAGCCCCGCCGCCAGGTCGCTCAGGATGTCGCCGTACAGGTTGGGCATCACCAGCACGTCAAAGTCCCGCGGCTCCCGCACCAGCTGCACACATGGGGGGGGGGGGGGAGAAGAGGGGAGGGAGGGAGGGGTTGGGAGGTGCAGGACGGGTGCGGGTGTGCATCATTCATGCATGCATCGTATGCCCATCTCACCATCATGCATGCATGCATCTCACCATCATGCATGCATGCATCTCACCATCATGCATGCATGCATCTCACCATCATGCATGCATGCATCTCACCATCATGCATGCATGCATCTCACCATCATGCATGCATGCATCTCACCATCATGCATGCATGCATCTCACCATCATGCATGCATGCATCTCACCATCATGCATGCATGCATCTCACCATCATGCATGCATGCATCTCACCATCATGCACGCATGCATCTCACCATCATGCATGCATGCATCTCACCATCATGCATGCATGCATCTCATCATCATGCATGCATGCATCTCATCATCATGCATGCATGCATCTCACCATCATGCATGCGTTGTCGATGATCAGCTCCTCATACTTCACATCGGGGTACTGCTCCGCCACCTCCCTGCAGCACTGCCGGGGGGCACAACGGACACGCACAAGAGGACAGTGGAGCGTGTGGGACGAGGAGTGTGAGAAAGATTTGGCGTGGGTGTGTGAGAGAGATAGAGACAAGATGTGTGTGTGAGGGCAAACGGAAATGACCGAAAGAGAGCCACAGGAAAGCAGTGGAACAGGGGGGGAGGAGGAGGGGGGTGGTGGGGGAAAAGTCGGCAGGAAAACCTCTCCAGCATGACTAGGAGAAAGCGGAGGAGGAAGAGGAAGAGGAAGAGGAAGAGGAAGAGGAACGTGGGAGCGCCTGCAGGAAGAGGAAGAGGGGCATGGCAGCGAGCCCTTACCTGCAGGAAGAGCCCTTACTTGCAGGAAGAGCCCTTACTTGCAGGAAGAGCCCTTACTCGCAGGAAGAGCCCTTACTCGCAGGAAGAGCCCTTGCTTGCAGGAAGAGCCCTTGCTTGCAGGAAGAGCCCTTGCTTGCAGGAAGAGCCCTTACCTGCAGGAAGAGCCCTTACTTGCAGGAAGAGCCCTTACCTGCAGGAAGTGGCCTACCTGCAGGAAGAGGCCTACCTGCAGGAAGAGGCATACCTGCAGGAAGAGCCCTTACCTGCAGGAAGAGGCCTACCTGCAGGAAGAGCCCTTACCTGCAGGAAGAGGCCTACCTGCAGGAAGAGCCCTTACCTGCAGGAAGAGGCCTACCTGCAGGAAGAGCTCCTACCTGCAGGAAGAGGCCTACCTGCAGGAAGAGACCTACCTGCAGGAAGAGGCCTACCTGCAGGAAGAGGCCTACCTGCAGGAAGAGCCCTTACCTGCAGGAAGAGCCCTTACCTGCAGGAAGAGGCCGTCGGACTTCTTCATGATGTTGGCCTTGTGGATGGCGGTGACGCGCTCCCTGCCGTGCTCCCGCGCGTACTTGAAGGCGTACTCCGCCACACGCATGCTGCCCGCGCGCGTGATCACCTTGAGCGACTCCACCACGCCCTTCACCACCTGCCGCCACGAGACGGCGCCCGGGAAGGGGGGGAGAGGGGACACAGCGGTATGACAGTAAGGAGTGCAATGATGTGACGGTAAGGAGTGCAATGATGTGACAGTAAGGAGTGCAATGATGTGACGGTAAGGAGTGCAATGATGTGACAGTAAGGAGTGCAATGATGTGACAGTAAGGAGTGCAATGATGTGACAGTAAGGAGTGCAATGATGTGACGGTAAGGAGTGCAATGATGTGACAGTAAGGAGCGCAGTGGGGTGCCAGTAAGGAGTGCAATGATGTGACAGTAAGGAGTGCAATGATGTGACAGTAAGGAGTGCAGTGGGGTGCCAGTAAGGAGTGCAGTGGGGTGCCAGTAAGGAGTGCAGTGGGGTGCCAGTAAGGAGTGCAATGGGGTGCCAGTAAGGAGTGCAGTGGGGTGCCAGTAAGGAGTGCAGTGGGGTGCCAGTAATGTGGGGTGATCGGGAGAATGTGAGGGGTTCGTCAATCCGCTGCATGTAGTCACCGAGACTGTTGTTGCTTTCAGCATAGACACGGGCATGGGGTATGGGGCATGGGGCATGGGGCATGGGCATGGGGCATGGGCATGGGCCCGGGCATGGGCATGGGCATGGGGCATGGGGCATGGGGCATGGGGCATGGGGCATGGGCATGGGCATGGGGCATGGGGCATGGGCATGGGCAAGGGGCATGGGGCATGGGGCATGGGCATGGGGCATGGGCATGGGGCATGGCGCATGGCGCATGGGGCATGGCGCGTGGGCATGGGCATGGGGCATGGGGCATGGGGCATGGGGCATGGGGCATGGGGCATGGTGCATGGGGCATGTGGCATGGGGCATGATGCATGATGCATGGGGCATGGGGCATGGAAGTGGCGTGCACCACCTACCAATCCCGTGCGTCCCTTCGCACCACTTCTTTTGTATGACCCCTCCGTTCCCCTCCATGCCTCTGCGCCCATACCATGCCTCTGCGCCCATCATACCATGCCTCTGCGCCCATCATACCATGCCTCTGCGCCCTTTTGTCTTCCCAGTCCTCTCGCGCCACTATGCCTGACCCTAACCCCATCACATTGCGCGCTACCCTTACGCCGCCTCAAACCTCTCCCTCTCACCTCTCCCTCTCGCCTCTCCCTCTCACCTCTCCCTCTCACCTCTCCCTCTCGCCTCTCCCCTCACCCCGCCCTCTGCTCCCCCTTCTCCTTAGAACCCCCTGCCAAGTAGTTAAACGGTAGGAAGGTTGGTTGGGTAGGAGGACGGGATTGCCTGTCAAGCAGCTTGCCTGGGGAACTCCCAACCAAAGGTGGGAAACTCGAGGCAGCTTTGGGGCATTTGGCAAGCGGGTTTTAAGCACCATCGTCCCTCTCCCCCAGCCCCCCACCCTCCTCCGCCCCCCTCCCCCTCGTCTCACCGTGTGTTCCAGCCCGCTGTATTCGCCCTCCGTGTTCTCGCGGATGGTGACGAGGTCCACGTCGTCGTAGCGCGTGCGGTACCCGGGGATGCTCTTGCACGGCCGCACGTTGGCGAACAGCCCCAGCTCCTTCCGCAGCGTGAGGTTGAGCGAGCGGAAGCCCTTGCCGATGGGCGTGGTCATGGGCCCCTTGAGCCCCACGCCGTTGCGCCGCACGGACTCCATGCTCTCCAGCGTCACGAAGCTCTGCGTGCGCGGGTCCACCGTCGCGCCGATCGTCTGCTCCTCCCACTCCACCGGCACGCCCGCCGCCGAAAACACCTGCGGGGAGACGAGGATCGGAGGGGGAGAAGGGGGGGGGGGGGGGGGGGAGGGTGGCTTCGTGGGTGGGAGGTCGAATAGATCGCTTTGGCTATCAACTTCGGATCTGCGCCGACCGACGCTATTTGACGGCCGGCAGGCACCTGTATGACGACCAGCAGGCACCTGTTTGACGGCGACGGCGATCTCGGGTCCGATGCCGTCGCCGGGGAAGAGCGTCACGACGCGGGTCTGCTCCTCCGAACTCGCCGCCGCCGCCATGCCCCGCCGCCACCCCCCCCGCGCCCACTCGCCCGCCGCGGCCGCCGTGCCTTGCGAGGGGCTCGCCGGGGTGTGCGCGGCGGATCCGACGGCTGCCGTGCTGTCGATCGCAGGGGCGAGGGACCCCATGGCTCGCGACAACGCCGCTGCGACGCCGGGGGAGCCGTTGACGACTCGTGCGATGCGCTTGATGGCGACTGAAGCCATGGCGGCCGCTGACGTGGATCGATGGATCGATGGGTCGATGCAAGATGGAGTTAATTAGTTTGCCTAACGGACGGGCGGATTCGATGGATCGACTCGGCGGAGGGGAATGGCGAGGAGCGGCGGTGGCGCGGATCGACAGACGGACGCAGGAAAGCGAGGATCTTGCGGGCAACGGCGGAGGGGGTCGGGACGCGGCTGGCGCAGGCGCTGTTGCGAGAAAGGCGGCGAGCGGCGAGCGGCGAGCGGCGATGAGCAATAAGGTGCGTGGTGGCGGTGGCTGGGATGGGCGTACAGGTGCTCGCACATTAGCATAATATGCTCACGCGGCTTTAGGGAGTGATGCTGCCCGTTCTCCCTCCATCCCACGGTATTCCGCGCATCAGCCTCGAACCCTTTGATCGCACAGGGCCCTCCCAGGAACCGCTGTGCGACAACAAGGTGGGGTCGGCTGCGACCAACATCGGACACGTGGTGAAGGCAGTGCACAACGATTCGCCCTCACATTTCGCCTCCAACTCTATTGACGAATGGGCGAGAGCCTCGATAAATGCACCCTCACGTGGCACAAGTACTGCTTACAGAAGAGCTGCATAAACACCCATCATCTGCGTGGAAACTAAATCGACTAATACAAAACAAGAACATTATCCATTAATCTAATGTTATGAAATATCCATACGTGGCCAAAGCTTGGTGTTTAAAAATCCGTTGATAACACAGCACAAAACGCTTCATTGCCTCGCTCTTCCATATCGGCTGCCGCGGTTCTGCCACAGCAATAAGAACCCATATGGAGATAAGGCACAATGAAGTCAAGGCAAGAAGAGCAGGGATATGTGTATTAGAACTCAGTCACTAACCACTGAGTTAAATGGTCTTTTTAAGTAGCGGGTGAATGCGCCCATAACCCCCTAGGCTCTACACCTGTAACCCTTCCCCGAGGACCACGGGCAACCCCAGCGTGTATCTTGACACCCCCCTCACTAGGATAGGCGGAAGACACAAGCGCATCTGCAGCACTGACACCTCTCCGGTGCACACTGGGAATTGAACCCGGTTCACCCAAGTCCAATACCATATCAGAACTCTGTCATTAACCACTGAGTTAAAATGACTTTTTAAGTAGTAGGTGAGTGCGCCCATAACCCCCCAGGCTCTGCACCTGTGACCCTTCCCCGAGGACCAAGGGCAACCCCAGCGTGTATCTTGACAATGTGCACCAGCACCAAAATAGCACATGGGTAGTGGGGCGACGAGGGATCTGCAGAGACAATAACTGATCTGATGGCACCTTGGTTGACTCACTTGTGACGGTGTAGAGCTAAAAGTACCCATGACTCCACCCACGCCTCTTCTCGCTCTCTTTCTCCGTGCCTTCTCCTCTTCCTCCTCCTCCTCCTCGTCCTCCTCTGCATCATCATGCCTCACATCCTTCTCCTCCGCCTCCTCCGCCTCGCTATCATCCCCGTTGCTCTGCACACTGGCCTCATGCGTCGCACCGCCTGCAACGCCCAGGCTGCTCCAACCCCCAACTGCTCTCCCCCTCCCTCTCCCCCTCCCCACACCCCCTGCAGCTGCTGCCGCCCCCCCTCTGCCTCGCCCCGTCCCGCACCCCTCCCCCGCCCCTGACCCTTTTCGCCCCCTCTTGGGCGAGGCAGCAGGGGCAGAGGGGCGCTGGGAGGACGCCCAGCCTGCTGATGCCTGGAGCAGAGGGGGGAGGGGATGATGTGTGGGAAGGCGCGCAGACATGTACATGGTTTTGGGGGGGGCAGTGGGGGGAGGGGGCGGGGAGGGCAGGGGGAGGAGGGCAGGGGGCACACAGTAAGAGAAAGGGAGCAACAGCCAGGCGGGGAATGGAAGGACAGCGCGGGGGTACAAACGGGCATGAGGCAAGGCGCACTGACCCTGGAGCCCAGCCCCATGGCCTCCTCGTCCTCCTCGTTCACTCCATCCACGTCCTGCCCCCCCTGTGCTACTGCTGTGCCATGCGCGCCAAACTCGTCATCCTCGATCTCCTCCTCCTCCTCCTCCTGCACCGCCGTGCTGCCCACACTTGCCGCTGCTCTTGGCGCTGCTGGCGGCCTGAATGCAGGGGGGTAAGGCAGGCAAGCACGGGAGTGAGTACATGGAGGCTCAGACCACGATGCTGATCACATGCACGAGGGGTTGCTAGCTCGTCCATGGGGTTAGCAACACATCCATGCTCTCTCGGCCATGGGGATGCTACCTCAGCCATGGGGATGCCCAACACGCACCCTCAACCACATGCCTCCCACCCGCTTGCTGTGCCTCGCACTTTACCTGCCCCTCAGTCCCATGCTGTCAAATGTCGCCTGCTTCATTCCCCTTCCCCCCGCTCCACCACTGCTGCTGCGCCCCCTCCCCCTCCCCCCTCTTCCCCCCCTCGCTATCTCCCCATCCCCACCTACCCCCTTTGCACTACCTCTCCCTCTCCCCCTCCCTCCCCGCCCCCTCCCCCTGCTGCCCTTGCTCCCCTGCGCCCACTCATCGTCATCCCCTTCCTTGTCCCCAAACGGCTCCCCCAGCTTGGACGCGTCCATGCTGCCACGCTGCATGTGCAGCGATGGGGGGCAGGGGGAGAAGCGGGCAGCAGGGAAAGAGCAGGGGAGAAGAGGGGCAGGGGGAGAAGCGGGCAGCAGGGAAAGAGCAGGGGAGAAGAGGGGCAGGGGGAGAAGAGGGGCAGGGGGAGAAGGGGGGCAGGGGGAGAAGGGGGGCAGGGGGAGAAGAGGGACAGGGGGAGAAGAGGGGCAGGGGGAGAAGGGGGCAGGGGGAGAAGAGGGGCAGGGGGAGAAGAGGGGCAGGGGGAGAAGGGGGGCAGGGGGAGAAGGGGGGCAGGGGGAGAAGAGGGGCAGGGGGAGAAGGGGGGCAGGGGGAGAAGAGGGGCAGGGTAACATGGAAAGGAATGTGATGGGAAGAGTGGCGTGAAATTAGAAGGAAGTGCTTCAGGGCATGGGTTACAGCGGTTGCACTGCACCAAGACATGAAGCCACAGATGTATCCAGTCATGCATGGTGTGAATGGACCCAACACCCTCTCCCCCCACTGCTCCATGCTCCAGCTTCCTCCACACTCCACCTGCCGCCATCTCTCATTGCATGCCATGCTTGAACCGTTTTTCAACAACCCCACGGCTGGACGCACATCATCCATGCGCGCTTCGCCGGGATCGGCGGCACCATCGGCACGCGCAGCAAGCGCTGCAGCATACGGCTTCTCCATGTCCTGCCACGGGGCGCAGTGCAGGGCGGGCGGGGGATGGAAGGGCGTGCAGGGCGGGTGGGGGATGGAAGGGCGTGCAGGGTGGGGGTTGGATGGTTGGAGCAGCAGTGGTTGCGAGGCAGTGGGGGAGGTAAAGATAGTGGCGGGTGACGGCAAGTCATGGATGGCTCATGCTTCTTCGCACCTGCAGCGACCGCGTGGCATGTATAAGCATTCTCAAACCCCTCTCACCCTACCTCTGAAGCACGCGTTGCTCTCACCCCTCTCCCTCCAAGCAGCAGCAGCACCCTGAGTAGCCTCCCCCTCACCTGCAGCAGCACCCTGAGTGGCCCCGCCCTCACCCGGAGCACGCGCTGCCCTCACCTGCAGCACGCGCTGCCCTCACCTGCAGCACGCACTGCCCCTGCCCTCACCTGCAGCACGCACTGCCCCTGCCCTCACCTGCAGCACGCGCTGCCCTCACCTGCAGCACGCGCTGCCCTCACCTGCAGCACGCGCTGCCCTCACCTGCAGCACGCGCTGCCCTCACCTGCAGCACGCGCTGCCCTCACCTGCAGCACGCGCTGCCCTCACCTGCAGCACGCGCTGCCCTCACCTGCAGCACGCGCTGCCCTCACTTGCAGCACGCACTGCCCTCACTTGCAGCACGCGCTGCCCTCACCTGCAGTAGCGCTGCCCTCACCTGCAGCACGCGCTGCTCCACGACTCTGAGGATGTCCTGGTCGTCCCTCAGCCCCGCGCCCTCGCCCCCCTGCAGCAGCCGCGCCTGCCGTCATGCAGTCCGGGGGGGGGATGGCACGCAGGGAGGAGGTGAGAGGGAGGAAAGGGAGAGAACCAAGTGAGAGAAGGAATGAGAGAGTTCGCAGGGACAGACGAGGATAGGAAGGAAGAGAGAATGGGAGAAGCGGGAAGTCGAAGAGGGCAAGGGGAGGAGGGGGAGAAGACGTGAAAGAGAGGAGGAGAGCAGAGCGACATGCGTGTGCGCGGGGGCAGGCAGGCGTGTTGACCTGCGTGTCGGCGAGGGAGGCGGAGAGGAAGGCGTTGAAGGCGTGCTTGTCGTCCTTGCTCACAAACTCGTGCAGCGCCACCGACAGCCCCTCCAGCGACAGCACCTCCAGACGCTACCAGGGGAGAGGGAGAAGGGCACAGTGACGGGAGGGGAAGCAGCGCAGGGCGATGGAGAGGAACCAGCGGGAAACCACTCAGGGTGGTGGCAAACCAGTGGGAAACCATTCAATGTGGTGGCAAATCACTGGAAAAGAAAACCACTCAGTGTGGTTGCAAACCAGTGGGAAACCACTCAGTGTGGTTGCAAACCAGTGGGAAACCACTCAGTGTGGTTGCAAACCAGTGGGAAACCACTCAGTGTGGTTGCAAACCAGTGGAAAACCACTCAGGGTGGTATCAAACCAGTGCGAAACCACTCAGATTAGTGGCAAACCACGGGGAAATCGCTCAGAGTCATGGCGAACACCCGGAAACCACCCTTTATCACCCTCCATCAACCTCCATCAACATCCATCACCCTCCATCAACCTCCATCAACCTCCATCACCCTCCACCACTGGGAAACCACTCAGTGTGGTGGGAAACCAGTGGGATACCACTCAGGGTGGTGGCAAACTAGTGGAAAACCATTCAATGTGGTGGCAAACCAGTGGGAAACCACTCGGGGTAGTGGCAAACCACTGGGAAAACACCAGGGGTGGTGGCGAGCATTACTCGAGGCGAGTTATCTTCTCAAATTCTCGCCGCGTTAACTCGTTTACTAATACGATTACTATTACTCGGGGCGAGTAATGCCTGGCCCCTCTGTCGACATGTTAGTACCCGCCCTCGCTGGTAAAAGATTGACGCGAGAAGAAAAATTACTTGCAAACAAGCAATGTATTACTCACCCCGGGCAGGCGAGTAATCGTCGAGCTCTCGTATACGAGTTTCCTCGCCTCGCCTCGGGGAGAGTAATTTATTTGGCGGCACACCTAGTTTTCTCGGAAACCCGAGGCGAGGAATTGAGGCGTGAAGCACCAACCACATGACCCCATCCCTCCCCGTGTGGCCCCACCCACCACCCACCACGTAGCCCCATGACCCACCACATCACCCACCACATGGCTGTCCCGCAGCAGCTGCTCGATGTTGCTCTGGTTCAGCTCGTCCGGCTGCACCGCCCGCTCGTCACCCACCTCCATGGCGCCTGGCGCGGGCACAAGGGGAGCATGGGGGTATCAGTGGTGTGGATGCTCCATGGATAAAGAAGCTCTATGGATGTCCAGCAAAGGCAGCACACGAGCAGTTGGCCTCTCGCCTACGTGCACCTTTCTTTCTGCAGCTATCCCCCACCTATATCCACCCCTACTGTCCCCCCCAAACTCACTGCCCGCCACTCACTGCCACTCACTGCCACTCACTGCCCGCCACTCACTGCCCGCCACTCACCGGGAGTGTCTCGCTTCTTGGGCGCCTTGAAGAACATGAGCATGTCGTGGGGGTTGGCCACCTGCACACACACATGCACGCATGTGGATGTGCACACACGCATGAATGAACACAAGCACGCATGCACACATGCAGACATGTCATGCCCCATGCCCATGCTCCATGCCCATGCCTATGCCCATTCTCATGCCCTATGCCCATGCCCCATGCCCATGCCCATGCCCATGCCCATGCCCATGCCCATGCCCATGCCCATGCTCATGCCCATGCCCATGCTCATGCCCATGCCCATGCCCGGTGGACGCCATCCACCGTCCACCGTCCACCGTCCACTGTCCCCCGTCCACCGTCCACCATCCACCGGTGGACGCCGTCCACCGTCCACCAGTGGACGCCGTCTACCGTCCACCGTCCACCGATGGACGCTGTCCAGCGTCCACCGTCCACCATCAACCGTCCACCGTACACCGTACACCATCCACCGGTGGACGACGTCCACCGTCCACCATCCACCGTCCACCATCTGCCGTCCACCGGTGGACGCCGTCCACCGTCTACCGCCCACCGTCCACCGTACACCGTCCACCGGTGGACGCCGTCCGCCGTCCACCGTCCACTGGTGGGCGCCGTCCACCGTCTACCGTCCACCGTCCACTGTCCACCGGTGGACGCCGTCCACCATCCACCATCCACCGTCCACCGTCCACCGTTCACCAGTGGACGCTGCACATGCCTTGCACATGCCCTCGCCCCTCTCACCTCGCCCCTCTCACCTCGCCCCTCGCCCCACGGCCTCACCTTGCCCACAAACTGCTGCCCAAAGCGCTGCGAGTTGATGGTGGAGAAACCCGTGTAGTCCACCTGGGGGGGGGGGGGGGGAAGAGGGGGGGGAAGACGGACAAGGGGGAGGGTGGAGGGGGATGCCGGGGAGGGGAGAGAGAAGTGAGGCAAGAAGGGAGCGGAGCAGGAAGCTGGGGGATATGGGGAAGCGGACAAGGAGCATCAAAACCGTAGGGGCAGAGCATTGATAATTTTACGAAGTGGCGTTGGCATGGCGTGGAGGGCATGCACAGCCAAGTCGTGACAGGATGGCCTCACAAGCATGCGCGCACACACACACGCTCACAGGGTGTGAGCATGGGGGGGCACCAAGCACTCGTGTTCACGAGCCATGCACGCACTGCACTGCACTCTTATCCGTGGTCCCTTCCCCCTCACAAGCAGCAATTCCCATCGCTTTCGCCCTCACACGCCGGAACCAAGTGAGTGACTCACCCGAATCCGCACGAGGGGAAGCGGAACCGGCCCCTCTCTGCCCCTGCCACCGCCACTGCCACTCCCCCCTGCCACCCCAGCCCCACCCGCCTGCCCCTCCACCGTGTGCTGCGCGCACCTCTCCCGGTACTGCCGCTCCGCCGCCGCTATCATCTCGTGCACCTGCCATGTGTGGGGGCGGATGCATTGAGGGTGGGGGATGCATCGATGTGCATAGCTGTAAGATGCACAAGTTGGAGATGGTAACGATAGGTTCTAAGAGGAGCCCTAGAAAGTGTAAGAGAAAGTAGTGAATAGAGCTGACGAATACAATGGGCTAAGTAGGCCTAGATTGTGAAGAAGAGAGAGATGGAGACGTGCTGGGCGACTTGGGCTGGTCCAGGTGAGGAGAATGGCACCCAAGAGACATGGGGTGCTCAAATGGGTGCTCAAGTCGCCCACAGTCAAGGTGAAGACGTGAGGAACCCTCAAAGTGGGCCTAGAAACGCCCCCACTAGTGGAACCACGATTCCAGAAGTTGGATTCGTGGTTCCAGAAGCTGGAGCCGCGTTTTCATGGTTGCGAAACGTGGGTCCAGGTTGGAGCCGTGTCCCAAATGTTGGGATGCGTGGTGAGGTACCCCACTTCGGATTTTGGGGTGCCTGGCCCTTGGTAAAATTTCTTGGGGACACCCTATTCCTAATATAACCCAACCCCTAATGTCTACACCTAATATAATGTAAAACATTACACATAACTGAGAAATATACTAAGTTAACTACATCCCAGGTAAAAGCCCCAAAAAGAAACTCAACAACAGATGCATTGAGGGTGGGGGATGCATCAAGAGTGGGGGATGCATCGAGAGTGGGGGATGCATCGAGAGTGGGGCGGCAGGAAGAAGACAAAGGAAAGGTGGCAGTGCTTCTGCGCAGGAGCCTTTGCTGTCGGGCCTGGCCCGCCCTCCCGCACAGGAGGGGTGACTTGATGAAAGGGTGCGTGATGGTGAGATCGTGACAGGAGTTGGTGCGAGAGGCAAGAGGGTGAGCGACGCCAGGAGAGGGTTACAAAAGCGCAAGAGAGGCTTCAAGTTCATTCTTGACAGGAAAAAACCTGGGTTTAGGATACCAAGGCACGAAAAGCTCTAAGAAGGGGCGCATTGCTCTGGGAAGAGGCGGATTGCCCTGGGAAGAGGCGATTTTCCCTGGGAAGGGGCGAATCTGCCCTGGGGAAGGGACGATTTGCCCTGGGAAGAGGCGATTTGCCCTGAGAAGAGGTGATTTGCCCTGAGAAGGGGCGATTTGCCCCAGACCCAAATTTGCTCTCTTCTCCTTACCCTTCGTTTCCCCGTTTTGTCAATCTGCAATCGCCTCACTCCCCTACCTGTTCCTTCTGCCTGCCCCCCTGCCTCTGACTCCGGCCGCCAGGCAAACGCTCTGACCGCCAGGCAGTGAGTGAGTGAGTGCCTGCCCCCCTCCGCCCCCCCTCCGCCCCCCACACCTTGGCTGCGAGGAAGAGCGAGAGCGCCTCAGGGTCGCTGGGGTTGACGCCCTCCGCCTCCCGCAGACACAGCTGCCACGCACGGGGGGGAGGAAGGGGGGCGCAGGAAGGTGAGGGAGGGCATATGCTGAAAGGAAGGAAGCACGAGGGAGGGGAAGGGACGAGTGGGGCAAGCCTGAGAGAGCTTGGTGGCAGCGGACACGGGACGGATGCCGGTGGAGAGTGGGTGGAGCAGTGGGTGGAGCAGTGGGTGGAGCAGTGGGTGGAGCAGTGGGTGAATGGCGCAAAACAACCAAGGCAGGGCATGCAATGCAATGGACACAAACGGGCGATAGAAACTAACATGCTGCTAGCGAGGGTGGAAGATGAGGCATGGTCGAATGAGCATGCGCGCAATGAGAATGATGCACGCAATAAGAACGATGCACGCTGGTGGAGGGGGTCCATGCGAATGAAGGGGGCAGTGGCATGAGTGCAGCGCACCTCAGCGTATTGGAAGGGGCGTGGTGTGGTGAGGGCGATGTTGTGCGACTCAAACTGGTTGCCCTGTCGTGGCATGGCGGCATGGTGGCGTGGTGGTGGCGTGGTGGCGTGGTGGTGGCGTGGTGGCGTGGTGGCAATGTAACCCCGGGGAGAGAGGGTGAGCGGACAAAGAGGAAAGGGGAGGAGGGCGAGAAGCATGAGAGGAGAGGTGTGAGAGGAAGAAGGCTAGAGACATGAAGGATGAGCTCGCTGCCACCAGTCTGTACGCACCTGCACTCATCCCTCTTGCTTGCAGTCTATCCACCTGCATTCACCGCACCCACATTCACCCCACCCAGATTCATTGCACCTGGACGCGCAGGAAGAGCACTTGCTTGGGTCTGGCCTCGCCCTCGCACAGCTGTGTGACCACCGACGACCCCGGCTGCGTTACATAGTACTTGGCCGGCTCGGGCTTCTGCTCCCGGGCCAGGGGGGGAAGAGGGGGGGGGAGGGGGGCGGATGACCGTGAAATGGCGGGGCTGATATCAAGGCTCTCTGATATCAAGCCTCTCTTGCTTCTCACTCTCACCTGCCCTGCTCTCACTGCTCTCCCTCTCTGACGACTTTCAACAGAGGACGCTGCCCCACCCCAACCACTGCACTGCACCCATCCACCCATTTCTCCTCCTGCACAGCATTGCCGCGCCCTCCCTCTCACGCACCTGGCCCTCCGCGAGGCACGCACCGTGGGGTGGATGAGGCACTCGTGCTCGTGGCCCCACACGATGAGGTCCAGGAATGATGCGAACTTGGTCTGGTCCACCGTCACCACCTTCTTCGCCCCCGTCATGCGCACGTTCCTTGGGGGTAAGACACAGGGGGGGGGAGTTGGGGGGGGGGGGGGGGTAGGGGAGGGGGAGGAAGACGCGAACTTGGTCTGATCCTCCAGGGCCACCTTCTTGGTGCCTGTCATGCGCACGATCCTGGGAAAGGGGGGGTGTTGGGGGGGGGGGGATTGGCGAGGAGGGAGGAAGAGGAATGGAGGACTAAGAGAAGCGGGTTGGAGGAAGATGACAACCAGCCTTACCTGAGGGAATTGCTCCTTTAATAAAGGTGCATTCCTAACGATCACATTTGCACTTTCAATACGTGCTCCGTACAGATTATGTGCTCTGTTGCAACCACCTGCTCTGTTGCAACCACCTGCTGTACTGCAACCACCTGCTGTACTTCAACCACCTGCTGTACTGCAACCACCTGCTGTACTGCAACAACCTGCTCTGCTGCAATCACCTGCTCTGCTGCAATCACCTGTTATGGTGCAATCACCTGCTCTGTTGCAATTACCTGTTCTGGTGCCATCACCTGCTATGGTGCAATCACCTGCTCTGTTGCAATTACCTGTTCTGGTGCAATCACCTGCTCTGTTGCAATCACCTGCTCTATTGCAATCACCTGTACTGTGGCAGTCACCTGTTCTGGTGCACCACCAGGATGTTGAACCAGTCATCCTCCGACAACCCAGGCTCGTGCGGTCGGATCCACTGCAGCCCGTGCGGGTTCTGAGGCAGGTGCAATGCAGGGGAGGGAGAAGAGGGTCGGGGGAGGAGAGAGGGAGAGGAGGGAGAGAGAGGTGAGGCAGAGGAGAGGTGGGGGAAGGTGGAGAAGGGAAAGGTGCAGAGAAAAGCCGGGAAGTGGGTTGGATCGAAACAGGTCCGTCAGCCCTAGTACTAGCTGAAACCCCCACCCCTATGCTAATCCTTGACCCTCCCCTCCACGGTCCACTGCCCGTCCCCCCCCCCCCTTTTCCTCACATCCATGATCATCTTGAGGCGCTCGTCTCGCATGTACCCCAGCCCGTACAGCGCTATCCTGTTGGCGCCCTGGGGGAGGGGTGGGGGAGAAGGGAGGAGAGGGGGAAGGGAGAGGGGCGTGAGGTGAGCACGGGGAGGTGGATACGGAAAGGGGAGGAAGTGGGAGATAATTGGTTTGTGAGCGGCCATTGGTAGGCTCAGTTGAAACCAGAGGGCTCTGTCAAGGGCTCAAGCAGTGTGTGTGCAGCGCAGCACGGCATGTGAGGAGAACAGCGGCATGTCCGCAGCTCGCCACATGCCCGCCTCACCTTGCGCAGCAGCACGGGGTGCAGGGTGATCTGCGCCGTCTCATCAGCGGGCATGCCCGTCTTGCCGAAGTAGTTCACCAGGTTGCATGACGACAGGATGTCCACCGCCGACAGGTTGTCCTGGGGAGGGGGGGAAGAGGGGGGGTTTGAGACGTCTCAAAGCTAAACTACTTGACCACGACGACAGGATGTCCACCGTCGACAGGTTGTCCTGGTGAGGGGGGGGGGAAGGGGACGGGGGGGGGGAGGGGAGGCATAAAGGACAGCATACGAACAACAGAAGGAGACAGACGGTGGTAAGCGACAGAGCAGGATAGGGAGAATTGGATCGGTGCAGTGAAAATCCACAGCTGAATGCATGTTCTGCTACTTGTATCCACCCTCCACCAAAACGTTCTCTTTTCTTTTGAAAGTTCCCTGCTCATTGCGCATCCATGCTCCCTCGGTCCCTGTCAACACGCCACCCGTGCCACGCCACCAGTGCCACGCCACCCGTGCCACGTCACCGACCCCAACGTCAGGCCCTCTTCCCAGGGCCCTGTGGTGCGCGCGTGTGTCTCACCACGCCCATGGGGTCGCCGCAGTATGCTCATTTCTCAATCATGCTCCGACATGCCATATCATCACACCATCAATGCCACATCAGCAACTCAAGCAACTCCCATCCCATCGTGCCCTGCAGTGCAGGCGTCTGATGAAGACCCTCACCACGCCCGTGTGCCTCACCACGCCAGCGGGGTCGTCGTGGTTGCCGTGCACAGTGAAGACGGGCATGCCCACGTTGTAGTGCTCGTCCTCGTAGTTCACATGCCCGAACCTGCACACGTGGATCGGCAGCCATGGCAGCACAGGCACACGCGCGCAGCCAAAGCAGCAGATTGATTGCAGCGGGTGTGAGTCGTGTGAGAAGACAGTTGCAAGAGATGATAGGCGAGGTGCAAGAGGGTGAGAGCGCGAGCTCACAACAAAGCGGTGAGAAGGGGTCTGAAAACGAAGATGCGAGGAGGGAGGCGGGTATGGGGGCGGGTATGGGGGCGGGTATGGGGGCGGGTATGGGGGAGGGTATGGGGGAGGGTGTGGGCGCGAACGAGTTGGGGAAGTTGAGCGTTTGGTCGCTGACGACTTGGAAGTTGACGGGGTTGTCACTGAGGCAGTAGCGCCGCAGAATGTCGATGGTCCGCACTAGGGTGGCGCGCGACGGCTTGTTGTCGTGGAAGAGATCGCCGCCCAAAAGGAGGAAATCCACCTGCAAGCCAGATGCACACACACACACATGCACGCGCGCGCACGAGCACACAGCGACAACATGCAAGGGTAATGCAAGTCGAATCACGGCACCAGGAAAGAGCAAGCGCGACCTCATTGAAGGCAAGCGCACCCCGTGGCAGGTCAAATCCATGCCGGAGCGCAGCGAGTACAGAAAATGAAATGGAGATTATGTACCTCTACCATCTAATGCTACCGTCACACCTCCACCCCCCCTGCCCACCGCCCCCCCCACCTGCAGCGACTGCGCGAGCTTGCAGATCTCCTCGAAGGCGGCGAAGGAGTCGTCCCTACGGATCTCGTCCTTCTCCATGAAGCCTAGATGGTTGTCCGTCGCCACCAGGATGCTGAACGCCGACTCCTCGCCGCTGCTGGGGGATGTGGACGCATGGGGTTCGGATGCAGGGGGTGCGGAGGAGAAAGGATTGACGGATGAAGTTGCGTGGCTTGTTCTCAGTGCCACGCACACGACCGATGCAGCCTTGAACGCCAGGACGGCCGGCGCGTGGCTCTATAATCGGCAATAGGGCTGGCATCGATGGGGATGATCCACGGCCAGCACGGCATCGCTGGGGATGATCCACGACCAGCACGGCATTGCTGGGGATGATCCACGGCCAGCACGGCATCGCTGGGGATGATCCACGGCCAGCACGGCCAGCGGTAGTAACAACGCAGATCGTGACGTCACGGTCGAGCCTCGCGCTCAAAAGCAGGCACGCATCGACATGGTGGTAGCTGCGCGAGTCAACTCACCCGGGTCCCTGGGTGTACTGCGACATGGCTGGTGAACGTCGGAGGAATCCCTGGTCGGAACGGAATCCCTGCTGAGCAAATCTACGGCAGGTGATTCTGTCGACGAGGCAAACGCAGTCACTCGCTCAACGGAATTTCATCAGAGGAGGCCACACCAGCGGCGACGGTCGCACTGCATCAACGCTCCGAGCTGCTGCGAGGAAATGACGATCGCGAGGCCTACAGATTCCGAAAATCACAAGGTCACCATCCTGACAGAGGAGCGGCAGGAGGCAGCACGCACACTGCCAACACTCGAGGGAAGCTGGGCGAGCAAATCCCCATGGATTCCTTTGGGGAAAGGAAGCCAGTGTCACCATGGAGTTGTCGTCACCATGAAGTTGCCGCGGGGAATCTGAGTTCACATGCGTGATTAGATTAAATAGACGAATAGACGTAAGGTCAATTACTACACCTGTATAATGCGTGTAGGGAAATGACGAAAGTGTTACAGTTCCCGTGAGGTTGCGAATCAGGAGTCGTCGCAAATTGGTTTGGGCGTCACCTGATTGGACATTGTCCAAATGTCCTCTATCGATTCGCCATCTTCAGCCGCCTGTTCTTGCGGCCCGTAAAACCGCAACCCACTGGCACTTAGCCACTCGCACGCAACTCCCGAGCCAAAAGGTTGAACCTGACGCGTAAAACCACCACCTAGAATGCCTCACCCTAGGCACTGAATTGTGCTGGGGCGATCCAGGATAGGAGAGGAGAGCCGAGTCCTTGGTGCCAAGGCATATATAGCCCCGAGCAACAGCTTCACCCAGATTTCGGTACAAAAGCAGGCGGATTTCGATTTCCGTATCAGTGCACCTTCCCTGGAGCCGCTTCTCCCCCCACGCCAGCTGCGCGTCGCTCTAGTCTCTCTCGCGCCATGGCCGCCACCGGCTCCCTTCTCTCGCGCCCCCTCGCCGCCTTCCTCGCATCCGCCGCCTCCCCCTCCGCATCCTCACTCGCCTTCGCCGGCAAGCCTCTGCCCGTTCCGCCCCTTATGCGTCCGTCCGCCTCCCCCGATCCCCTCCCCGCACGCTCGCTCCGCTGCGAGGCCAGACCCACCAGCGCCGCCACCGCTGCCTCCGCCCCGGCCGCTGCGCAGCGCGCGGTAGCGGCGGCGGCGGGGATGCCGTCAGCAGAGGAGATCATGGCTATCGAGCGCGACGTGGTCGTGCAAACGTACGGGCGGACGCCGCTGGTGGTGGCGGCGGGGGAGGGCAGCCGGCTGTACGACACGGAGGGGCGCGAGTTCATCGACATGGCGTCGGGCATCGCCGTCAACGCGCTGGGCCACGGCGACGCTGACTGGCTCGCCGCCGTCACGGATCAGGCCGCCACGCTGGCACACGTCAGCAACTTGTATTACACGTGGCCGATGGTGCATCTGGCGCAGCGGCTGGTGACGTCATCGTTCGCGGATCGCGTGTTCTTCGTGAATACGGGCACGGAGGCGAACGAGGCAGCGATCAAGTTCGCGAGGAAGTACCAGCTCGCGAAGAGCGGCGACGAGCATGCGACGGAGTTCGTCGCATTCAGCAACTGCTTCCATGGTCGCACGATGGGCGCGCTCGCGCTCACCTCCAAGCCGCAGTACCGCGCGCCCTTCGAGCCGCTCATGCCCGGCGTCGCGTTCGCCGAGTACGGCGACCTCGAGGCGGCGGCGGCCGCCATCCGCGCGGGGCGCACGGCGGCGGTGTTCGTGGAGCCGGTGCAGGGCGAGGGCGGCGTGTTCGCCGCCACCCGGGAGTTCCTGCAGGGCCTGCGACGCCTGTGCGACGAGAGCGGCGCGCTGCTGGTCTTCGACGAGGTGCGGGGCGAAGGGGGGGGGGAAGGGGGGGGTGGGATGAAGTGAGGTGCAATGGGGATGGGGTGAGGAGGGTGGGGAGGGAAGGAGGTGATGGCGCTGTTGTGAGATGGACTGCAAGAGAAAGAAAAGGGGAAAGGGGGTTGTGAGTGAAGGAGAGCGATGCTGGGGTCACATGGTGAAGGAGGAATGGTTGGCACGGGGAAGAGAGGGTCGCCACTTTGCAACGGGGCAATGTCCAGTCTTCTTCGGGGCTCCGGTCCCTCCCTCGCTCTCGCCCTGCTCATCTGCCTGCCTGCCTGTCTGCCTTGCCTCAATTCCTGCCTTTTCTTCTCTCCTCTCCATCTGCTCCTTACCCCACTCTCACGTACCCACCTCTCCCAACTCCCTCCCTCCCGATTTCCCTCATCTCTCATCCCCTCTGCATCATCCTGACCCTCCCCCTTCCACTTCCCCCTCTCTCCCCTCCCCTCCCTCACCATCTCTCCCCCTCCTCTTTCCCCCCTCAGATCCAGTGTGGCTTGGGTCGCACGGGGCACCTGTGGGCGCACGAGGCGTACGGCGTCACACCCGACATCATGACGCTCGCCAAGCCGCTCGCTGGTATGACAAGGCAGGCCGTGCCCACTGGGGGGCGCATGCCATGCCATGGCCCCGTATGCATCACCCCACTGCCCTCCCACGCTTTCCTTCTTTGACTTCTGCGTTGGGCTTCATGCCCCGTCCCTCCACCCTCCCTCCCTCCTCTCTGCTCTCATCACCCCTCTCCTCATCACCCCTTCCCCAACCTCCCCTCCCTCCCATCACCCCACCCTCTCCCCCGTCCCCCAGGCGGGCTGCCCATCGGAGCGGTGCTTGTGACCAACCCTGTGGCGGCAGCCATGGCACCAGGCGACCACGGCAGCACCTTTGCCGGCAACCCCCTCGTCTGCCGGGCGGCGCTGGCCGTCCTCGATAAGATTGCCGACCCAGCCTTCCTGGCCAACGTGGAAACCAAGGGCGAACTGCTTCGGAAGCTGCTTCGGGAGAGGCTCGGGGGAAACCCGCACGTGAAGGAGGTTCGGGGGCGGGGGCTGATGGTGGGGGTGCAGCTGGACGGGGGGGCGGGGCCGCTGGTGGAGGCAGCGAGGGGGGAGGGCGTGCTGGCCATCACAGCAGGCAAGGGCGATGTGGTGCGGCTGGTGCCGCCCCTTATTATCACGGAGGAGGAGATTGAGAGGGCCGTTGATGGGCTCGCTAAGAGCCTACCAGCCCTTGGATGAGAGGGGTGTGCTGTAACATTGAGCCACCCGCATGACCACATGAGTGGTTTTCATGTGCTGGTAACATTTGTTTGTACTCACATCTAGGATGGATGACATCTCGTAACAAGCATGAGTTCCCTCCACCAGTGAGGCTTGGATGACCAAACCTTAAAACCCGCGGCCCAAATTGTTCATACGCACTGCGTATGAACTGTGTCTCAGAAACTTAGGAGGCTAGGTCCCTAAAGTTAGGACACTAGCTTAGCTAGGATACTAGGAAGGCCGCCATGGAATGCCGTGAGGAAAGTCGATCTAGGAGTGTGAGGAGAAAAGTTGACGAGAAAGAAGGGATAGGATTAGGAAGAGAGAGCAGTACAAGGAGGGGATTGTACCCTCTACAGAAAGGTTCAGTAACAACCTACCAAGCCTATATTAAATTATAACTTATATAATTTTAACACTGTGAGCCTCGGCCTGGACGAAATACGCAGAAAAATCATGAGGGTGTTTTATCTCGCGAATCCGCAATTTGTTGTAGATCGTCCGATTTGCAAGCCGGCAGTGGGACGGGTGAGATGTCAAACATAGCTTATGCAGGTACTGTAGACTATATATGTTTGTGCCTTAGTGGGTACAACACTCTAGACTATATTGCCTTGTATCTCACCACTTTAGTCATTAATTCTTTCTGTTATGGTATCATAGTAAGTTAGGTTCCCCCCTTGCCCGCCCACGCTTCCGCCCCCTAGGCCCTAGCCGCCCCCTTGGCCATCGCGCTTGTCCCTAGCCGGCCCCCTGGCCGTCGCGTCCGCCCCTAGCCGGCCCCCTGGCCGTCGCGTCCGCCCCTAGCCGCCCCCTTGACCGTCGCGCCCGTCCCTACCAGGCCCCCTGGCCGTCGCGCTCGTCCCTAGCCGGCCCCCTGGCCGTCGCGTCCGCCCCTAGACGCCCCCCTGGCCGTCGCATCCGCCCCTAGCCGGCCCCCTGGCCGTCGCGTCTGCCCCTAGCCGGCCCCCTGGCCGTCGCGCCCGTCCTTAGCCGCCCCCCTGGCCGTCGCGCTCGTCCCTACCAGGCCCCCTGGCCGTCGCGCTCGTCCCTAGCCGACCCCTTGGCCGTCGCGTCCGCCCCTAGTCGGCCCCTTGGCCGTCGCGCCCGTCCATAGCCGGCCCCCTGGCCGTCGCGCTCGTCCCTAGCTGGCCCCCTGGCCGTCGCACTCGTCCCTAGCCGGCCCCCTGGCCGTCGGGCTCGTTCCTAGCCGGCCCCCTGGCCGTCGCGTCCGCCCCTAGCCGGCCCCCTGGCCGTCGCGTCCGCCCCTAGCCGCCCCCCTGGCCGTCGGGTCCGTCCCTAGCCGGCCCCCTGGCCATCGCGCCCGTCCCTAGCCGCCCCCCTGGCCGTCGCGTCCGCCCCTAGCCGGCCCCCTGGCCGTCACGTCCGCCCCTAGCCGGCCCCCTGGCCGTCGTGCCTGTCTCTAGCCGGCCCCCTGCCCGTCGCGGCCGCCCCTAGCTGCTGTTGCTGCCGTTTTCAGCCGCCTCACGGTCTCTCCTGCCGTCGCGGCCGCCCGTAGCCGCCGTCGCGGCTGTCCCTGGCCACCGTCGCGGCCGTGTCTCCTCGCCGTCGCGCCAGCTTCTCGCCAGCCCCCGTTGCCGCCGTTTGCTGGCCCCTCGCGTCAGCCGTCCGCCGGCCGGCTCCTGCATTCGCGTCGTTGCCAGCCCGCCGCCGGCTCGGGTTCGGCCCGTTCTTCCCGATCAGCACCGCCCTGCGAACACCCCCCCCCCCCCGGTACCGTACTCAACCGCACTACACCGCACTGTACCGCACTGCACCGCACTGTACTGCCCTCTATTGTCACTGATGGCGGAGGTGCTTCGCTTTGACGCTGAGGGCTAGCCGATTGAGTTTGATGCATGGCTTGCTGACCTTCGTCGCCACCTTACTGGTCAGCGGCAGGATGGCCACTCTCTGTCTGTCCATCTTGACGGTACCCTTCGTTGCCTCGACCCCCCCGCTGCACTGTCTCCTGACCCCTCGTCCGCTGAGCGTGAGTCCGCTGCGGCCGCTGCCCTTGCTCGCTTTGTCTGGCTGTCCCGTGACGCTATCGCACAGCTTGCTATTAGTAATGCCCTCCCCCTATCCGAGAGACCTTGCTTCAGGTCTATCACCACTGCCCAGGCTTTCCTAGATGCTGTTGTCCAGCGCTATTCCACCCCGCCTGCTGCCTCGATAGGTCGCCTGATCCTCCACATGCTCTTCCCTGACCTTGCGTCGTCCCCCACTGTCGCTGACCTGGCCGCCCACCTGCGCACTATAGACGAGACCTGGCGCACTGCCTGCACTGACACACAGCTTCGCGCTCACCAGCCGTCCCTCTGCACTGCTCTCTACCTGCTGGCCACCCGTCTTCCTGACCGCCTTGCCACTGCCCGCAACCGCTTCCTTAGCGTCCACCCCGGAGACCTCACCCTCACTGACTTTGTTGACACCCGTTATAGAGGCCCGCCACTGCTCTATTGCCCACGCCAGCGGTACTGTGCCGGTCCCTAATTTTCAGGGTTGCGCCCCCGCTCAGTGCACCTTCTCCGACGGCTCTGCTGCTGTGGCTGAGACTGCTGCTGCAGCACAGGTCCGTCCGGGGAAGGGTCGCCGCCCAAGGCGGGGCGTGACGGCGGGGGTGGGGGTGCAGGTGTAGGTGGTGCGGGAGCTGGGTCCCCTGGTTGTGGTGCGGACGAGGGGACCCTGACAGGTGCAGCCGAGCAGCCGTCTCAGCAGCTGCCGGTGTTGCCGCCGAACCCGCGTCAGCCATAGCAACAGCAGTCGCAGCAGCAGCCGAGACGGGCGAGTGGTCTCCTGCCCGGGTGGCCTGGCGCTGGTGGTAGCGCTGGACGTGGTGGTGGTGCGCGTGGTGGGCTGCCGGGTGGTGGTTCGGGTCCTGCGCGCTGTTAGTACCTGCTCCAGACCGGTCCTCGTCGTGGCTTCGTTTGCGGTAAGATTGGCCACACCTCCGACCGCTGTTTCCGTCGCCTGGATGACCTGTTTCATCAGCGCTTCGGCCCGTCGCGCGAGCTCCCAGACTGGCACAGCTTGCTTCATCGTAGGGTTCAGATTTTTGATCTGGCTCTGGATGACATTGTTACTGCTCTGCATATGATGTATGCTGATGACTCTAGTGTGCTTCCGTCTTATTACCCCTTGTTGCCTAGTGTAGGCGTTCCTTGCTTAGACTCCCCTGCTGCGTCAGGCGTAGGATCCCCCGCTTTATTTAGCCTTGGTGCATCTGTCGCTGCTTCGCCTCCGGCCGCCACTGCCGCGCTCTCCTTCACCCTCGACTCTGGCGCTTCCCGGTGCTTCTTCCGCGACTCTACCACGTTGACACCGCTCCCTGTCCCTGCCGCAGTCTCTCTTGTTGACCCCTCCTCCGACCCCGTAGTTGCCCGCAGTTCCACCACCCTCCCCTGCCCGGCGGTTCCGTCGGGCTCGCTCACAGGTCTGCACATCCCCTCGTTCTCCAGGAACCTAGTTGGTGTCGGCTTCCTTCAGAACCTTGGCGTCACCACTACGTTCTTTGGACACGAGCCGTACGCTGTCTGTACCGAGGCCGCCACTGTTGCCCCCTTGTCCACATTCCCACGGGACCCGGTGTCCGGTCTTTTCACACTGGACACGGTGACCCCCCCGGCTGGGACCCCCCCTCAGGTGGCTGCGTCTCCTCAGGTTGCTGCTGCCTGCTCCTGTCGGCCTCTCACTCACCCGACTCTTCTCTGGTACCACCGCCTATGTCACCCTGCGCTCCCGCGTCTGTGTCACATGTCACAGCACGGTCTCGTCCTAGGCCTCTCCGGGTCGTTCCCTGAGTTTCCCTCCTCCCCAGCCCCACCTTGCACGCCCTGCGTCGAGGGCCGACTCCGCCGTGCCCCTCACTCCTCCTCGTTTCCCCCTACCGCAACACCGCTAAAGACTCTGCACATGGACGTCTGGGGCCCCGCCAGACCCTTTTCCTCACCAGATCTCAACCCGGATATTTTTCCCCACCAGTCACGACTACTTCGACTGTTGCACCGCTCAGAGACATACGGATCCTAGCATGATTCTAATAGTGCAAGGATGCACTGTCAACCGTGCTATGTTACCCTAAGTTTCGTGGCAGATACGCAAATTTTCGCCACTCTGCTCGTAATTTTTACCTACAACGGTGCGATGAAGACGATCCATGATAAGACGAGACCAATCGACTAATGGCATCTTTGGCCACACCTCAGCATGTCTAGTCTTAGAGATAACATTCAACATGAAATCGTGCACAGTACTCTTGCATACGTTCAAATACTTCGCGATTTTCCTAGTGCTCACCCCCTTATGCAAAAGCGTGGGTCCAGGAAGAGTGCGAGAAGATCCCTGTAAAGGTTTGCACTAACCTCATAGATAACATGCCTAGGAGTGTGTAGGTGGTGATCAAGGCCAAGTGTCGGTTGACTAGGTACTAGTTTTGCTAGTAACTAGTTTGCTGCCTGTCCCCGGTACAAATTGTCCGGATGTGCTGTTATTAAATGTTGTCGTCTTGAAGGACCATGAAATATACTACTCTGGTTTTAGGAGATTTGAGTGAGTGCTCTAACTGCTCCTCTCTACTTGTATGGCCACCATGAAATAAGGCTTAATGTTTATAGCGTACAGCTCGTCAAAATGTAAAAATATGCTAAACATGTGGACAATTGTTTCCTCCACTGTAGTCGCGTTCGGGATCTGGCAGGATGAGTACTGGTGCGGACGTAAGTGCTTGCTTCAGCTGCTCCACGGCGTCCAGGTTCACCACCACGCACTCGTCCAAAAGTGGTCGTAGAATGTGGTTCATTTCGGCTTGGAACGTTGCCGGTGCGTTGGTGAGTCCGAACGGCATTACCAAATACTCGTACGATCCATACAGAGTTCGGAAAGCAGTTTTGTGGATAGAGTTGTCCGCCATCCGTATCTGCCAGTATCCGGACCGCAGATCCAGTTTGGAAAATACCGTAGCTCCCCAAAGCTGGTCACGTAGGTCATCGATTCGTGGTATCATATATTTATTCTTGATGGTCTGCTTGTTGAGAGCTCGGTAGTCGATGCACATGCGCAGGCTTCCGTCCGGTTTCGGTGTGAAGAGTACTGGGGCATCGTACGGCTAAGTGGATGGTCGGATGAGTCCTTTGGCTAGGAGATACTCGATCTGTTTTTTCATGTCGGTCAGCTCCGTAGGGCTGAGCCGATATGGTGCTCAGAAGGTCGGCTTCGAACCCGGTTCCTCCACGATCTCGTGTTGATATGTTCGGTATGGCGGTAGCTCGTTCGGAAGATCGTCCGGAAGAATGTCTTGGAACTCCTTCAATAATTCCTTGATCTTTCCTGGAGGTTCCGAGGTTCTCTCCCTGTCGTTCTCCGCCTCTGTTGCTATCGCCAGGAACCCGGTGTCGGTTCGCTTCACGTCCTTCTCGAATCGTGCGAGTGTCTCCACTGGGATATCTCCTGTATTGTCCCAGTTGGGTAGCTGTACTCTCCGTCCATTGTTGTAGATGCTTGCGGTGCGGTTCACCCAGTTGATCTCGGGGTTGAATCTTTTTAGGAAGTCTCGCCCGAAGATCAAGTCAAGCCCTTGGATGTTGGTGATGGGGAGTGCAGGTCTCCAGCGCAGTGGTCCAATTTGTAGGTGTAGCACTGCTTCGCCATGTACTGGTAACTTGCTTCCGTCCACCATCGTTGCAGAGAATCCTTAAGGCTTGTACTCTTCCCGAAGTCGGTCGATTACTGCCTTGTCGCAGACGGTGTGTGATGCTCTGCTGTCCACGAGTGCTTGGAGGTGTCGTCCTTTGCAGATGACCTCGAGCACGAGTGGCACGCATTGCTCGGAGTACCCAAAGATAGTTTCATTGATTGGGTCATAGGGTACATCCCAATATTCCGTACACACCTTTGTATTGCTATCTACTCCTGAGCTGGCAGCTGACCGAGGCTGCTTGGAGAACGGCTCTACTCCAGGGCCCGGAGTTTCCTTGACGACTGTGCGCGTCACTGATGCCGAAGAACTGGATGCATCCGGAGGAGGAGTTCCGGGTTTGTGCAGCTTCTTATAGACCCCCAGCTTCCTCTTGAGCTGCTTCAGCTCCACCGACGTCTTCCCTGGGGAACGGGTAATCGCTATGGGCTGGTGTCGGGAGAGGACGTTGACTCCGTGGAAAGGTCGGCTTCTTTCCACACTCCTTCATTTTTTCCCCAAGTTGTCCAGTACCGGTATAATCTCCACAGCTGTCTGCTTCTTTTGGAGTCCTTCCCGAATTTTCTCCAAGGCTCTAGCCCCTCGAAAATCATAAGTTTTCATTAAAGCATCTTTATAAGATAACTTTAACGAATTCTTATATTTTCTTGGGTCTTCAAGGAGTTTCCTTGTCTCAGCAGAGTCTTTTTTCGCGGAGTCGTATTTTTCCTCGGCGATTTTCCCTGGCGAAGACTGGTCGTGGGGTGGAGATTTTCCCCCATCATTTCCTCCTTCTCGCGTCGAATCAGCTTCGTCGAAGTTGATTTTCCCGG
Organism: Closterium sp. NIES-67; assembly: GCA_027943415.1. NCBI lineage: Eukaryota > Viridiplantae > Streptophyta > Zygnematophyceae > Desmidiales > Closteriaceae > Closterium > Closterium sp. NIES-67. The sequence continues at coordinate 201,930 of BQMB01001960.1, forward strand.
TATCCGGCGGCCACTTTCGGATCTTTTTATTTTCGCCAGCTAGATCCGTAATTACTGGCGACTCCCGTTTTTTGGCTTCTGATTGGCCGAAGGAATTCCGCCACTGTTGCGTGCCCGATACCCTGCGCGTGCGGTCTTCATTTTGTTGCAGTCGAAGATTCGGTGACCCGGCACCCCGCAAAAATCACACGTGTAGTTGGTGTTTTTCGGACGTGGCCGCCCCTCGAATCTGTCGACTTCCATCGGGTCGGCGAACGTGGGGTGAGCCGAGCGGTCGCCCTGTCGCGTACTGCCGACGTGCGTCCGTTGTGTTCCGTCGTTGACCATGTCGAAGCGCTCCGCTGCCGAAACGATGTCACTGTAGCTCGCGTAGTTTGACGCTGCCACTTGTCGTTTGACTTCGGTCTTCAGCCCAGCGAGGTACGACTGTACTTTTTCCCCTTCTGACAGATCGGGAATTCGGTTATAAAATTCCTCCATCTGCTGCGTGTACTGTGCTACACTTCCAAACTATCGGTGTCGATGAATTTTTCCCGGGCTAGGAAACTGGAATTTATCAGCTCGAAGCGTTTCAGCAGGTCGGCGCGGAACTGCCGCCACGTGGCTTCACCGTGGATGAAGGTACTGTTGCCGCCAATCCACTCGAGTGCCGGCCCTCGCATCGTTGTCGCCGCGAGTCGTACACGTTGTCCGTCCCAGACTGGCGAGCTCCATCCGACAGCTGCGAAGTAGATCTCCATCCCGGCGATCCATCTGCGGGCGTCGGAGTTTCGATCGCTCGAATCGAACGGCTCAGGTGGGCGCGGTTTCGGAGCCTCAAGAAACTGCTGCGACTGCTGCGTCATCGCTGTTGTCGAGTCGTGCTGCGCTCCGGCGAGTCGAGTTACTCGCTCGAACTCTTTTCGCCACGCTTCGCGATCCGCTCGCATTTCCTCCTGAAGGGCTGCGATACGCGCGAAGAGCTGCTGGGTAACCTCGGCGTTGTCGAAGGTTGCCATCCTGTTCAAAACACGCGCGGGGGGGGTGATTCGAAAAAAACGTGGAGCTGGTGCTTACTAGAATCGGCGTTGAATCGGTCGCCCTCGGCGGTTTTTCGAGGCAGGTTTTCCCGCTGCTGCTGCTTTGTTGAGCGCGGCCGAGTGAGAAAAGCTCTGATTACCAAGTGTCACAGGATCGAATGACTCGAAGAAATGTTGCACTATCGATCAGTACAAGGCGCTTTTATACTTCCAAAGTACATTAGGTAACCAGGTTTATCTTATCCTAAGGGAATAGACCCTTCTAGAAAATAGAATCACCCTGCGTATAGCCACGCGAGACTATTGGCTTTAAGGGATTACGGCAGGATTACGCTAGATAGAGCGCACCAGTACATCCCAAGCCTGGTCGGTGATATAATTATAATAGCAGGATAAACCAAAGGATAATGGAAAATGGAGAATAGGAAACCAAATAAGATGAGATAAAAAAAGAAATGAAAAGATGAAGGAAGTAGAAAAAGGCCAAGTGGTGTAACGTGGTCGTACTCTCACAACGAGCTTGCTTTCCTGTCCGAGGCTGCTCCCCAACTCTGCTCTATGCTTCTAGTCCCTGAGGGTGACTCCGACGCTTTCGACATCCCGACCCCTCGCACTTACGCTGAGGGGGTCTCGGGATCCTGGGCCTCTCAGAGGATAGGTGCCATGAAGCAGGAGATGGCATCTTGGCCACCTGCACCTACGTCGATGCAGTTCCCCCACCTGGGGTGAATGTAGTCGATGGCCGCTGGCTCTTCAAGGTGAAGCGCCCTCCTAGAGAGCCGCCTGTATTCAAGGCGCGCTACGTGGCTAGAGGTTTCAGTCAGCTTGAGGCGGTGGACTTCTTCCAGACCTCAGCACTGGTTTGCCGCTAAGAGTGTTTTGCGTTATCTTGCAAGTACATCGGGCATGGGGTTAGTGCTAGTAGGACGCAGACCAGTGGTCCTTACTGGACACACAGACGCTTCTTGGGCAGATGACGCCGAGACCCTCATGTCCTCGCAGGGCTACTGCCTCAGCCTTGGTTCAGGTGCCGTCTCGTGGAGAGCTACCCGCTCCTCGTCTGTTGCCCAGTCCAGCTGTGAGGCCGAGATCTACACCGGTGCCATGGCGGCACAGGAGCCCCGCTGGCTGACCTTCTTGCTCACTGACTTAGGTGAGCGGCCTAGCTCTGCCCCGGTCTTGTACGCTGACAATATGGCCATGATCCTCCTGTGTCAGGAGCCCCCTCTCGAGGGCAGAGCGAAGCACATCCAGCTGCGGTACTTCCTCCTGCGTGAGTTCCAGTAGCGCCGCCAGGCGCGCGTAGTACACTTGGCCTCCGGTGCCAACACAGCTGATATCTTTACGAAGGCGCTTGCGCCTAAAGATCATCAGCGGCACTGTGTACAGCTAGGTCTCGTTCCTGTAGCCTCTCACGTGCTAGGGTTTTGACCTTGTACTGTCCTTTATATATATATTAATTTTTTTTTACCCAGACTGGCCTTGTGGGCTCTCCCAGTGGCTGGACTAGTAGTGCCGCCCTGGTCTTGCTCTTGCCTTGTATGTATTCCTTTGACGGTCTTTAGACCTTTGTCTCAGAGGCTGGACTAGTAGTGCCACCCTGAGCGGCTTCTTCCCTTGTTAGGCACTGCCCCTATATAGTTTATATGGTGTGTCAAACATAGCTTATATAGTTACTGTAGACTATATATGTTTGTGCCTTAGTGGGTACAACACTCTAGACTGGGGGATTACATTCTCACCACTCTAATTATTTATTCTTTCTGTTATGAGATTACATTTCGATTGACTGGGGGAAGCACTTTATTTGCGCGCCGTCAGATGGAAATTGACAAATATTGGACGGCTAAAAAACGCGAGGCACTTCGTGTCCCAAAATACGTTCTGGACTAAACTTGAAAGCCAGCCCCGAGTGACGCGTGTCACGTTACTGTCAACTTATACATATTATCTATGTAGAAGTTATAGGCTAGACTGAGGTATGCTTCTAGTGAGTACAACCAACTAGTATTTGTTCTAGGTTTCCACCTCTAGTAATTATTCGTTTCTACGTTAACATGGTATCACGCTTAGGTTAGGATCCCCCCGCCTACCGCTTCCGCCCGTCGCGCCTCCTAGGCCCCGTCGCGCCCCCTAGGCCCCGTCGCGCCCCCCCTGGGCCCCGTCGCGCTCGTTAGGCCCCGTCGCGCCCCCCCTGGGCCCCGTCATGCCCGCTGGGCCCCGTCGCGCCTCCTAGGCCCCGTCGCGCTCCCCCTGGGCCCCGTCGCGCCCACTGGGTCCCGTCGCGACCCCTAGGCCCTAACGCGCCCCCGCTGGGCCCCGTTGCGCCTCCTAGGCCCCGTCGCGCCCCCCATGGGCCCCGTCGAGCCCGCTGAGCCCCGTCGTGCCTCCTAGGCATCGTCGCGCCTCCTAAGCCCCGTCGCGTCCCCCCCCTCTGGGCCCCGTCGCGCCCGTTCGGCCCCGTCGCGCCCCTCCTAGGCCCCGTCGCGCCCGCTGGGTCCCTTCGCGCTTCCTAGGCCCCGTCGCGCCTGCTAGGCCCCGTCGCGCCCCCCCTGGGCCCCGTCGCGCCCGTTAGGCCCCGTCGCGGCCCCCCTGGGCCCCGTCGTGCCCGCTGGTCCCCGTCGCGCCTCCTCGGCCCCGTCGCGCCCCCCCTGGGCCCCGTCGTGCCCGCTGGGCCCCGTCGCGCCCCTTAGGCCCCGTCGCGCCCGCTGGCCCCTGTCGCGCCTGCTGTTAGCGCTCGCCCGCCTGGCCTCCTCCTAGTGCCGCTCGGCCTCCTCCTAGTGCCGCCCGGCCTCCTCCTAGTGCCGCCCGGCCTCCTCCTAGTGCCGCCCGGCCCCTTCCTAGCGCCGCCCGGCCTCTCCTCAGCGCTGCCCGGCCCCTCCTCGTGCCCGACCGGCCCCAGCAGCACCAGCCTGGCCCCTCCCAGCACCAGCCCGGCCCTAGAGCACCTGCCTGCCTCCCCTGCTCGGCCTGCCGTGTCCTCTCGGGCCCTGTGTCTTCTGCTTGCCTGCGCTGGGACGCCTAGCTGCTGCCCTACTGGAGAGTGCTGCCGCCGTGTCCCCGCGCCGCTGTGCTCCTGTGCCGCTGAGGAGCTGTGCTGCTGTGCCGCTGTGTCGCTGAGGAGCTGTGCCGCTGACCCTGCACGATGGCTGACTTTGTGCTCCGCCTGGACGCTGAGGGCCACGCGGTTGACTTCGCCGCCTGGCTCTCCGATCTTCGCCGCCAGCTTACAGGTCAGCGCCAGGATGGCCACTCTCTGGTTGTCCATGCTGATGGCTTGCTCCCCCGTCCCCCTGCACCTACTCCCCTCCCTGCTGACCCCTCCTCTGATGACCGTGAGGCTTTCTCTACTGCTGCGCTAGCCTGTGCGGTCTGGGACTCACGCGATGCAGTAGCTCAGGTTGCTATTAGTCACGCCCTCCCTGTGTCTGAGCGCTCGCGTTTTGCTACTGTTGAAACGGCCAAAGCTTATTTAGAAGCCGTTATTGCTCGCTATTCCACCCCTGCCTCCGCTTCTGCTGGCCGCTTGCTCTTTCCGATGCTGTTCCCAGACCTGGCTGCCTTCCCTACTGTCGCAGATTTTGCCACTCATTTGCGTGCCCTAGAGACTCGCTATCGCACTGCCAGCACTGCTGCCCAGCTCACTGCGCTCCCCCCTCCTTTCTGCATGACGCTCTATTTTATCGCTATGCGCCTGCCAGACCGCCTCGCTAGTGCTCGCGACCACTTTCTTAGCCAGCACCCGGGTGACCTCACCCTGACCGCCTTTGTCGACACCCTCACTGAGATCGAGACTCGCCAGCGCACTATCGCTCAGTCGAGCGGTGCGCCGGCAGTCTCTATCTTTCACGGTTGTGCCCCATCCCCGTGCACGTTCACTGACGTTTCGGCTGCGGTCGCCACGGCGACCCCTCTTACCGAGACGGCTGCTGCTGTCCACCCGCAGCAGCGCTCGCGTCGCGGTGGCCGTGGCCGCCAGGGAGGTAGGGGTGGTGACGCAGGTGGTAGTGGTCGTGGTGGTGGTGACGGTAGTCCGCCTGAGGGGACTACCACCGGTGGGCAGGAGCAGCAGTCCCAGCAGCAGCAGGACCAGCCCCAGCCGCAGCCGCCGTCCCAGCAGCACCCGCCGCAGCCGTGGGCTCGTCTCCCGCCTGGTTGGCCCGGCACCTCCGGAGGCGGTGGCCGTGGTGGCGGCCCGCGCAGCTTGGCGTCTACCAGCGGCTCCAGTGCTGTGACCTGCCAGTACCAGCTTCAGACCGGGCCTCTCCGCGGCACTCTGTGCCGCCGCCCGCACCCGACCGCCCACTGTTTCCGCCGCCTCGACGATCTTTTTCGTCGTCGCTTTGGCCCGGCCCCGGACCTCCCTGACTGGCACAGCCTGCTCCGCCAGGGCGTGCCGATCTTTGAGTTAGACATGGATCAGATAGGTGCTGCTTTGCATGCTTTGTATGCTGACGCTTCTAGTGTTGATGGATCTTACTACCATGTGTACTCTAGTTTAGGTGTTTCACCCTTGTGTAGCTTAGCTTCCCCTGCTGCGACAGGCGTAGGACTGCCTAGGTTGCCTAGTCTAGTCGCTACACCGGCTCCGTCCGCGGCCTCCGCCACTGCGTCGCTGTCCTTCACTCTCGACTCTGGTGCTTCTGCCTGCTTCTTCCGCGACCGTTCCACGCTCACGCCGCTTGCTGCACCTGCTGTTGTCTCTCTCGCTGACCCCTCTGCGGGTCCGGTCGTCGCGCGCAGTTCTACGTCCCTTCCCTGTCCGGCAGTTCCCTCGGGCTCCCTTACTGGCCTCCACGTTCCCTCGTTCTCCAGGAACCTGGTTGGTGTCGGCTGTCTCCAGGACCTCGGCGTCACCACCACGTTCCCCGGGCACGAGCGGTTCGCTGTCTGTTCTGAGGCTGTCTCAGGTTCCCCCCTTGCGACGTTCCCCCGGGACCCGGTGTCCGGTCTGTTTACCCTACACACCGCTTCCCCCCCGGTTGGTGCGTCCTCCCAGGTCGCTGCAGCTTGCTCGTGTCGGTCCCTCACTCACCCCTCCCTTCTCTGGCACCACCGCTTAGGTCACCCTGCTCTCCCGCGTCTGCGTCACATGTCCCAGCACGGTCTTGTCTTAGGTCTCCCCGCGTCGCTCCCTGCCCTTCCTCCCTCGACTGCGCCACCGTGCACGCCTTGCGTCGAGGGTCGGCTCCGCCGTGCTCCTCACTCCTCCTCGCTGCGTCCTGCTACTGCCCCCCTTCAGACCCTGCACTTGGACGTTTGGGGCCCTGCCCCCGTCCCCGGACCGCGCGGTGAGCGCTACTTCCTTGTGCTCGTTGACGACTACACGCGCTACACCACGGTGTTTCCCCTGGAGCGGAAGGCCGACGTGCCCGACGTTCTTCTCCCGTGGGTTGTAGCTGCGCGTCTCCACCGCGGTCTCCCCGTGTTGTGTCTCCACTCCGACCGTGGCGGCGAGTTCGCCTCTGGTCGGCTTGGACAGTTCTGTCGTGCGGAGGGCATCACCCAGTCGTACACGTTGCCGGACTCGCCACAGCAGAATGGGGTTGCTGAGCGCCGCATCGGCTTGGTCATGGAGGTCGCCCGTACCTCCATGATCCATGCCGATGCCCCCCATTTTCTGTGGCCGTTCGCTGTTCGCTACGCGGCTCACCAGCTTAACCTGTGGCCACGCTCCCAGCGGCCGCAGGTTTCGCCGACCCTCCTTTGGACCGGGTCCCCCGGTGACGCGTCTGCGTTCCACGTCTGGGGCTGCCTTGCTCACGTTCGTGCCTCTGGCACGGACAAGCTCACTGCCCGCACTGTCCCCTGTGTCTTCCTCGGTTTCCCCCTGGACTCGTCTGACTGGCTTTTCTACCACCCGCCGTCTCACCGCTTCCTCCACTCTCGTGACGTCACCTTTGACGAGTCCGTCTCCTTCTACCGCCGCTTCCCTCACCGAGGTCTCCCAGTTGCCCCCCCCCTTTTCCTTGCTCCCTCTCCCCCGGTAGCCCCTGCCCCTCTCCCGCCTCGTCCTGCCCCGTCTGGTGTCTCCCACGTCACTCCCCTCCCGTCGGTTGTCCCCGTTGAGGAGTCTGCTGACTCTGGTGGTACCCCCGGTCCGTCCTTGCCGCGTCCCCCTTCCCCAGTGCCTCCGCCCCCACTGTCGCAGTCGCCGACCCCGCTGCCGCCGCCGTCGCCGTCGCCGCCGCAGCCGTCGCCGCTGTCGCCGCCACTGCCGCCGCTGCTCTCGGCCCCTGGGGGTGCTGGTGTGGAGGAGGGTGTTCGTCCTGCGGCTTCTGGGGGTGCTGCTGGTGTTGGAGGGGGTTCTCGCTCTTGGGGTGTTGGTTCTGGGGGTGCTGCTGTTGAGTGTTCTCCCGACGGTCGTTCTGCCTCTGCTGGTCCGAGAGTTCCGGCCCAGCCGTCGTCGCCGCCACAGCAGCCGTCGCCGCCGGTTTCCGCTCTCCGCCTGCTCGGCCTTCCCTCCCCGGACCGCGCGCCGGTGTCTCCCCCACCGCCTCCTGACCTCCCTGTCTACGGTCCTGTGTTCCCGCCGCCAGACTCGTCTCCGGCCCGTCTTCCTCCTCGTTCCCCTCCTGTGTCTCCTCCGCTGTCCCCTGACCCTACCCCTCCGTCTCACGTTTGGGCTCGCCGTCCCTCCCGTGCTCGTCCCGTCTCTCCTGTCCTGCCCACCCACCCTATGTTGCTCCGTTCCCACTCGTCTCGTCCTCCCCTCCTCCCGTCCCCTCCTCCCTCGTCCCTTGCTGTTGCACCTCCTCCGTTCTCTGACTACCTCCGTGCTGCTCGTCCCCTTGTCCCTCGGGTCCTTGCCTCTCTTGTTACCGACCCTGCTGTTCCTGTCTCGCGCCTTGACGCGCTTGTCGCTGCTGTCGCTGACTTCGCTTCTACCCGCCGCCTTGACTACGCTACCGCTCTGGTCTCTGACCCTGCCCGTCCTCTGTCCGTCGGGGGTGCTCCTGCCCTTGGCAGTGACGTCCTAGAGGACAGGCAGTACGAGCTCGCTTTCCTTTCCGAGGCTGCTCCCCATCTCTGCTCCATGCTGTTAGTCCCTGAGGGTGACCCAGACGCCTTCGACATCCCGACCCCTCGCACCTACGCTGAGGCCACCTCGGGACCTTGGGCCTCTCAGTGGATAGCTGCCATGGAGCAGGAGATGGCATCTTGGAGATCCACCGGCACTTACGTCGACGCAGTTCCCCCGCCTGGGGTGAACGTAGTCGATGGTCGGTGGCTCTTCAAGGTGAAGCGCCCCCCTGGAGAGCCGCCTGTCTTCAAGGCGCGCTACGTGGCCAGAGGTTTCAGTCAGCGCGAGGGGGTTGACTTCTTCCAGACCTTCGCCCCGACCCCGAAGATGACCACTCTTCGGGCGCTGCTACACGTAGCAGCACAGCGTGACTACGAGCTTCACTCTCTCGACTTCTCTACTGCCTTTCTTCAGGGCAGCCTACACGAGCAGGTCTACCTGCGCCGACCACAGGGCTTCACTGGTACCTTCCCTCCTGGGACCCAGTGGCTTCTCAGGCGCCCGGTCTACGGCCTGCGTCAGGCTCCCCGCGAGTGGCACGACACGCTACGTGCCACGTTAGCAGACCTGCAGTTCTTTCCGTCCTCTGCTGACCCTTCACTGTTTGTGCGTTCCGGCCAGACTCCGTTCTACATCCTTGTCTACGTAGACGACCTGGTCTTCGCTACTCCTGACAGGGACGCACTGGCCTCTGTGAAGGCTGAGCTGCTGAAGAGACACACCTGCACTGACCTTGGAGAGCTGCGTCGCTATCTTGGCCTGCAGATCTCTAGGGACAGAGCAGCACGCACCATCACTCTGACCCAGTCACACTTGGTGCGTCAGGTCCTTCAGAGGTTCGGTCTTCAGTTCTCCTCCGCACAGCCCACACCTCTACCCGTAGACCATGGGCTCTCTGCTCCCGTTCCTGAGGAGCCAGTAGAGCCCAGTGGCCCCTACGCAGAGCTGGTGGGTTGCCTCATGTACCTGATGACTTGCACTCGCCCAGATCTCGCATACCCTCTCAGCATCCTGGCTCGCTTTGTGGCTACAGGCAGACACCGACCTCAGCACTGGTCTGCCGCTAAGAGGGTTTTGCGTTATCTTGCTAGTACATCAGGCATGGGGTTAGTGCTAGGAGGACGCAGGCCAGTGGTCCTTACTGGGCACACAGACGCTTCTTGGGCAGACGACGCTGAGACGCTCAGGTCGTCGCAGGGCTACTGTTTCAGCCTTGGTTCGGGTGCTATCTCTTGGAGATCCACTCGCTCGTCGTCTGTGGCTCAGTCTAGCTGTGAGGCTGAGATCTACGCTGGTGCCATGGCGGCACAGGAGCTCCGCTGGCTGACCTTCTTGCTCACAGACTTAGGTGAGCGGCCTAGCTCTGCCCCGGTCCTGTACGCTGACAACAGGGCCATGATACTCCTGTGTCAGGAGCCTCGGCTTGAGGGCAGAGCGAAGCATATCCAGCTGCGGTACTTCCTCCTGCGCGAGCTACAGCAGCGCCGCCAGGCCCGCGTAGTTCACTTGGCCTCAGGTGCCAACACAGCTGATATCTTTACTAAGGCGCTTGCGCCTAAAGATCATCAGCGGCACTGTGTACAGCTTGGTCTTGTTCCTATAGCTGCTCCCCTGTTAGGATCCTGATTGTGTACTCTCTATTATATATGCTTGTCAGACTGGCCTTGTGGCCTTACCTCCAGTGGCTGGACTAGTAGTGCCACCCTGGCTTGCTTCAGTTTTGGTTGTATTCTTGCTGACTGGTCTCCAGACCCCTGCCTCAGTGGTTGGACTAGTAGTGCCGCCCTGAGCTGTTTGCTTCTTGTTTAGTTTCACCCCTTGTCTAGCCTAGGGGGTGTGTCAACTTATACATATTATCTATGTAGAAGTTATAGGCTAGACTGAGGTATGCTTCTAGTGAGTACAACCAACTAGTATTTGTTCTAGGTTTCCACCTCTAGTAATTATTCGTTTCTACGTTAACAGTTACCCCCATCTATTCCCACGAAAACGCGACTTTCAAATGCAGTGCGTTTGAAGGTCGCGCATTGCAATTTGGGCCGCGGGATTTAACTATATCCACCGAATCATCACTCTTCAAGTAGAAACTCCACAACTTGGAGCAAGACAAACTTTCTGCAGCTGTACATTGGTAACGCTATCCATTATAGCCAGGAAACACAAGAATCGTAAAAGCCTAACTAGATGGCATAGCATGTTAAAGTGGAGTACATCGACTGCCTGAATCTGTGTTACAGAACCCGGGCTTACCTTAGGGTTTTTGCCTACACGTCAGCAGATCTTCCTCTCCCTCAGAGGGGTAGAGGTGGGGGGGGGGGGGGCGGGTTCGCCAGTGCTAGATTTCGGGTTTTCGAAAATCGTACCCGTCAAATAAGTGTTCTTGGCAAACCTTACACGTCACTTCACGGGTACAAGTCAGAAAACATCCGTCAGAATCTGGATATATGAACATGTCAGATTCCGAGGGTAGAAAAAAACCACCCGTTATTTTGTCAAACTTTGGGCAACTACCCGTAAAAATAAGCCCTGTACAGAACCCTCGCTGCTTTTACCGTGCGCTTAGTCGTTTGTATTTAGCCTTGACGACTGCCCCTCGCGTCGCGTGGTCAGTCGCCTCGCCAGTTGCCTCCACCAACAAACCAGCCAACCGCAGTCCCTCGTTTTTATGGTGACCATCACAACACGTGCAGGCCTTTCAGTTGAAAACGTGCTGAAATTAGGTCCATCAAATCGAAATTAGCCTTTTGTCGTCGTGTATTTTAAAGCGAGGGTCTCAATAAGCGCGAAACCAAATCCAAAAGGTTTGGTTTTGGGTTGACGAAATTAGCGAAACAGTAACAGCGCCCAACCAGCACCCCTCACCACACCTCGCAATTTTCGAGACCCCCCGAAACCAAAACCTTCGGATTTGGTTTTCTGCTTCTTGAGACCCTCGCTTTAAATGCACAGATATCTCTTCACACATACACCAGACAAATGTCACGGCCATTTTCTCCATGTGCCCGAATTTACTTTTACACACCGAATTGCCCGCCCAACCTCCCGCCCGTCCCGTCCGCCCAGTTGTGTGGAGCTTTTCAATAGCTTGCGTCCAAGTGGGTTGAGGAACACAGCCACGCCGTCGACCCCTTCATCCTCTTCTCCGACAGTGGCAGGCAGAAAGCATTCTTTCCTTCCCGCCAACATGCGAGTCGCGCTGATCGATGTGGCAGTTCGCGTTACTGTGCTGCCATTGACGAAATCCGTTACCCTATGAGCATTTTTCGACGACTTCCCTGCGAAAGGGCGAGGGAATGGCAAATGCCAGCTTATTGGTAAGCACATCTGCGCTTGTTTCGCTGCACGAGCAGGTCGGCCCAAGGTCGCCTGAATGCGAAAATCCCTCCCACGCCCACTCATTGCCTTCTGTTCCACGCGCCTTCTTCCACCTCCTCGCCTCACATCACGATTCAATATTCACCACAGTGAACGTCCTCCCTACTAGACCAGCGATACTGTATCTGCTCTCCTCTGCTCTGATCTGCAGCAGTCGCGTCCCAGCACACCACGACGTTCCATTCGCTCCCGACCCGAACCGATTTCTGGCCCTGGTCAAGCCCCTTTGTTTTGACTTGTCATTGCAAAATAAGTTCGATCCTCATTTCCGCTGCAAGACCAAAGGGTAATCTCCACTCGTAGATCGTGTTAGTTCGCAGTGACCGTCCTTGCGACCCGAGGAGCTCCACTCGTTCTCTCCGTCCTTTGCGCGTCACTCATTCCTCCATGTCTTTCCTCCAAGACCCCCGCGGGAATTGTAACACCACTCGCATACGCCGACCGACACAATCTGCGAAGATACTACCGTAGCCGTAACCGGAGTCGCGCTACTTGGTAAACCCGCCCTTCTCGTCCTTCTCGTCCGTATCTTCTCGTAGCCCTGGTGCTATCGTTGCGTCACAGCTGCTGCTAATCGGGACGCTATATCATTTCTACTCGGGAGCGTTGGAGTCGCCGTCTGTCCATATTTGGCTATCTTGTAAATACCACCGCACCTCGCAGCACCGCGTCCGTTGCGCCCTTTCCGTCAGCACAACCTTCCGCTCGATCGGGCGATTCCGCCATTCTATCCACTCCTTCCGCGACATCCCAGCTGTCGAGATCGCGACGGCGTCGACCGCGGCATGTCCCTTGTGGAGCCGTCGCGCGCGGACATTGGCGGACCAAGGTGAGCGCGCTTCGCGGGGATTCATTTCCATTCCATCGCCGCGCCCCTCATCCGCGTGATCAAGCCCGCCGCTGGGTTTCGCATGCCGCCGGCTTTCTCGTGCCTTCCCGCGCTGCATTGTCTGAGCGCGCTCGAGTCGCTGTGCTTCGTGAATCGAGATGGCTTTTGAGACGGCATGGTTCCTAGAACACTTCGTGACCACTGGTCGTTGTTTCTCCCCCCCCGCCACAGCTTCCCGCTCTCCAGATCCGCGCAGTGCGGCCGCCCGTTAGCGCGACACGCGCGATCGCTGTCGCATCAAATGGTCGCACCAGTCGCCGACAGCGTCGCCGGCGTCGCAGACTCGCTGCAGCCGGGTTCGGACCCCGAAAGCTGCGGGGGGTCGAGCCCGCCGCATCAGCCGCCGCATCTGTCGCAGCTGTGGCAGCGCCGCAGCTGGCAGCCCTCCGCGTCGCTCCACCTCAACTCTCTCCACCCCTCGGGCGGAAGCGCAGCCGGCGCGCGCCTCTCGCGGAGCGCAAGCAACTCCGGAGCGGTGTCTGCGGGTGCTGGCGGCGCAAGCCCCGCACGCGGTGCGCATCTGCGGAGCAATGAAGCTGGTGCAGCCACCGCGGGAAGCTCTATGGAGGCGATTGGGGGCGGCGGAAGTGTCCGCGCGCAGGGGGCCAGCGCAGGCGCGCGACAGATGTACGCTCGGTCGCTCAGCGTCTCTGGTGCGCCGTCGCGGGGGGGTGTCGTTGCGACGGGCGCAGGCGTCGCACACGCAGGTGGCGCGTCGCAGGGTCAGCGCGAGGGCAGCGCGCGACTCCTAAGCACTTCCGCGTTGCCGCGGCGTGCCGTCGCCGCCTCTTCGGGGCCGCGGCATGCGGCGAGGGACGGCTGCGACTCGGAGTCGACGGCGCGCGGCACTGGCGGAAGCGGCGGAGCTGTTGCCGGCGCGGGGAACACGGGCGGCAGCATGGGGCAACGAACGCGCGCTGTTCGGCGGAGTGCGAGCTGCGCGGCAAGGGCGAGCGGAGACGACGAGTGGGACGGCGGCGAGCGGGTGTTGCGCAAGGGGCAGAGCCACATCGTGAGGGGCAGCAGCTACGACGCTGGCAGCGGCGGTAGCGGCAGCGGCGGCGGGAAGGGCTGGGGGGGTCTTAGACCGGAGGCTAGGCCCATTGGCGGACACCGCACTGCGCCGGTGCGCGCGACAGCTGATTCAGCGTCAGCTGGCGCAGTCATCCCTAGTAACGGCGCTGGCAGCCCCAGTAACGGCGCTGGCGGGGCCACTTTTCCGCGCGCGGTTTCCGCTTCGTCCCCCGAGCTCTGCGCGGTGCCTGCCCCTGCCCCTGCCCTCTCCCCCTCATGCGCGTCCCCGCTGCGCTCTCCCGGCCACGCGCGCCGCCATTCCACTTGCGCCAACTTCGGCGCGCTCAGCCCCACCGTCCGCGCGGTACCGCGGAAGATCGCGGGGGTAGGATCCCCTGCCCCGGCGAGAGCGGGGGGCGCGCACTCTCCGACTGCGTCAGCTGCCGCTAGTCCCGCGCCGGCGGTTCGCGCGGCGGGAGCACCATCGTCGAGCGCGGAAAGCCCTCCCGGCGGCTGTGGGGCTGCGGCGGCGGATTTTGCGCGGGGAGCGGCGGCCGCGCGCGCGGGGGCTCGGCGGAGCTCGTCGATGGCGTCGCTGGCGGAATGGCAGCAGGCTGGCCGACCAGCGTCGCCCGCAGCTGCGGTGGGAGGGGTGGGAGGGGTGGGCGCAATTTGCGCAATGGACGCGATGGGCGTGATGGGCGTGAGAGGCGCTGCCTCGCCGAAACCAGCCAGCTCTTGCTCTCTCCGAGGCGCCTCCCTGCCGTCGAATGCGGGCGACGCGCGCCAGCTGCAGCAGCAGCAACCGCCGCAAGTGGTGTCGCCAACGAATCGCGTATCAGGAGGCGGGCCGACAGTGGTGCGGCGATGCGCCAACGCAGGCGGGTACAGCAGCAGCAGCGGGTGCAGCCCCCGGCAGGGGCAGCCCATTGTGGGCCACAGACGCAGCAACAGCCACGCCGCTGGTGGCGGTGGCAGCAGTAACAGTAGTAGCAGCGCGGGTTACCATGTAACGATCAGCTGCGGCAGCAACAGCCTGGCGAGCTCGAGCCCACGAACACGTGGCATGCTGCCGCCTCCCTCCCCGAACCACCAGCAGCAGCCGCGCGACAGCAGCAGCAGCAGCAGCAGCCTCAGCAGCAGCGGCAAGCAGCAGCAGGCGCAGGTGAAACCCGTGTGGCGGCGGCCGCCCATCTTCACGCTCATCAGCGCAGATGACGCCGACGACGACGACGTGCCTCTCGCAGAGGCCGTTCCCCCGCCACTGTCACATTCACCAAGCTCTCCGGCCGTACCCCAACCAGCGGTGGTGGGAACAGTAAAAGCACCATCAGCAAAGGCAGGAGGCAATTTCCTCTTCTCCCCTCCGACACCATCTCCCCTGGCCTGGTCTTCCGCCCGCCTGCACTCCCCCCACCCGTCTTCCCCACCTCATCCGCTCCCCCTCTCCACGCCCCCCCCCAAGCTTCCTCCCCTCTCTGCTTCTTCCCGGATCATTCCTTCGCCCTCTACCACACGGCCCAGGCCGCGCCACGTGCCGCGCTGCTCCTCCGTGCCCACCAAGGCCCTCTCACAGGCTCAAGTGCCAGCCGGACCTCCAGGTCTGGCCGGTTCTGGAGGCTCGAAATGCAAGTCCGTGCAATCCTGCAGCAGCATTCCCCTCAGCGTCGCTGCACCCTCTCCTGCCACCACCTCCACTCCCAGCGCCACTGGCTCTGCGCCTCCCCCTCCCCTGCGCCGCTGCCACTCCGCGCCCTCCAACCGCCCCTCATATCACACCGCCTGCGCAGCTTCGTCTGTGCCTCTCCCGGACGCAGCCACCACAGCCCACACCCGGCGCGTGTCCTTCAGCTCCGTGGTGCTCGTGCGCCGCTTCTCCCACATCCCCCCCTCCCACTCCCTCGTCAACCTCCCCTCCTACCACTCGCTCAACAGCAGCAGCAGCAGTAGCAGCAGCAGCAGCAGTGCTGCAAGTGGCGGCGCAGCCAAGGACTCCCCCGATGCCCCCATCTCACCCAAGTGGCCCTTCCCCCCGCCCCCCCGCTCGGCCTCCGCCACTGACCTGCCGTCCCCCGCCACCTTGAGGCACTTGGCGAAGCTCAAGCAGCAGCAGCAGCACGCCTCGCTCGTGCATCCCTCCTGCTCGCCCTGACCTTCTCACGGTTCCGAGAGCCGCGACTCTTTCAACTCCAATTAAAACGGTTAGCCTCAAATGTAGCATAGCCATTTGCTTCTAAAAATGGTTGGCAAGTTTTAGTATCCTGGTCGTTTCTTGGTGCCCATGCCACAAATCGGGTCCACCTTGCTTGCTGATGTGCACCCTCAAACGAAGGATGCCAGTAAAAGTTTACTATCCTGGTTGTCTCTTGTTGCTAGTCCTGTTCGCAGGCATGTGTTGGCCATTGCTTGTGGTAATGATAAGATGTGGCATTATACAAGATTGCGTTGTTGTGAAAACATTCTTTAAATGCATATTTCAACGCTAGCCCCCTTAGCTGGACACCAGCCCCCTTAGCTGGACACCAGCCCCCTTAGCTGGACGCCAGCCCCCTTAGCTGTACGCCAGCCCCCTTAGCTGGACACCAGCCCCCTTAGCTGGACGCCAGCCCCCTTAGCTGGACGCCATCCCCCTTAGCTGGATGCCAGCCCCCTTCGCTGTACGCCAGCCCCCTTAGCTGTACGCCAGCCCCCTTAGCTGGACACCAGCCCCCTTAGCTGGACGCCAGCCCCCTTAGCTGGACGCCAGCCCCCTTAGCTGTACGCCAGCCCCCTTAGCTGGACTCCAGCCCCCTTAGCTGGACGCCAGCCCCCTTAGCGGGCAGTGACAGGCAGTGCGGGCGGTGGCAGGCGGTGACGGGCGGTGACTGGCGGTGACGTGTGGTGAGGATATAACATACTCTGAAACTTTCACTACCCCTCACGCAACTTACCCAGGAGGGTTCAGCCACATTGTCTGCCTCTATCTCAACTTACCCAGGGGAACTCTGGGACTTCCACCTAAGGGAATCACCACCCGGGGGGTTTGAGCTCCCCTTTCTCCTCCCTTGCCCCCCTCACCTGTGGTGGTCGCAACCCGCCTTCTTCCACCCCTCGTTTTCCCCTCGTTCACCTCACCCTGGAGGTTTCAGGCCCCCGTTCTCCCCTTCCGTTCTCTCTCAGCTTACACTGGTGATTGCAGACACCCCTCCTTTCGCCCCTCCTTCGCAACACACTCAACTCACCCTGGAGGTTTCGCGCCGCCTTTCTCCCCTCCCCCTCGTACTCAACTTACACACATTGTTGCAGGAGCCTATCACTTGGGGTCTGAAACCCCCTCGCATGCCCTACCCTGTAAATTGGGGTCTGAACCCCCCTCCCTTGCCTCACCCTGTAACTTGGGGTCTGAACCCCCCTCCCTTGCCTCACCCTGTAACTTGGGGTCTGAACCCCCCTCGCATGCCCCACCCTGTAACCTGGGGTCTGAACCCCCCACCTCCCCCTCCCTGTCATCACCCTATCACTTGGGTTCTGAAACCCCCTCCCATACCTCACCTTACAACTTGGGTCCCAAGTGCCTTGTCCTCACCTTAGTGTGGGGTTTTGACCGCCCCTCCTTTGCTCCTCCAGTGCACCTCACTCTACTTACACAGGGGATTTCAGGCTCCCTCTCTCCCCTCCCCCTCATTCAACTTACTCTGGGACTTTCACCACCCCTCAACTTACTCAGGGGGGCACAGCCACCATTGACTGCACCTCACTCAACTTTCCCAGGGGTTTTTTCAAGCCCCCCTTGGTCTTCCCCTGCTCGAACAACTTACTTTGGTGGTTGCTTTTCAGCCCGTCTTCTCTCCCCCTCACTTTACTCACCAAGGGGGGTTCAGGCCGTATTGTCTGCAACACCTGCTCCCAGGTGCAGACAATACGGGGGTGTCAGGCCCCCTTATCCTCCCCCACTCTCTCAACTTACTTGGGTGGTTGCAGCCCGCCTTCTCTGCCCTTCACTTCACTTACCCAGGGGGGTTCAGCCCCCATTGTGTGCCCCTCACAACACCCAGGGGTTACAGGCCCTGGGGTGGTAGATGCGGCCGCCCTCAACCAACTTCAATCCGCGCACCCAGGGGGTTTCACCTCCTTTCTCCTTTCCTAATCGCTCAACTTACCGGGGCAGTGGATTCAGCCGCCCTCCCTTGCCCCTCGTAACACACCCAGGGGGTTGTAGTGCAGGGCCCCATTTTATCATCTCCACCGCCATACCAGTTGACCCCTCGGGGTCTGAACCCCTCTCCCTTCGCTCACCTTTGGAACTGGTGAACCCACATGATATGGCTTATTGCATCAGGCAACACGTTGGGCATCATCATTTGCCGCTCATCATGTGGAGTTCTAGGCTCTACCCTTCCCTTCCTCTTTCCCCTCTCGGGGGTTTTTGAACCCCCTCCCCTTCCACTCACCTTCCCATCAGTTCTCAGCCACCCTCTCACTCACTCGAAGGGCTTAAGCCCCTTACTCTTGCGCTCACCCTCCTCAGGGGTTCCAACCCCTTCACCTCTATCCCTCACAAAACCCAGGGAGTTTCAGACCCCTTGGCTCGAGCGCACGCTCTCCTGGGCTTTTGGGGGCTTCAACCCCCAGGGCGAAACCCTAAGAAAATCAACCCCCTAAGGAAAGGTAGGGGCAGAGGAGAGAGTACGGAGAGGGAGTGGCACAAGACGGGGGTGACAGCTCTCCAAGGTAGCATGAGACAAGACACGGGAGGGCGGCTGAAGCTCCTAAGGAAAGGCGATTGAGCCAGGGGATTTCAGCCCCCCCTTCCTCGTCCTCTCACTCAACTTACAGTTTGGTGATTGAAGACGCCCTCCTTTGCCCATCCATTAAACAACAATGCCACTTCCAGCCCCCTCCTCTCACTCTCACTCAACATACACTGCTGGTTCCAGCCCCTTCCTCTCACTCTCACTCAACTTACAGCGATGGTTGGAGTGAGACGCCCTCCTGTGCCCTTCTTTTGACCTACACTGCCGGTTTTAGCCCCCTCTCACTCAAAGTCCCACAAGGTTTCAGGCCCCCTTTCCCCTCTCCCTCAACCAACTTACAGTGGTGATTGCAGAGGCCCTCCTTGGCCCTCCTCGGCCCTCCTTGGCCCTACCATCCTTTGACTGACACTGTTGCTCTCAGCCCCCTCCTCCCCCCCGATCTCAACTTACAGAGGTCTTTGCAGTCGCCGCTGTTCTCCTCTCCCCTCACTCAAGTTACACTGCTGGATTCAGCCCCCACCTCTCCCCCTCACTCAACTTACAGTGGCACTTGTTGTCGCCCTCCTTTGCCCCTCCTCTCCCCCCACTCAACTCACAGAGATGTCTGCAGTCTCCCTCCTTTGCCGATCGATCACCTCACCCAAAAGGCTTCACCCGCTAGTTTGCCTCTCCCTCTCCCTCAACTTACAGTGGTGGTTAGGACGCCCTCCTTCACCGATCAATCCCCTGTGGTGAGTGAGTGGAAGTGAGGGGGGCTGAAACCCCTGTGGTGGGTGAGTGGAGGGAAGGGTCGAGCCTAGGGCTCCAAATGAGAGGCGGCAAATGATGATGGCCCACGTGTTGCCTGATGCAATAAGCCCTGTCATGTGGGTCCGTGGGTTCACCCGTTCCCAACGTGAGGCAAGGGAGAGGGGTTCAGACCCCCTGGGTGAGTCTTGAGAATGGCAAGGGAGGGAGGGCAGCTCAATCTACCACCAGCGTAAGTTGAGTGAGAGGGAGAGGGGAAAGTGGGCCTGAAACCCCCTGGATGAATAGATTGAAGTTGGCTGAGGGCCAACGGAGGGCGGTTGCATCTACCACCAGCGTAAGTTGAGTTATAGGGAGAGGGGAAAGGGGGCCTGAAACCCCCTGGATGAATGGATTGCAGTTGGCTGAGGGACAACGGAGGGCGGCTGCATCTACCACCAGCGTAAGTTGAGTGAGAGGGAGAGGGGAAAGGGGCGCGTTGAACCCCTCTGGGTAATTTGATTGAGGGACAACGGGAGGTGTCTGAAATCACCAGGATACGTTGAGTGAGAGGTGAGGCAGGGGGCTGAAATCCCTAGAGTGAGAAAAGGGGCCTGAAACCCCAAGGGTAACTATAGTGATGGGCAAAAGAGGCATCTGCAACTGCTACTGTAAGAGGGGGAGGAGAACGGGGGGCTGAAACCCCCCAAGGAAGTTTGATTGAAGGGTGTCCGCAACCAACCACTACTATACATTGAGTGAGGGAGAGGAAAGAGGGGGCTAGGCCCCCCAGGGTGGAACCCCTAAGGTGGGAGAGTGCAAGAGTAAGGGGCTGAAGCCTTGCAAGTGATTGTGAGGATTGCTGAAAACCAAGGCGTGTGAGTGGAAATGAAGGTGGTGCAAAACCACCAAGAGGGGAAAGTGGGAGGGAAGGGCAGAGCCTAGAACTGCACATGATAGGCGGCAAATGATTATGCCCCTCGTGTTGCCTGATGCAAAAAGCCATATCATGTGGGTTCACCCGTTCCCAAGGTGAGGCAAGAGAGAGGGTTTCAGTTGAGGGCTTGAACATTCCCTGTGCTAAGTTGAGTGAGAGGGTCAGCAGGGTGGTGAAACCGTCAGAGTGAAGTGAGGGGCAAAGGAGGCGGGCTGCAACCACCAAGGTAAGTTGAGTGAGAGGGGGAGGAGAATGGGTGCCTGAAACCCTGGGGTGTTGTGAGGTGCAGACAACGGGGTCTGAACCGCCCGGCGTGAGTGACGTGAGCGGCAAGGTGGTGGGCCGCAACCACCAAAGTAAGTTGAGTGAGCGGGGGAAGACAAGGCGGGCCTGAACCCCACTGGGTAGGTTGAGTGAGGGGTAGTCAAGGGGGCCTGAACCCCACTGGGTAGGTTGAGTGAGGGGCAGTCAAGGGGGCCTGAACCCCTCGGCCGAGCCTGGCCCTTTGCATCAGGAGAGCTTAGCTGGGTGAACCCGGGGCTGACGCCAGGGCCTGATCCAGGGCTGACGGATTGGCTTGTGCCGGGGCTGAACGTCAGGTTCGGACGCTGGACAGGTGCAGTGTAACACCGAACGAGCACAGGCCTGGGAGCTACAGTGATTGATGGCGAAGGGTGGGCGTGGAGAGAGTGGGGGGACGGGCAGGCATGGGAACGAGAGGGAGATTGAGCGGAGGAGGAATGAAAAGAGGCCGGAGCAGCAGCAGAGGCGGCAGAAGAGGGAGGAGAGGAGGTGGGGGGAGGAGAGGAATGGGGGGAGGAGAGGAATGGGGGAGGGCGCGGAGGAGCGAGGCGAGTTGAGGGGGGCCGCGAGGTCCAGAAGGGGCATGGAAGCGCTGCTCGTGAAGCGGTGGTGGGGAAGGGAGGGGTAGGCGGAGCGGGGACTCCGTGGGGGGATGGCGGACCCGTAGGGCATCACGCGCAGGTCCTCATGCCGCCGCCTGCCATGCTCACGCTGCGTCTGCTCCTTTGTTGCATTTCTGAACGTCACTGTTTCGTTAGTCTCCGTTTCTTTCGTCGCCGTTTTGCACGTTGCCCCGTCTGTGCAGCGTGCGATGGCCGTCGCGTGCCCCCTTTGCCTGGCTCGCTCGCTTCTCACGTGCTCGCGGCGCTGCAGCGGAAAGCGCATGTTGAACTGATCCGCCATCGCCAGTCGCGATTATTACCCGCCACCGCCGCAAGACGACCAAGTTGGATGAGCGGAAGATGCACGGAAGAAGCGGAGGCGCGGAGATGTATTTTCCGCAGGGGATAAGCCGAGCGGGCGCTGCTGAAGCGCGCGGAATGGCCGATTCCTCTGGCGGAAGCGGCGCGGCATTGAGGAGGAGGCGGTCTTGCTGAGCGCGAAGGACGCAACGTGCTCTGTTCCTTCAAGGGTTTAGGCTCCAGTCTACTCAGTAATGCGCGGATTTTCACTACTAGCCCCGGTTTATCTCGAACGGTGACACGAGTAACGGGTCTCAGGCTACTCCCGTGGCCATAGAACTCCCTCCCGCCCCCCCCCGCCCTCCCCCCTCCTCCCCCCCCCCTTGGGCCGGCAGCAAGGTGCAGATACAGAGGTCATCAGCCATGCTAGGGCGTGGCGCCTGTCGAGAGAGCCCTGTGAAATGGAGAGAGAAGGCATTTCCCCACACAGTACTGCCAGTGCAGTCACTGTACACAGCGTACATCGGATGCACCGGTCCCAAAAGTAGACGATGCAGTATAGTACAGTAGATCCTACACTGGCGGAAAGTATTGCCCGGATAATTGCCTTAAAACATTTCTCGTACCGGTCTGGTGCCTTTTTGTTTAGTTACGAATCAAATTTCGGCATTGGCTGTAAAGTAGTACTGTAATGTATGTGACGGATGCATGGTTCAGTTTTATAGGGGTCGATTTTTTACTGAGGACGAGATTTCGTTCGCGTGGGTGCATCCGGACAGTTCAAGCCAAGCAGCGTACTAGATCTATTTCCTAACCTCGTTTTTTCTACTTACTTGCCCTCGCGACTGTCGAGTAGTCAAGAGATAGGCTAGGACCGCTGCAACGATTAGGCCGTCATGAAACCGATAGATGAGGCGCGCCGCGCACGGATCATTACCCTGATGCGGAGGGGGTATAGCACTCGTCGAATCACTAAACAGCTAGGCGTGGGCAAGAAGAGCACGGTCCACGATTATGGACTTAAGGCGATTGAAGAGTCTAGGTGCGATGCCGTGCGTCCTACGATGCCCTCAGCTGGTCGCCCTCGCTTAGTGACAAAGAGAATTCGCCGCAGAATAGTTCGGTCGATTACTACCAGGGAGGCCAAAACCTCCGCTCACGTGGCGAAGATTGTCGAGATGCAGCACGGCATCACGCTGCATCCTAGGACGGTGCGTAATGCTTTGAATAGCAGCGGAATTGTCGCCATCCAGCAGCCCACGAAGCCGTGACTCTCTCGAAAAAACATACGCGATAGGCTAGAATGGGCCCGTGCCCACGCCGACTGGACGGTTGATGACTAGAAGCGGGTGATCTGGTCGGATGAGACCAAGATCAATCGGTTTGCTTCCGCCGGACGCTCCTATGCTTGGGTTCGCGAAGGTGCTGCCCTCCAAAGCCACCAAATCAAGCAGACCGTCAAACACGGGGGCAGCTGCTTGATGATTTGGGGGTGCATGTCGTATGATGGCGCGGGTTTCATGTTCAAAATAGATGGTAGGATGGACAGACCGCTCTATCTGAGTATACTGCAGGACGAGCTCAATAGTACGATTGAGTTTTACCAGCTTTCACCCTCGGAAACTACCTTCCAGCGCGACAACGACCCCGAAGCACAAGTCGCGTATCGTGTAGGAGTGGCTTAGAGAGCAAGATTTTGGGGTGCTAGACTGGCCGTCTTCCTCACTCGACCTCAACCCAATAGAGCATTTATGGGCTCATCTCAAAAGGCAGCTGGCCAAGCACAAGAAGCCTCCCACTGGTATGCTGGACCTTTGGGAGCGTGTGCAGGAGGAATGGGAGAAGATCCCGGCAGATGTGTGCACCCACCTGGTGGAAAGCATGCCCAAGAGGGTGAGGGCGGTGATTAAGGCGAAAGGGCGGTCGACTAGGTACTAGTTTGGGGTTGGCGTAACTTGCTGCTTGTGCCTCGCAATAACAGTCCGCATGTACCATGATTGTTAATTTCTGTTATTTGTTGTAAACATCAATATCTTTGTGAGATGTAAGGCATGGGCATAGTGCCTTACCCCAGCCTTCATATACTAGGCACACCAAAAGATTAAGGCTTAATGTCCATAACCCCAAAAAATGGCAAAATTCCTCTAAGTCACCAACATGTGGACAATACTTTCCGACACTGTACATCCGGCAGCGGCCAGTCTTTGCGAGCCCGCCGCCGTCGCAAGTAGGGATTCATGCCTGTGCACCCCATTTTCTGTGGCTGTTTGCTGTTTGCTACGCCGCTCACCAGCTCCTAGCGGCCGCAGGTTTCGCCGACCCTTCTTTATACCGGGTTCCCTGGTGACGCGTCCGCGTTCAACGTCTAGGGCTGCCTTGCTCACGCGGGGGTCGTAGGCAGAAATTCGACTACATCAGGTGCGTCCTGACTCCTGACGTGATTGAGCGTGGCACGGGCCTCCCCTCTCACCCGCAGCGTGCTCCCTGCCCGCTGCACTGCAGGCGCAAGGTGGTCATGGCTTGGGACAGCGGCGAGCGCTACAAGCCACCTTGAATGAATTCGGCGTGGCGTGGAACAGCGATCCGTGGATGATGGTGGTGGGAGATGAGTATGGGAGGTAGAAAGGGGAGCCATAGGAGGATGGAGAAAGACGCTTCGAGATGAAGTCGTCAACGAGTGCATTTGTTCGTCCATGCGGAAATCATTTAGAAGGCGACTAAAACTCATGAATGGCCGAGGGAAATCCAAGGCTACTGAGGACGTTCAAATCCTGGTAAAGAGACGTTGTTGTCGCCTCACCCGATCGCACTCTGATAAAAACTACCGAATCGAGATGAAACTATCAGAATTGAATAATGAGTTCAAGACATGAGTACAAGGGTATATGACCTAAGGGTTGTACCCTCTAAGGCACGAACCTATACAGTCTATACAAACATAACAACACATGTTTGACACACCCCCTAGACGGCATAGGTGCAGTTCCTGACGTGAGAACGAGCAACTCAGGGTGGCACTACTAGTCCAACCTCTGAGGCAAGGGTCTAAAAACCAGTCAAACGAGTACAGACCAATGCAAGAGCAAGGCCACAGTGCACTATTAGTCCAGCCACTAGGAAGAGGCCACAAGGCCAGTCAAGAGTAAAATATATATAAAGGTCTGTACATAGTCAAGGCCCTAGTAGGTGAGAGGCTACAGGAACGAGACCTAGCTGTACACAGTGCCGCTGATGATCTTTAGGCAAAAGCGCCTTCGTAAAGATATCAGTTGTATTGGCACCAGAGGCCAAGTGTACTACACAGGCCTAGTGACGCTGCTGTAGCTCGCGCAGGAAGAAGTACCGCAGCTGGATGTGCTTCGCTCTGCCCTCAAGTCGAGGCTCCTGACACAGGAGGATCATGGCCCTGTTGTTAGCGTACAGGACCGGGGCAGAGCTAGGCCGCTCACCTAAGTCAGTGAGCAAGAAGGTCAGCCAGTAGTTGTCCACGAGACAGCACCTGAACCAAGGCTAAAGCTGTAGCCCTGCGAGGACCTGAGGGTCTCGACGTTGTCTGCCCAAGAAGCGTCTGTGTGCCCAGTAAGGACCACTGGCCTGCGTCCTCCCAGCACTAACCCCATGCGTGATGTACTCGCGAGCCTCTGAAGGACTTGGCGCACCAAGTGTGACTGGGTGAGAGTGATGGTACGCGCTACTCTATCCCTGGAGATCTGCATGCTCAGGTAGTGGCACAGCTCCAAGATGCCATCTCCTGCTCCATGGCAGCTATCCACTGGGAGGCCCAAGGTCTCGAGACCGCCTCAGCGTAAGTGCGAGGGGTCGGGATGTCGAAAGCGTCTGGGTCACCGTCTGGGTCTAGCAACATGGAACAGAGATGGGGAGGAGCCTCGGACAGGAAAGCAAGCTCGTACTGCCGGTCCTCCAAGACGTCACTGCTGAGGGCAGGAGCACCCCCGACAGACGGAGGATAGGCAGGGTCAGAGACCAGAGCGGTGGCGTAGTCAAGGCGGCGGGTAGAGGCGAAGTCAGCAACCGCTGCGACAAGAGCATCAAGACACGAGACCGGAACAGACAGGTCGGTAACGAGAGAGGCAAGGAACCGAGGAACAAGAGGACTGGCGGCGCGAAGGTAGTCAGACAGAGGGGGAGGTGGAACAACAAGGGAGGTTGGAGGAGACGGTTGTAGGAGGGGAGGACGAGACGCATGGGAACGAAGCAACATAGGGTGAGCGCTTGGGACAGGGGAGATGGGGCAAGCACGGGAGGGACGGCGAGACCAGACGTGAGACGTAGGAGTCGGGTCAGGAGATAGAAGCGGGGACACAAGAGGGGAACGAGGGGGAAGACGAGCTAGGGACGAGTCCGGAGGCGGGAACACAGGGCCGTAGACAGGAAGAGGAGGAGACGGTAGGGGAGGCACAGACACATGGTCAGGAGACTGAAAGCCGAGCAGGCGAAGGGCTGACACCGGCGGTGACTGCTGCTGCGGCGGCACAACACCGACACCTGGACCGCAAGCTGCTCCACGGCTACCTCTGGAACACTCCACTCCACGATCCCCTGAAGGAACACCCCCAGAGCCCGTAACCCCTCTAGCACCGGTACCACCCCCAAGCCCGCCGGGATTAGCCACGACAGGAACCCTAGGACGAGCACCCACCCCAACGCCAGCGCCCCCAGAGGCAACGAACTGCTGCTGCGACGGCTGCGGTGACGTCCGCGGGGGCGGCAGCTTCGACGTTTGCGGAGGAGGTGACGGCGGCTGCGAAAGCGGCGGCGACGGTGGCTGTGGAGCCGGCAGAGGAGGAGACACCTGGGGAGGGGCAGGCGGTGAGTACTGCGCCGCAGGGCCGCCAGAGTCAGCAGACTCCTCGACCCGGACAACCGACGTGAGGGGGGTGACGTGAGACACACCTGACGGGGCAGGACGGGGAGGGGGAGGGGGAGGGGCAGGGGCCACTTGGGAAGGGGGGACCAGGAACAGGGGAGGGGTAACCGGAGGACCACGGTGAGGGAAGCGTCAGTAGAAGGAGACAGACTCGTCGCATGTGACGTCGCGGGAGTGAAAGAAACGGTGAGACGGCGGGTGGTAGAAGTGTCAGCCAGACGAGTCAAGGGGGAAACCAAGGAAGACACAGGGGACGGTGCAGGCAGTGAGCTTGTCCGTGCCAGTGGCACAAACGTGAGCAAGACAGCCCCAGACGTGGAACGCGGATGCGTCACCAGGAGACCCGGACCAAAGAAGGGTCGGAGAAACCTGCGGCCGCTGGAGGTGCGACCAGAGGTTAAGCTGGTGAGCGGCGTAGCGAACGGCGAACGGCCACAGAAAAAAGGTTGCACCGGCATGGATCATGGAGGTACGAGCCACCTCCATGACCAAACCGATGCGTCGCTCAGCGACCCCATTTTGCTGCGGGGAGTCCGGCAAGGTGAACGTCTGGGTGTTACACTCCGCACGACAGAAACGACCAAGGACACCAGAGGCAAAATCGCTGCCACGGTCGGAATGGAGACGCAAGACAGGGAGACCGCGGTGGACACGCGTAGAGACAAGCCATGGGATAAGAACGTCAGACACGTCGGCCTTCCGCTCCAACGGAAACACCGTGGTGTAGCGCGTGTAGTCATCGACAAGCACAAGGAAGTAGCGCTCTCGATGCGGCCCATGGACGTGGGCTGGGGCGGGGCCCCAGACGTCCATGTGTAGGGTCTCGAGCGGTGTGGAGGTAGGGGGGAACGAGGAGGAATGAGGGGCACGGCAGAGCCGGCCCTCGACACAGGGCGTGCACGGTGGTGCTGGGGAGGAGGGCAACTCAGGGAACGACCCTGGGAGACCTAGGACAAGACCGTGCTGGGACATGTGACGTAGTCGCGGGAGTGCAGGGTGACCTAGACGGTGGTGCCACAGGAGTGTCGAGTGAGTGAGCGACAGACAGGAGCAGGCCGCAGCAACCTGGGTAGACGGAGCCACCTTAGGAGACATCCCAACTGGGGGGGTCGAAGTGTCCAGTGTGAACAGGCTGGACACCGGGTCTCGGGGGAACGTGGTGAGGGGGACACCAGTGGCGGCCTCGGTACAGACAGCGTACCGCTCATGACCAGGGAACGTAGTGGTGACGCCAAGGTCCTGGAGGCAGCCGACACCAACTAGGTTCCTCGAGAACGAGGGGATGTGCAAGCCTGTAAGAGAGCCCGAAGGAACCGCCGGACAGGGAAGGGTGGTGGAACTGCGGGCGACTACTGGGCCGGAGGAGGGGTCGGAAAGGGAAACTGCAGCAGGAGCAGCAAGTGGCGTCAGCGTAGTGGAGTCGCGGAAAAAACACCGGGAAGCGCCAGAGTCCAGGGTGAAGGAAAGCGCAGCAGTGGCAGCCGGAGTCAGAACAGCGAAGGAAGAACCAAGGCTAAACAAGGCAGGGGATCCTACGCCTGACGCAGTAGGGGAGGCAAGACTAGACACACCTACACTAGGCAACAAGGGGTAGTAAGAAACCATCACACTAGAGTCGTCAGCATACAACACATGCAGGGCATAACAAATCTCATCCATGTCCATATAAAAAATTGGAACACTACGACGAAGCAAGCTGTGCCAGTCGGAGAGGTCGGGCGACGGGCCGAAGCGCTGACGAAACAGGTCGTCCAGACAACGGAAATAGCGGACGGGGGTGTGATCGATCTTACCGCAAACGAAGCCACGATAAGGACCGGTCTGGAGCACGTACTGACAGCTTCCGTCACCCGAACCGCCACCTGACTGCACACCACGCGCACGACCACCACGGCCAGCGCCACCACCAGCGCCAGGCCACCCGGGCGGGAGACCGCTCGCCCCCCTCTGTTGTGGCTGGTGCTGGGGCTGCTGCTGCGGCTGGTGCTGGGGCTGGGGCTGCTGCTGCGGCTGGTGCGGGTCCGGCTGCGACGCCTGCGGCTGCTGAGACGGCTGCTCGGCTGCACCAGGCACGGTCCCCTCGTCAGCGCTACCACCGGGCGACCCGACTCCACCACCACCCCCACCGCCGCGCCCAGCCTTGGGGCGGCGACCCTTCCCCAGACGGAACTACGCCGCAGCTGCAGTCTCAGCCACAACAGCAGAACTGTCGGAGAAGGTGCACTGAGCGGGGGCACAACCCTAGAAGATAGGGACCGGCACAGTAATGCTGGTCTGGGCGATAGAGCGCTGGCGGGTCTCTATGGCAGACAGGGTGTCGACAAAGTTAGGGAGGATGAGGTCATTGCCGAGTTTTCTACAATAACGGGAGCTTCTGCGGAAGTGCCTGACGCAGATTGAGCTCTCTAGCTCTGTTGTTCTCTAAGGAGAGATTTGCCTTCAGAATTGTGTGTTTCACTGAGTAGCTTGAGAAAGCTTGGGCTCACAAATTCACTAGAATGAAGATTTCAAAGTATGGTACACAATGCAAACACTATCACTACCCCATTGAACCTCATTGAACACGGAGTGAACGTTCGCACGAGAACGTTTATATAACTACTCTAGGCTGCGCTTAGCCAAGTCAGCAATGGCATGTGAAAATTACAGCACATGCTTAGTTTGTAATTTTTACCCACTCAGAAGTAGTTGTTTAACAGTTTCAGATATGAAACTGTCAGATGTTACGCACATTTCCGCAGCTGCGAAATGTGCGTCACGTGTTCAATTTCTCAATGTCGCAGGTGGATTTTGCCGTTTTCGGTCCAGATCGGTTCTATGGTTAACTTACGAAATCGCAAATTTCTCGCGATTTCGGAACGGGACTTTCATCAGAAAAATTAGGTCCTCGTTTTTTCTGTCGAAGGGGTCGCTCGCAGAAGCGAAGTTCGAGATGACTCTCTGCCACGCTTCTGCCGAATTTCGTTTCTGCCGAGGGGGTCGTCAACAGAAGAGATATCCGGACTGCCTTCTGCAACCTTCGCAGGATCAGGGCTATTCTCAACACTCCCCTGCACTGGTCATGCGAAATCATCAAACAACAGAGAATCAATCTAGAGGAAATCATAAGGATGGAAAACACACAAAATGAACACAAGAAATTGCGAGAATCTCCACTTCTTCGCACGCTAGAATCACCACACAAGCCATGAAAGAGGTCATAGCGCATACTCTTCCCCTGAAGAGACTACTTCTTCGCTCCCCTTCGCCGAAGACAACCGCACCTGACCCACTCTGCCAAAGCATCGATCAAATGCAGGAAAATGCAAGGCCTTGGTCAAGTAATTTGCCGGCTGCTCGTTCGTCGGGATGTACTGCAATTTCAACTTGCGACTGCTCGACCATCTGCTGTAGCCACATGTAACCTCCGCCGTCATCTCACCGGGGTGGATGCTAAGAAAGCGATCGCGGGGAGTAGCAAGACGGTCAGGGAGGCGGGTGGCAAACAGGTAGAGGGTAGAGCAGAGGGGCGGCTGAAAGGCTCTAAGCTGGGTCTAAGTGCCGGCGGAGCACCAGGTCGCGTCTATCGTGCGCAGGTGAGCGGCCAGGTCAGCGACAGTGGGGAACGACGCAAAGTCAGGGAAGAGCATCGGTAGGATCAGGCGACCTACAAAGGCTGTGTGCGGGGTGGAATAGCGCTTGACAACGGCATCTAGGAATTCATGCGCAGTCGTGACTGACCTAAAGCGGGGGCGCTCAGACAGGGGCAGGGCATGACTGATCGACGGCATCACGCGACAGCTAGACAGAGCAAGCAAGGGCAGCAGCTTTAGCGGACTCACGGTTAGCGGATAAGGGATCAGCGGGCAGGGGAGTAGGGGGGTCAAGGCAGGGGAGCGTACCGTCAAGGTGGACAGCCAGGGAGTGGCCGTCCTGCCGCTGACCAGTGAGATGATGGCGGAGGTCGACCAGCCACGTGTCAAACTCAAGCGGCTGACCCTCTGCGTTGAAGCGGAGCACGGAGTCCGCTATCAGGAGCGATGCAGCACTGGTACAGTGCGGTGCAATGTGGTGGAGAGTGGTGCAGTGCGTTGCAGTGCGGTGTAGAGCGGTAAAGTGCGGTGCAGTGCAGTGCAGTGCGGTGCGGTGCAGTGCGGGGCCGGCGGTAGGCCGGTTGACGAGAAACAGGCGCGGGGCCGACAAGGGACGAGCGCCTGGCCGGCTAGGGACGGGCACAGGGCCGGCTAGGAGAGGGTGCAGGGCCGACTAGGGGCGGGCGCGGGGGTCGGCTAAGAACAGGCGCGAGGGAGGGGCCGGCTAGGAGCGGGCGCGGGGCCGACTAGGGGCGGGCGCGGGGCTGGCTAGGAAAGGGCGCGGGGGCCAGCTAGGAACGGGCGCGGGGCCGAGTAGAGGCGGGCGCGGGGCCGGCTAGGAACGGGCGCAGGGGCCGGCTAGGAACGGGCGCGGGGCCGACAAAGGGCGGGCGAGGGGGGGGGGGGGGGGGGGGGCAGCTAGGAACGGGCGCGGGGCCGACTAGGGGCGGGCGCGGGGCCAGCTGGAAGGTGTGCGGGGCCGACGAGGGGCGGGCGCGGGGGCCGACTAAGAACAGGCGCGGGGGCCGGCTAGGAACGGGTGGGGGGCCGACTAGGGGCGGGCGCGGGGCTGGCTAGGAAAGGGCGCGGGGGCCAGCTAGGAACGGGCGCGGGGCCGAGTAGAGGCGGGCGCGGGGCCGGCAAGGAAAGGGCGCGGGGCCGACTAGGGGCGGGCGCGGGAGCGGGCGGTGGGACCTACCTACTCATGATACCATATCAGAACTGAATAATGAGTTCAAAACATGAGTACAAGGGTATATGACCTAAGGGTTGTACCCTCCAAGGCACAAACCTATACAGTCTATACAAACATAACAAGGCTGCCGTCGCCGCTGTTGTCGAAGCCGCTGTCGTCGCCGCTGGCCGTTGCCGCCGCACGCCGCCATCGCCACCGTTGTCGTCACTGCCGCGGCTGCCGCTGTAGCCATCTCACGGGCCGTGGGATTGGCCCCACTGGAGTAGTCGTGGCTGCTGCTTGAGAATGGGGGTGCTAGGTTAGGGGGTGTGGGTATGTGTGGGCTTGCCACTACCAAGCCTAGGGGATGTGTTAAATTATATATTGTGTGATATAATTGTTAGGCTTGGTAGGTTACCGAACTATACGGTAGAGGGTACAATCCCCTCCTTGTATCCTTCTCTCTTTCTAGTTATCACTCATTTCTCTCTCATCTTTCCTAGCACCTAAAACCTCACCATTTCCATGGCTCCTCCTACTCCTAGCTAGAACCCTTCTAGCTCTCTTAACATGGCGCTACTGACACAGCATGCCTCGCTATTGTCGGAATCTCTAAGAGTCCAAACCTGATGCTTGTTACATCTAAATGTTTCGCGCAGCTCACACATCTGTACGGTAAACGCCTTATAGCCTCACACCAAGTCACAGGGGTAGATTATCTCAGGAGAATGAAGCAGAAAGTTTTTGCGTTGTTCCATCAACGTGAGGCTCACACAGTACCACTCTGACGCTCCTCGGTGGTGTTGTTGTGAGGTCTATTCTATTACCTTCGAAAACCACGTCCTTCATTGGGGGGCAAACTGTGGCTGATGTACTGGTACCAGTTTCAGACTTGCTCAGATTTACCAGTTGCGTACAATATGAAGAAGCAGTCAGCCCATATTCAACCATATTCTATACTTAATGCACCAAAAAGGACGTTTTGTATGCAACGACTCACGCCGCACCCACAGCCTCCACCCTGCGCTGCCTTGCTACTACCGCTGCTCTCAGCTGTGCCATCAGCCTTCGTGCCGCACGGGAGCAGGGCATGCCAGTGCGCCCGTTGGGAGGGAGGAATGGGGGGCAGAGAGGGGAGGGGGCGGCGGAGGAATAGGGGGAGTGTACGGAGGGAGGAGGGTGACAGTTGAAGCATGCGGCGATGTAGGAGACAGGGGGTCCAATCTGCTGCTGCTGCTGCTTCTGCTGCTGCTGGCTGCCGCTGCTCTCAGCTGCGACATCAGCCTTCTGGCCGCGGGGGAGGGGGGCATGCCAGTGCGGGCGTGGGGAGGGGGGGAAGCAGGGAAGGGGGGGAAAAGGGGGGAGGAGGGTGAGGGAGGGGACACCGAGGGGAGGGAGGAGGGATGGGAGGAATTGCGGGGAGGCGGGGGGTGTGGCTTGACATGGAAATAGGGGTCAACGGTGGGAGGGAGAGAGGGGGAGGAGGGGAGCTGAGAGGAGGGGGAGGAGGAGAAAGGGCGCATGGGGACTGGAGGGTGACCCGTGGTGGTGAACGATGCAGGTGGGGTGGAATAGGCGTCATGGTGTCCGGTCTGCTGCGGCTGCTGCTGCTCGCTGTGGCTGCGGCGGGTGCTGTTGTTGCAGGCGCTGCGCTCGCTGCAGCTCCGGTGTCGGTTGAGAGCATCAGAGCGCCACACGTTATTGCCACTGCAGCAGCAGCTGTCAGCATGAGGGGGGGAGTCAATGAACCACCTCACGCGCACAAGGCTGTTGAAAGACACGCGCCGAACGTGCGTTGGCGTTTCCCCTGCTGAGTTGTTACTGCAACCAGACCTGCTCCGACTTAGGCAAGAGCGTGTCCGAATCAGGTCCGGCCGAGCGTGACCCTTTGGTTCGGGAAAGCTCAGCTGGCCTGGGTTGAAGCCAGAGCTGTATCCTGGGCTGGTTCCAAGGCTAACGGCGCGGTTCAGGCCAGTGCCATGGGGCAGGTTCGGGCGCAGGGTAGGTTCCGTGTGTTGCCGGACGAGCATACGCCTGGGAGATGCAGCGATTGATGGTGAAGGATGGGCGTGGGAAGAGCTAGTGGAGGGGAAGGTAGGGGAGCGAGGGGGAAATGGCACGGGGGAGGATTGGAAAGTTGCAGAGGCAGCAGCCGCGAGCGCAGAGGCGGGGGGCGGGGATCGGTTAAAGGCGGTGAAAGTAGGAGGGGAATGAGTGGAGAAAGCAGGAGAGGAATGAGTGGGGAAAACGGAGGACGAATGAAAAGAGGCCGGAGCAGCAGCAGGGCCGGCAAAAGCAGAAGGGGAGGTGGTGAATGGAGAGGAGGAGGTGAACGGAGGGGAGGTGGACAGAGAGGAATGAACGGAGGGAACGGACGAGGTAGGGGATTTGAGCGCGAGGCCAGGGCGAGGCAGGGAGGCAGTGCAGGTGGAGGTGGGATGGGAGGGGGAGTGGCGGGCGGAGGGGGGAGGGACGGGGCATCCGGTGGGCTCAGGCTCGGAGCATCTGTGGGGCATAATGCGCAGATAGTGACGGCGTGGCATGCAACTCTGCTGCTGCTGCGAGTGATGCTGCTGTGGTGGCGGCCGCTGCAGCCACCGCTGCTGCTGATCTTGCTGCGACTGATGCTGCTGCTGCTGCTGCTGCTGCTGCTGCTGCTCCTCCTCCTCCTTGTGGCTGTGGCGGCTGCTATTGCCGCAGGCGCCACTGCTTGCTGACACCATCATGCTTCGACTGAGGAACGAGCGTGTTCGACTCAGGCCCGGCCGAGCCTGACCCTTTGCCTCGGAGGAGCTAAGGTGGTCCAGGCTGAACCCAGAGCCGGGGCTGGTTCCAGGGCTGACGGCTGGGCTTGGGCCAGTGCTAATGGGCAGGGAGAGGGACCGGCGGACGGAGGGGGGAGGGACGGGGCATCCGTTGGGCGTGAAGCGCAACTCGTGATGGCACGGTGTCTCATGCTCGGAGGATCTGTGGGGCATGAACCGCAGATAGTGACGGCGCGGCATGCGACGCTGCTGCTGCTGCTGCAACAGATGCTGCAGTGGCGGCGGCTGCTGTAAGGGCTGCTGCTGCGGTTGATGCTGTTGCTGCTGTGACAGATGCTGCTGCGGTGGCGGCCACTGCGGGGGCTTCTGCTGCTGCTGCTGCTGCTCCGTGTGGCTGCGGCGGCTGCTATTGCTGCAGGCGCCACTGCTTGCTGACATCATCATGCTTCGACTTAGGCAAGAGCGAGTCCGACTCAGGCCTGGCCGAGCCTGACCCTTTGCTTCGGAGGAGCTCAGGTGGTCAAGGCTGAACCCAGAGCCGGGGCTGGTTCCAGGGCCGACGGCTGGGCTTGGGCCAGTGCTAATGGGCAGGAAGAGGGACCGGCGGGCGGAGGGGGGAGGGACGGGGCATCCGTTGGGCGTGAAGCGCAACTCGTGATGGCGCGGCATGTCAGGCTCATGCCCATGCCCGTGCCCATTCTCATGCTCGGAGCATCTGTGGGGCATGATGCGGACTGAAAATATTGTTGGAGAGCGAACTGTGTGTTATGAATGAAGCGCGCTCAGTGGACGGGCCGCGCTGCTAGTAGTAGTACTACTAGTAGTTTGGCCTAGTGCTGGTACTAGCAGCATTGGCCCTAGTGCTACGACCAGTAGTGGAAGTTTTGGCCTCGAGAACTCCGAGTCCGGTAAGAGAGCGACGGACGCGAGCTCAGCTTGACTCATGCTGTTGGGTGAGTCATGATTCGTGTGTCGGTGATCCCCGCGAGTAGGGAGCGGCGGAAACTGGATCCCAGCACTGCTGCAATTAACGTTTTCTTGGCGCATCCTTGGCGAATGACGCGAGTCAGCTTTATCACGAAGTGTCAAGATATCCTCTCCTTGACTGTTAATCGCCACCATCGTGCCACGCGTCTGACAGCCTGTAATACTGCCTCTGGACTCCTGCCGCAATACCACTCTCTCCCTGCGTCACAAAAATGTGGATCTCTCCTATATTGTAGGTATAGTTGTTCGTATAGCAAGTCTACTCCGTAGCAGACGTACCTATGCCGTACCTACTGTATACCTACTCCGTATTTCTGATCCTGGTATTTTGGGATGTGATACACTGTACAAGCCACCTCACCCCATATTCACCCTCCCCAGGCTTGCCGAACTCTTGGGATGAGCGCGGTGTAGAAGTCTCTTTGGGTCGCGCTAGTCGCGCTCGTCGGACGAGCGGAATCTTATCCATCCTACCCCTCCCCTGCTCTCTCTCTCTCTCTATCTCTCGCTCGATAAGAACCGTAGAAAAGCCAGCGATGCGCGGAAATGGCGCGTCGTTTCTTCCAGCGATGCGTGAGCCTCATCTCGATAGCTAGCGCGTGACTGGAGGGAGCGTGAGCTGGCTGGATCACGCCAACTACGCTCAAGAAAAGAGAATCGAATCGGCTGCCGATAGATTTATGCCCACTAGGCCTGTAACACATGGCCTCTGCACAGTACACATGAGGCCTCCATGCACTCGTCAGTCCGACTGGCACGGATTTACAGGCAACGGCCCGTCCTGGACTGGCCCAATTTTGGGCGGCTCAACCACTTGCGACACTGCTGGGGGAGAACATGCAGAAGGAACAATTGTAGGTTGACTCGGAACCAGGGTGCGATTGTGCGACAGTTACCGGGGTACACGGGAGAAACAACGAATGTCTTCCATGTTCCAAGGGTCCTGCCAAACGGGTAACCATGGTCCTACCTTCAGGCCCAATTTGCCAGCGATTTGAAGGCGTCCGTTACTGGAGTAACCGGCCAAAAAAAACTTGGGCCCCTTTCAGTCCTCTGGTGTACGCGTGCCTAGAAACGACCGTCCCAACTACCTTCCACAAATTGGCTACCTATGCTAGGTAGTGTGAAATGGGAAGGAAGGCTTGGGAGGGGAGGTTTGGGATTGGTCGATACTTGGGACCAATCAGATTTTAGCTGTACAATTTTTTTTGGCGAAATTCCCAACACACACGATGGTTGGATTTGCGACCAATCAGAATCAGGGAGTTGGTTGGCAATGCCAACTCAACTCAATATTTTTATTATGTACACTAAATGTTAAAGCCGCGATACACATTCAACGCGTCTCGGGATGGAGATGTGGAGGTCAAGAAAGGGGGACGGAAGTGATTGGAGGGCGAGAGGCGAAAGAAAGGTATTGACGCGAATTGGGCTCAGTTTCGTCGAGGGGAAATTTAGACTTGCGATACTGGGGAATCGGAATTGTGTTGGGGGGATTGGATTTCACTGGGTGGGGGGAATCGAAATTGACTGGGGGAAGTTAGAATTGGGAGGGGTGGGGGGAATCGAACTTTGACTAGCGAAACGAAACGCGAGTGGTGGGGGGAATCGAACTTTGACTAGCGGAACGAAATGCGAGGGGGGGGGGATTGAACTTGGCTGGGGGAGAATTGGACTAGAGAGGGGAAGGGGGGAACGTAATTGACGGGGGGAGTTGGACAAGCGAGGGGTGGTAGGGCGAATCTAATTTTGGGGGGGGCAGGGGGGCTTCGACATTGGGGGGGCCAGGGGAATCGAATTTGAGGGGGCAGGGGGGGCGTCTCGAAATTGGGGGTCCAGGATGAATCGAGATCGTTGGGGGAAGGGGCAATCAAAAACGTGGGGGAAGGTTGGGAAAACGTGAGGGGAAGGGGGATGAGTCGAGAGGTGGTCATCGGGATTATCAGTACACAAATGCCACAATCCCCCCTCAAATGTTTATCTGCAGGTAGCGAGATCTCGTCAACTCGACCAGGCATCACTCAGTTACCACTGTTTCAAATGTTTATCACTTGAAACAAATTGAAGTGAATGTGTACCGCGGCTTTAATCTGAATACATTGTTGTAAACCTCTCATTGGTTGGAAATCCAACCCTTCGCCACATAGGCTAGCTCACCTCGTTGGATACTTGGAGGAGGTTCAGCAGCTACTGGGAGTCATTGGAAGGGGTCTGGGCTGAGAAGCTCTTTCTCAACTTCCCACTCTTAGAGATCAATCCTGAAATGGGATTTTTCTGAAGTCATGAGCTCTCATCACAAGCCTTCCTACACTAGTAGCTTCTAGTGTAGTCTCCTAGGGGAAACCTTACCCAACCAGAGCCTCAAGTACTATTCTCCAAGAGTCTTCCTCAAGCTTAAGCTACTTCTTAGAGGGGGTTCTTCCTAAGTACAACGATAGGAAATCGCTAGTTTACTTTATCCTTCATTATTATATCCTAGGATCTTGGATGTTGGCTTTGACTTCAACCCTTGTTTGCCCATGCTATAAGGGCAAGGGTTATTACAAGGCCAATGCTGCTGACCTTGCATCATGGCAAGGCCATTTACAGAGCTAGAAGGAGCAGGAAAATATTGTTGGAGGTACACCTAAGGCCTCATAGGAGGAAAAGACGAAAAACTCACCGCTACGGAACAAAATGTCACATGAAGGGTTTATTCTACCCAAACCCGAATACAGATAATAACAAGGTTCGACGCATTGCGTCGGATGGGTTGCATATGTAGCTGGGGTAGGTTATTCATATTGTATACATTTTGTTGCATATATATTTACATATTTTTGTATGATGTATTTTCAATCCCTAATACTGGTATGCATGCATCTTGTTGAACAGCAAAGGTTGTACACAACAAAGAATGTTCGACACGTCATTAATTCTCAGACGATACATCTTTAATATAAGATGTTAACACCTTATCTACTGTATTAGGGTTCTGAAAAAAAAAATATATATATATATATATATATATATATATATACCATGAAAGAGTTACATGGAATTATGAAGGTTCACAATATCTATAGCATGCGTATAATTTGAGAATGCTCAATCAAAATAGTGATGGGCAATCCCTAGCTATGCATGTTGATGGCTTGCTTCCCCGTCCCTCTGTGCCTGATCCCCTCCCTGCTGACCCCACCACTGCTGAGAGTAAGGCCTTTGCTGCTGCGTCGCTAGCACGCGATGTCTGGGATTCTCGCGATGCTGTAGCACATCAGACATGCACTTCCCCTTTCTGAGTGTCCGCGTTTCACCACTGTCGCGAACGCCAAGGATTTCATAAATGCAGTAGTTGCACGCTACTCCACGCCTGCCTCCGCCTTAGCTGGCCGCTTGATCCTCCCCATGCTCTTTCCCGATCTCTCTATTTTCCCAACAGCTGTTGATCTTGCCACTCACCTTCGCGCACTTGAGACTAGCTACCGTGCCGCTAGCACTACTGCTCAGCTCAATGCCTTCCCCCCACCATTCTGCGCTATCCTGTACCTTATTGCCATGCGCCTCCCTGACCGCCTAGACACTGCCCGCAACCACTTCCTTAGCGGTGACCTCACCCTGACCGCCTTTGTCGCTGCCCTTTCTAAGATAAAGACTCGCCAGCGCACTATCGCTCAGTCGAGCGGTGTTGTGGCAGTCTCTATCTTTCAGGTCCGTGCTCCCTCCCAGAGCATGTACGCGGACGTCTCCGCTGCGGTCGCTACGGCTGCTCCTGCTCCTGAGACCATCGCGGCGGCCTTCCCGCAGCAGCAGCGCCAGCGTCGGGGCCGTCGCGGCCCCAAAGGAGGGCGTGGTGGTGGTGGTGGCAGCGACAGTGGTTCTGACGAGGGGGCTGGGGCCGGTGTCCAGGAGCAGCAGCAGCCGCAGCAGCAGCCGCCACAGCAGCAGCAGCCGTGGGCCCGCCTCCCGCCAGGATGGTCGAGAGCCTCTGGAGGTGGTGGCCGAGGAGGAGGTCCTCGCAACTCCGGGTCTACCGGCGGTTTCGATGCAGTCGGCTACCAGTACCAGCTCCATAGCGGGCCCCTCCGTGGCACTGTGTGTCAACGCCCGAACCTGACTGCCCGCTGCTTCCGCCGCCTCGACGACCTTTTTCATCGCCGCTTCGGCCCGGCTCCGGTCCTCCCTGACTGGCCCAGCCTGCTGCGCCACGGTGTCCCTGTTTTTGACTTAGACATGGATCAGATTAGTTATGTCTTGCATTCTCTGTATGCTGACGCTTCTAGAGTAAGTGGGATCCATTTGCTTTATCTAGCCTAGGTTCCCCACTTGCTCCTCCTTCGTCTGCTACTACTGCTTCGCTCTCCTTCACACTGGACTCCGGTACGTCTGCCTACTTCATCCGCGACCACGCCGCACTCACGACACTTGCCACGCATGTCGCTGTCGCACTTGCTGACCCCTTGTCTGGTCCTGTTGTTCCTCGCAGCTACACTACCCTCCCCTGTCCAGCGGTCCCCTTGGGCTCCCTTACACGCCTGCACATCCCCTCGTTCTCCCGGAACTTAGTTGGTGTCGGCTGTCTTCAGGACCTCGGCATCAAAACTACGTTCCCGGGTTACGAGCGGTACACCCTCTGTACCGAGGCTGCCTCAGGTTCCCCCCTTGCGACGTTCCCCCGGGACCCGGTGTCTGGCATCTTTACCCTGGACACTGCTTCCCCCCCGGTTGGACCGTTCCTCCCGGGTCCTGTGTCTACCCAGGTCGCTGCTGCGTGCTCGTGTCGGTCGCTCACTCACCCGTCACTTCTGTGGCACCACCGCCTAGGGCACCCCGCATTCCTGCGTCTGCGTCACATGTCCCAGTACGGTCTCATCCTAGGTCTCCCTGCATCGCTTCCTGCCCTCCCTACCTCCCTTGCGCCACTGTGCACGCCCTGTGTCGAAGGCCGGCTACGCCATGCCCCTCACTCCTCCTCGCTTCGTCCTGCCACCGCACCAATACAGGCCCTGCACCTGGACGTCTGGGGCCCCGCCCCCGTCCCCGGACCGTGTCGCGAGCGCTACTTTCTAGTGCTCGTGGATGACTACACGTGCTTTACCACATTGTTTCCCCTGGAGCGGAAGGCCAACGTGCTTGACGTTCTCATCCCGTGGGTCGTGGCTGCCCGCGTCCATCGCGGTCTCCCTGTATTGTGTCTTCACTCCGACCGTGGCGGCGAGTTCGCCTCTGGTCAGTTTGCATAGTTCTGTCGTGCAGAGGGCATCACCCAGTCGTACTCCCTACCGGACTCCCCACAGCAGAATGGGGTCGTTGAGCGACGCATCGGCATGGTCATAGAGGTGGCGCGCACCTCCATGATTCATGTCGGTGCACCCCATTTTTCTGTGGCCATTCGCCGTTCGCTACGCCGCTCACCAGCTTAACCTCTGGCCGTGCTCTCAGCGGCCGCAGGTTTCGCCGACCCTTCTTTGGACCGGGTTCCCTTGTGACGCGTCTGCGTTCCACGTCTGGGGCTGCCTCGCTCACGTCCGTGCCTATGGCACGGACAAGCTTACTGCCTGCACTTTCCCCTGTGTCATTCTTGGTTTCCTCCTGGACTCGTCTGACTAGCACTTTTACCACCCGCGGTCTCTCCGCTTCCTTCACTCCCGTGACATAACCTTCGACGAGTTTGTCTCCTTTTACCACTGCTTTCGTCACCGAGGTCTCCCAGTTTCCCCTCCCCTTTTTCTGGTCCCCACTCCCCCGCTAGCCCCGGCTAACCTTCCTCCCCGTCCTGCTCCGTCTGGTGTGTCTCACGTCACTGCCCTCCTGTCGGTTGTCCCGGTCGAGTTGTCTCCACCTCCGCAGTCGCCGCCGCCGCAGCAACCGCCATCGCAGCAGCAGCCGTTCGTGGCCTCTGGGGGTGCTGGCATTGAGGAAGGTGCTAGTCCTGGGGTTCCTGTCGTGGCTTGTCCCGGCGGGCTCGGGGGTGGCACCAGTGCTGGAGAGGGTTAACACTCTGGGGGTGCTCGTTCTGGGGGTCCTGGAGTGGAGTGTTCCGGAGGTAGCCGCGGTGCAGCTGGCGGTCCAGGTATCGGCGGCGAGCAGTAGCAGCAGTCGCCACCGGTGTCCGCCCTTCGCCTGCTCTACCTTTCCTCCCCTGACTGCTTGCATGCGCCTCCCCCGCCGCCTCCTCCCCTTCCTATCCACGGTCCTATGTTTCCTCCGCCGGTCTCATCCTTGGCTCGTTTCCCACCTCGTTACCCTCCTGTTACTCCTCCTCTGTCTCCTGACCCGACGCATCCGTCTCACGTCTAGTCTCATCGTCCGGCTCGTACTCGTCCTGTCTCCCCTGTCCAGCGTTCTCACCCTATGTTGCTTTGTTCCCACGCGTCTCGTCTTCCCCTCCTGCCTTCGCCTTCTCCGTCATTGCTCCCTGTCGCGCCTCCCCCTCTGTCTGACTACCTACGTGCTGCTCGTCCTCTTGTTCCTCGGGTCCTTGCCTCCCTTGTTACCGACCCGCCTGTTCCCCTCTCGCGTCTTGATGCTCTTGTCGTTGCTGTCGCTGACTTCGCCTCTACCCGCCGCCTTGACTACGCCACCGCTCGGGTCTCTGACCCTGCCCGTCCTCCGTCCGTCGGGGGTGTGGCTGCCCTTGGCAGTGACGTCCTGGAGGACAGTCAGTACGAGCTTGCTTTCCTGTCCGAGGCTGCTCCCCATCTCTGCTCCATGCTGCTAGTCCCTGAGGGTGACCCACACGTCTTCGACATCCCGACCCCTCGCACTTACGCTGAGGCCACCTCGAGACCCTGGGAGTGGATAGCTGCCATGGAGCAGAAGATGGCATCTTGGAGATCCACTGGCACCTACGTCGACGCAGTTCCCCCACCCGGGGTGAACGTAGTCGATGGCCGGTGGCTCTTCAAGGTGAAGCACCCTCCTGGAGAGCCGCATGTGTTCAAGGCACTCTACGTGGCTAGAGGCTTCAGTCAGCGCGAGGGGGTGGACTTCTTTCATACCTTCGCCCTGACCCCAAAGATGACCACTCTTTGGGCACTGCTACACGTAACAGCACAGCGTGACTACGAGTTATAGTCCCTCGACTTCTCCACTACTTTTCTTCAGGGCAGCCTACACGAGCAGGTCTACCTGCGCCGCCCTCAGGGCTTTACTAGTACCTTCCCTCCTGTGACCCAGTGGCTCCTCCGGCGCCCGGTCTACGGCCTGCGACAGGTGCCCCGTGAGTGGCACGACACGCTGCATGCTACGCTAGCTCAGCTGCAGTACTTTCCGTCCAATGTAGACCCCTCACTCTTCGTTCGTGCTGGCCACACCCCGTTTTGCATCCTTGTCTACATAGATGACGTGGTCTTTGCTACTGCAGACAGAGACACACTGGCCTCCGTGAAGGCCGAGCTGCTGAAGAGACACACCTGCACTGACCTAGGAGAGCTTTGCCGCTACCTTGTCTTGCAGATCTCCAGGGACTGAACAGCGCACACCATCACTCTCACACAGTCACACTTGGTGTGCCAGGTCCTTCAGAGGTTCGGTCTTCAGTTCTCCTGTGCACAGCCCACACCTCTGCCAGTAGACCACATGCTTTCAGCTCCAGTTCATGAGGAATCAGCAGTGCCCAGTGGTCCTTATGCAGAGCTGGTGGGTTGCCTCATGTACCTGATGACTTGCACTCGCCCAGATCTCGCATACCCTCTTAGCATCTTGGCTCGCTTTGTGGCCACTGGCGGACACCGACCACAGCACTGGTCGGCCGCTAAGAGGGTTTTGCGTTATCTAGCAAGTACATCGGGCATCGGGCTAGTGCTTGGAGGACGCAGTCCGGTGGTCCTTACTGGGCACAGTGACGCTAATTGCGCAGACGACGCTGAGATTCTTAGGTCCTCCCAGGGCTACTTCTTTGGCCTTGGTTCAGGGGCCATCTAGTGGAGGTCCAGTCGCTCCTCGTCTGTTGCCCATTCTAGCTGTGAGGCTGGGATCTACGCTGGTGCCATGGCGGCACAGGAGCTGCGCTGGCCGACCTTCTTGCTCGCTGGCTTAGGAGAGCGACCTAGCTCTGCCCCGATTCTGTACGCTGACAACAGGGCC
This sequence comes from Closterium sp. NIES-67, assembly GCA_027943415.1. Taxonomy (NCBI): domain Eukaryota; kingdom Viridiplantae; phylum Streptophyta; class Zygnematophyceae; order Desmidiales; family Closteriaceae; genus Closterium; species Closterium sp. NIES-67. The sequence goes on from BQMB01001960.1 coordinate 244,305, forward strand.
ATGATCCTCCTATGTCAGGAGCCTCGACTTGAGGGCAGAGTGAAGGAAATCCAGCTGCGGGTCGCCAGGCCCACGTAGTACACTTGGACTCCGGTTCCAACACAGTTGATATCTTTACTAAGGCGCTTGCGCCAAGAGATCATCAGCGCCACTGTTTGCAGCTTGGTCTAGTTCCTATAGACTCTCACTTGCTAGGATCTTGATTGTGTACTCCTCTATATTTATACCTTCAAGATTGGCCTTGTGGCTTCTCTATAAGTGGCCAGACTAGTAGTGCCTGTGAGAGTACGACCCCGTTACACCACTTGGCCTTTTTTCTACTTCCTCTCTACTTTCATTTCTCTTTTTATCTCATCTCATTTCGTTTCCTATTCTCCCTTTTCCATTAACCTATTGGTTTCTCCAGCTATTATAGTTATATATCTAGTGTAATCCTGCCGTAATCCCTTAAAGCCAATAGCCTCGCGTGGCTATACGCAGGGTGATTCTATCTTCTAGAAGGGTCTATTCCCTTAGGATAAGATAAACCTGGTTACCTGATGTACTCTGGAAGTATAAAAGCGCCTTGCACTGATCGATAGTGCAATCTTTTCTCGACACATTCGATCCTGTAACACTTGGTAATCAGAGCTTTTCTCACTCGGCCGCGCTCAACAAAGCAGCAGCAGCGGGAAAACCTGCCTCGAAAAACCGCCGGGGGCGACCAATTCGACGCCGATTCTGGTAAGCACCAGCTCCGCGTTTTTTCGAATCACCCCCCCCGCGCGTGTTTTGAACAGGATGGCAACCTTCGACAACGCCGAGGTTACCCAGCAGCTCTTCGCGCGCATCGCAGCCCTTCAGGAGGAGATGCGAGCGGATCGCGAAGCGTGGCGAAACGAATTCGAGCGAGTAACTCGAGTCGCCGGAGCGCAGCACGACTCGACAACGGCGACGACGCAGCAGTCGCAGCAATTTCTCGAGGCTCCGAAACCGCGCCCACCTGAGCCGTTCGATCCGAGCGATCGAAACTCCGACGCCCGCAGATGGATCGCCGCGATGGAGATCTACTTTGCAGCAGTCGGATGGAGCTCGCCAGTCTGGGACGGTCAACGCGTACGACTCGCGGCGACACTGATGCGAGGGCCGGCACTCAAGTGGATTGGCGGCAACAGTACCTTCATCCACAGTGAAGCGACGTGGCAGCAGTTCCGCGCCGACCTGCTGAAACGTTTCGAGCCGATAAATTCGAGTTTCCTTGCCCGGGAAAAAAATCATCGACACCGACAGTTCGGGAGTGTAGCACAGTACACGCAGCAGATGAAGGAATTTTATAACCGAATTCCCGACCTGACCGAAGGGGAAAAAGTACAATCATACCTTGCCGGGCTGAAGACTGAAGTCAAACGACAAGTAGCAGCGTCAAACTACACGAGCTACAGTGACGTCGTTTCGGCAGCGGAGCGCTTCGACATGGTCAACGCCGGAACACGACGGACGCACGTCGGCAGTACGCGACAGGGCGACCGCTCGGCTCACCCCACGTTCGCCGACCCGATGGAAGTCGACAGATTCGAGGGGCGGCCACGTCCGAAAAACACCAACTACACGTGTGATTTTTGCAGGGTGCCGGGTCATCGAATCTTCGACTGCAACAAAATGAAAGCCGCACGCGCAGAGTATCGGGCACGCAACAGTGGCAGAATTCCTTCGGCCAATCAGAAGCCAAAAAACGGGAGTCGCCAGTGATTGCGGATCTAGCTGGCGAAAATAAAAAGATCCGGAAGCGGCCGTGGGATTCCGAGAAAATCAACTTCGACGAAGCTGATTCGACGCGAGAAGGAGAAAATGATGGGGGAAAATCTCCACCCCACGACCAGTCTTCGCCAAGGAAAATCGCCGAGGAAAAATACGACTCCGCGAAAAAAGACTCTGCCGAGACGGGGAAAAAAGACTCGGCATCAACGACGCGCACAGTCGTCAAGGAAACTCTGGGCCCTGGAGAAGAGCCGTTCTCCAAGCAGCCTCGGCCAGCTGTCACCTCAGGAGTAGATAGCAACACAAAGGTGTCTACGGAATATTGGGATGTACCCTATGACCCAATCAATGAAACTATCTTTGGGTACTCCGAGCAACGCCTGCCCCTCGTGCTCGAGGTCATCTGCAAAGGACAACGCCTCCAAGCACTCGTGGACAGTGGAGCATCACACACCGTCTGCGACAAGGCAGTAATCGACCGACCTCGGGAAGAGTACAAGCCTTCAGGATTCTCTGCAACGATGGTGGACGGCAGCAAGTTACCAGTACACGGCGAAGCAGTGCTACACCTACAAATTGGACCACTGCGCTGGAGACCTGCACTCCCCATCACCAACATCAAAGGGCTTGACTTGATCTTCGGGCGAGACTTCCTAAAAAGATTCAACCCCGAGATCAACTGGGTGAACCGCACTGCAAGCATCTACAACAATGGACGGAGAGTACAGCTACCCAACTGGGACGATAAAGGAGATATCCTAGTGGAGACACTCGCATGATTCGAGAAGGACATGAAGCGAACCGACACAGGGTTCCTGGCAATAGCAACAGAGGCGGAGAACAACAGGGAGAGAACCTCGGAACCTCCAGGAAAGATCAAGGAATTATTGAGGGAGTTCCAAGATATTCTTCCGGACGATCTTCCGAATGAGCTACCTCCATACCGAACGAATCAACACGAGATCGTAGAGGAACCGGGTTCGAAGCCGACCTTCCGAGCACCATATCGGCTCACCCCTACGGAGCTGACCGATATGAAAAAACAAATCGAGTATCTCCTAGGCAAAGGACTCATCCGACCATCCACTTCGCCGTACGGTGCCCCAGTACTCTTCACACCGAAACCGGATGGAAGCGTGCGCATGTGCATCGACTACCGAGCTCTTAACAAGCAGACCATCAAGAATAAATATCCGATACCGCAAATCGATGACCTGCTTGACCAGCTTCGGGGAGCTACGGTATTTTCCAAACTGGATCTGCGGTCCGGATACTGGTAGATACGGATGGCGGACAACTCTATCCACAAAACTGCTTTCCGAACTCGGTATGGATTGTACGAGTATTTGGTAATGCCATTCCGACTCACCAACGCATCGGCAACATTCCAAGCCGAAATGAACCACATTCTACGACCACTTTTGGACGAGTGCGTAGTGGTGTACCTGGACGACATACTCATCTACTCGCGCGACATGAAGCAGCACGTCGAACACATGCGATGCGTCTTCGAAATTCTTCGACGAGAACGGTTCTACGTCAAACTGTCCAACAGCGAATTCGCCCTTGAGAAGGTCCAGTTCCTAGGACACATGGTGAGCGCTCAAGGAGTTCACGTCGACCCCAAGAAAATCGAAGCCGTACGTACGTGGAAGACACCCGAGAACGTGAAGGAGTTGCAGCAGTTCCTAGGCTTCGCTAATTACTACAACAGGTTCGTGCCACAGTATGCGAAAATCGCAGCACCACTCACGAATCTGCTGAAGAAGAACACGCCCTACAAATGGGAGCCGAAGCACCATGAAGCCGTGGAGCAGCTGAAGCAAGCACTCACGTCCGCACCGGTACTCATCTTGCCAGATCCCGAACGCGACTACGTCATCGAAGCTGACGCCAGTGACCAAGCAGTGGGAGCAGTCTTGATGCAGGATCAAGGGAATGGACTGCAACCAATCGCTTACCTGAGTAAGAAACTACACGGGGCAGAACTCAACTACCCAATACACGACAAAGAGGCCCTTGCCATCGTCATCGCCTTCAAAGCGTGGAGGTGTAATCTCGAAGGACGAAGAACAACCGTATACACTGACCACTTCAGCCTGAAATACTTGAAGATACAACCCAACCTTTCCAGGCGGCAGGTTCGGTGGATCGACTTCCTCGAGACACACTTCCACTACGACATCGTGTACAAGCCCGGCCACAAAAACAAAGCAGACGCTCTCAGCCGGCCTGCTCACGTTGCCGCTATTCGGGTCGAAGGGATGAATCCACTACTCAAGGGACTCTTCACACACGGGTACGCCATCGACCCCAAAATTCCCTTGGCAGAGAAACGACATCTGCTACAGTGGGACAGTGACATCGCGTACCGAAAAGGATCAACGAAGTCTGGGTACCCAATTACCCTCCTTTGCGCCAGTTACTACTCAAAGAATACCACGACGTCCTCTACCTCAGACACTTCGGTAGCAACAAAACGCTGACCGGTATTGCAAAACACTACTACTGGCCCCACTTGGCAGAGGATGTCCAGAAATTTGTCACCTCGTGTGATACATGTCAGCGGATGAAGAGCAGCAAACAGAAAAATGCAGGACTACTGCAGCCTCTTCCTGTCCCAGAACAACCATGGCAAGTGGTTAGCCTGGACTTCATCACCGGGTTACCACCTACCACCAGCGGTCATGACGCCATCCTTGTCGTCATCGACAAGTTCTCCAAAATGGGGCATTTCATCCCGACACACACGACAGCACGCACTGAGGAGACAGCACAACTATTCGTTCGTTACATCATCTCACAGCATGGCATTCCAACCATACTTATCTCCGACCGAGACCCCAAGTTCACCAGCAAGTTCTGGAAGGAACTTATGTCTCTCCTCGGGACCAAACTCGCCATGTCATCTGCTTACCATCCGCAGACAGACGGACAGACCGAGCGCCTCAACCAAATTGTTGAGCAACTCCTCCGAGCAGCCTGCAAGGACGAGATCTCCAAATGGGACTTGCATCTGCCCGTACTAGAGTTTGCTTACAACAATGCTACACATGCCGCTACTGGAGAGACGCCGTTCTTCCTCTGCTATGGACGCCACCCACTGACACCACAAAAACCGACAGCATCCGCTACAGTCCAACCTGCGCATGATTTTATCACAACCATGCATCAGCTTTGGGATCGGACCCACAAGCGCCTCCTCGACATTCAACAGCAACAGAAGCGCCAGGCCGATCGCCATCGCAACGACCACACCATCACGGTGGAAGACCAGGTACTCCTTGACACCCGCAACCTTGACATCAGCCATCTCCCATCTAAACTTCGACCTCGCTTCTGCAGGCCTTTTCTCGTTGAAGAACAGGTCACTCCTGTTACCTTCCGCTTACGCCTGCCAGCTACTTGGAAGATTCATAACGCCTTCCATGTCCAACTTCTGAAGCCCTATCGGGATCCGAACACGATCTTCGTCGGACGCCAACCGCCGCCGCCACCGCCCGTCCTCGTCCAGACTGAACCCGAGTACGAGGTCGAGTCCGTGCTCGCACACCGCCGTCGTCGGAATGGCACCGTGGAGCTTCTCATCCGTTGGAAGGGTTATGATCCTTCTGAGGACAGCTGGGTATCTGAGTCCGACATGGGTAACGCCCGTCGTCCTCTGCATGACTACCTTGTCAAGCAGGGTGTTACTTCTACCACCCAGCTTTGAGGGGGGGAAGTGTGAGAGTACGACCCCGTTACACCACTTGATCTTTTTTCTACTTCCTTCCTACTTTCATTTCTCTTTTTATCTCATCTCATTTGGTTTCCTATTCTCCCTTTTCCATTAACCTATTGGTTTCTCCTGCTATTATAGTTATATCACCGACCAGGCTTGGGATGTACTGGGCGTTATATCTAGCGTAATCCTGCCGTAATCCCTTAAAGCCAATAGCCTCGCGTGGCTATACGCAGGGTGATTCTATCTTCTAGAAGGGTCTATTCCCTTAGGATAAGATAAACCTGGTTACCTGATGTACTCTGGAAGTATAAAAGCGCCTTGTACTGATCGATAGTGCAATCTTTTCTCGACACATTCGATCTTGTGATAGTGCCGCCCTAGTTTGCTCTTGTCTTGTTTGTACTCTTGCTGACTGGTCTTCAGACCCCTGCCTCAGAGGTTGGACTAGTAGTGCCACCCTGAACTGCGTGTTTCTTGCTCAGCACTACCCCTTGTCTAGCCTAGGGGGTGTGTCAACTTATACATATGATGTTATGTAGAAGTTATAGGCTAGATAGGTGTATGTTCTTAGTGGGTACAACCCCAACACTATATTTCTCTTGTTTCTCCCTTGTTTCAATCATCCTAGTATTCTTACAATTTTATATATAAAAAAATCTACACGTACTGTACGTTTCTTAGGTTAGACATTTGGGACTTGGTTTGGGGAAGCTTTGCTGACGTGCTGGGGGTTTGGTTTGGCGGTGGTGTTGCCCCTCCCAGCCCTGAAGGCTCCCATCACCTGCCAATCTTGCTTCTCGTCATGTAGGCTGTAGGTGCTAGGTAGTCATCCTCACAAATCATACAAGGAGAGTGTTGCCGCCGCGTCAGCTAGAATCGCAGCGCCAGGAGCGCTGGCGCCACGCTCATCGGCACTAGGTGCGCAGGCGCCGCCACTTGCTAGCGCTAGCACGCTTGCACCGCGTTAGCCGGCACAGTAGGCGTGCTGGCGCTATGTGCGCTGGCACCGCGCTCGCCGGCGCTAGGCGAGCTGCCGCCGCGCTCGACGGCACTAGGCGCGCTGCCGCCGCGCTCGCCGCTGCTAGGTGCGCTGGCGCCGCGTTCGCCGGCGCTAGGCGCGGCAGGTGCGCTGGCGCTAGGCGCGATAGCGGTGCTCTCACTAGGAGCGCTGGTGTCGCTGCCCTCCTTGGTGCTCTGCTGCTGTGACACCCCGCTCGCTTACACGGTGTGCACTGGCGCCAGGCACGCTGGGATCCTGGGCGCAGCCGCAAGCTGCCATGGCACTACGCTCGCTGGCTAGGTGGCTGGTGACATGCCCAACGCCGTGCTTCCTTGGTGGTCGGTGCTGAGTGATAGAGAAGTTCCCCAAGTCAGTCGCTGATGATAGCTGTGTGACCCGTTGCCTCTTGTTCCTTGCCGGGTTTCTGGCTATGGTGCCCAATCATAAGGACAATGAGTCCCCCTTCTGGCAGTTGAGTCTTTGGCATGTGAATCTCTCACTTGTGGTTTGATTGGGTATGAGCAGGTGGTGTGATAAGCCATTCCCAAGAAGCAGCTTCACATTCATTGCAGTTTCTTCTATTGCTGTTCCTGTCTCCTCGCCCTCGGCTTCCCTTCGCATCGCATGTTGTTATTTTCACCCTTCCTGTAGCAGCTGCACCCTAGCAGCAAACTAGTAGTAGTAATAGTACGTAGAAGTACCTAGCAGCACCTGACAGCACCTGGCAGCTACACTACCTGCTACGCATAGCAGCAGTGCCTAGTAGTAATGGCAGTATTACTAACAAAAGCGCCTAGTACTAAAGCAGTATTACTCGCAGCAGTGCCTAGTATTATTAACAGCAGCGCCTAGTGTTACTAACAGCAGCACGGCAGCGCCTTGTATTATAATACTAATAGTAACACCTGGTATTACTAATAGTTTAATAACAGTGCCTAGTACTACTAATAGCAGCACCTAGTATTACCAATAGCAACACCTAACACTAAGCAGCCCCTACTAATAGCACCAGAGCCTAACACCAGTAGCACTACCTAGCAACACCTGACAGCATCTAGCAGCACCTGGCAGCTACACCTACCTGCTACGCCTAGCAGCGCCTAGTACTAATAGCAGTATTACTATCAGCAGCACCTAGTATTACTAACGGCAGTGCATAGTACTGTATTACTAATAGCAGCACCTCGTATTACTAATAGCATCGCCTAGTATTACTAATAGCAGCGCCTAACACTAGTAGCAGCCCCTAATAACAGCACCAGTGCCTAATACCTATAGCAACGCCTAGCAGCTACGCCTAGATTCTATGGCACATAGCACCAGCGCCTAGCGGATGGGTGCTTACCAGGAGCAATTAGTAGTAGCATCGAGCACCTGCGTCTAGCAGTTAGGCGCCTAATTGTCTGCAACTGTGACAAGTTAGGAAGTCATTCTCGAATGATGTTGTCTCTTACTTCTTATTCCTTGCATGTTTTCTTCTTCCAGCTTTTGTTTCTTTTGCGAATTTTCCACATTAAGCAGCTCTTCACTCTTCTTATTTGTACACAAATACGTTCTGGCATCGTGCACTTTATCGCATTACCCTTCCTATTTCCCTCTTTCACTTGTTTTTCGTCGTTTCTGTTTTTGTTCAAAGTTTGATATTGGTGATTGAACCCTCCTCTTTCCTCCCTCTTTGCTTTTATCTCTCTCCTCTTTCCCTTTCGTTTCCCTATGTCTTTACCTTTTCTTCTCCTTCAATATTCTTTTCTTTCTCTTCTCTCTAATCACTTTCGTCCTTTCCTTCTCTTTGCACCCCATTGCTTCCTCTTTCATTCCTTTAACATATACCATCCTCGCTTCTTTGGCCCTCCTTTCTCCTTGTAAACATTTATGCATTTCCCCCTATCATACTTGTATCATGTAGCCTTCATGCTTGGTTTCTTATGCTTTTTTACAATTCTCCATTTTATTTTCTTGTCCAGGCTCTATTTTAACAGCTACGTGCGCTGCCACATTAGAGAGCGGGAAGAAGGAAGGGGCAGGGGAAGAGGGTGAGCGGGGGTGGGGGGAAGGCACGTATTGGACTTGAAAGGTGAGGGATGAAAGGAGGTAGGGGAGGAGGGGAGGAGGGGAGGAGGGAGGAACAGGGTAAACAAGGGCGGGTGGGTGGGTCAATGCGTTAGCTTGGTCAGCAATACTGATAAGTGTATATATATGTACATATATTTCTATTTTTGGCTAATTTGCTTTGATATGCGCCGCTTGTGTGCGCTATGAATGTGTGTGCATCCAACATGTGTGATTCTCTTCTTTTTTTCTTCCTGCATGTTTCCGTTGTGTCGGTTTGATTCTGTTATTCTTGTTATTGCACATCATGTGGGGCTTTGTTTGTCATCCGTTGTGTGTGGTCTTGTTCTTAATGGATCTCTATTTGTATTGGAGTGTTGTGTTTGTAAGTGTTGGCTTGAAGCATTGGTTTGATGAATTTTGTGATATGTGATTCCTTGTGTGTGTTGGCGCACTCTGTTGCAATTTGTCGGATGCACATGTGCCGTTTTGGTGTGCGTGCATTGGGGCGGGGTGCATATATGCCAAGTGCTACACACAGCTTGAGATTGTCATTGTCAATTTGGCAGCTTTGCTCCCAAAGTGTGCATGTCAATCTCTGCTGCAGCATGGAAGCATTCGTGTATCCTCCTTGCTGCATGCATCACTGTCTTGTGTGCGATTCCTCGTGTGAGCTGGCACGTTGTTGGCGCACTCTGTTGCAATTTGTCGGATGCACATGTGCCGTTTTGGTATGCGTGCATTGGGGTGGGGTGCATATATGCCAAGTGCTACACACAGCTTGAGATTGTCGTTGTCAATTTGGCAACTTTGCTCCCAAAGTGTGCATCTCAATCTCTGCTGCAGCATGGAATCATTCGTGTATCCTCCTTGTTGCATGCATCACTGCTTCGCGTGCGATTCCTCATGTGAGTTGGCACGTTGTTGGCGCACTCTGTTGTTATTTCTCGGGTGCACATGTGCAATTGTTGTGTGCGTGCATTGGGGCAGGGTGCAAATGTGCCAAGCGCTACACACAGCTTGAGATTGTCGTTGTCAACTTGGCAGCATTGCTCCCAAAATGTACATGTCAATCTCTACTGCAAAATGGAAGCATCTGTGTATCCTACTTCTTGCATGCGTCACTGCATCTTGTGCAATTCCTCGTGTGTGCTGGCAAACTGTTCGCTCACTCTGTTGCAATTTCTCTGGTGCACATGTGCTCTTTTGGTGCGCGTGCATCCAGGCGGGGTGCATATATGCCAAGTGCTATATGTAGCTTGAGATTGTCGTTGTCGACATTGCTCCCAAATTGTACAAAACAATCTCTGTTGTAGCATGGAAGCATTCGTGTATACCCTTTGATTCATGGGAAAGTATATCGGCGCTCAGTATTAAGGGCCTCGATAACATGTACGATCAGTGACACGATATAAACAATCAGAATTAGCGAGTTCGCAACATGTTTCATCAGTCGAATTCCACCGTTAGTCAGAAACTGCAGGAAAAAAGTTCCACGAATGGTCAGTAAAAGTAACCCCTGCCGGTCTCGGAGCGTTTTCCCGCTCACGCTAGCTCAATTTTGCCATCATTGCGGCTGGCGCTATCATTTTCCCAAGCTCCATGCGCAGTTCGAGAGAACTACGTAAAGAATTTCTGAATTAAAAATCGTTGGCCGTTGCGCACACAAAATTCCTAAATTGATACCTTGCATATTTATGTCACATAAGCTAATTGGGCCACAGCGGGCCGCACATCGGGTGCGACGTTTTTCAAACATTAACAAACGCACAAAAAACGAAAACATTTGACACGAAAGGGAAATCTATCCGGGATCGGCGCTAAGCCAATGAGGCGTGAACATTAAATTGTAGTTCGCGTGCGCTTATTTGTTTGGAGCATGCCAAGACATGTAGAGTCGTAATTCGGCGGAAAACTTTTCTGGTAAATACATTTGTTGAAAAAATCAAAGACAACCGACAGACTTCTAATAGATTTGTTGGATTAGAATGAATACAAAACTAAATGCGGTTCTGAGAGTACCTTGACATGCTCTTAAACATATTTATTTCCCAAAAAAAAACCCTTGTAGCTATCTATATATGTTATTGTTTTCTGGCAACTCAGAAATGACAAGAAGTTTATGCCTTGACTTTTGATTGGGGTCGTAAATGCGGTAGAGACAAAGCCGCCATTTTTAGTCATCGCGGAATGCACTACCCTCTGTGACGAAAGTATGTGCTTCGAAACAAAATCGCATTTTCATGTTTCTCGACTAACAAAAATTTAATGAATCTTAATTTGGGCATTTTGCGTTTTTTTCGCTCGAACTGCGCCTGGAGCTCGGGAAAAATATTGCGCCAGCCACAATGATGACGAAATTGGGCCCACACAGCAGGAAAACGATCTGAGACGGGCGGGGGTTACTTCATACGTAGAACTTTTTTCCTGCAGTTTCTGACAAACGGTGGAATCCGATTGATGATTCATGTTGCGAACTCGCTAATTCTGATTGTTTATATCGTGCCACTGACCGTACATGTTATCGAGGCCCCTAATACTGAGTGTCGATATACTTTCCCTTGATTTATGTAGCATCAGTGATTCATGTTTTTGTGTGATTTGTGAATTTTATGCATATTTTCTGTTCTTATTCCTACTGTATGTCAATATTTTTTGTTCGAAACTAAGCACGCCACCTTGTCTTTTCCATTTGCCGTAATTATCGACGATGGAAAAGTAGGTCGCATAAATGTTCCTAGCAACTTTGTTGAGTTGTTGGCGACTATTATGAAACGCCACCGTTGCTCGGTATCGAGCAACTTTTCTGTATGTATCCTATTTTTCTACCATCAAATTTGGTGGTGGAATAATTGTATGCGCAACATACACGCTTGTAGCGACTGATATAAATGTTGGTTCTCTGCCCCTTGTGCTTTTATAACAAGAGAGTGATGATGAGGCCTAGAGGTATTTCTCAACCATAAAATGAGTTGGTTGGGAAATAAAATGGGCTTTAAAGGAAAGAAAACCATTCATAAAGAAACTATTATGGTGAAAACAAGGCTCGACGCTAGCGTCGGAAGGGTTGCGTATGTAGCACAGCTTGCTAGGAGTGGGCAACATTGCTTTAGATGCCTCAATGTGGAAGAATGTGGAAGTCAGGAGTGTTTTAGAATGGGTTAAGAAAACATATCAGAACATGTGATACAGTTAGGTTGTTTTTTTAGAAATGGATTTGGGATAAGGATTATGTTCACGTATTACTGATGACACGTGTGGCATTTCAGGGATTAATACGGAGCAAAACGGGGTTGAATGGGTATCATCGTAAACATAAAGACTAGTGGTTAACGGATGATTGCTATAACGCACGTCGGTTTCATCAAAAGCGAACGTCTGGTACTATAATTTAGTTTGCATTCCTTGATTGGTGGAGTTTTGTGTCTTAACTTTGACCTTGACCAAAATCGTCGGTCGTATTCAAAGTCACGCGATTATTGAACTTCGGGAGAATTTCATGGTTCTAGAGCCCTCACAGCGCGCATGTTCAATAGCATGGCACGTATCTGGTGTCTCAAATGTCGCAAATTGAGCTGATTTCAGGGACACCTAAAGTGTAGGCGAAATGAGCTCACAAAAAAACAAGACGGGAATTTTTTTACGGTAGCGGCACAAAATGATTCACGAACTTTGTCGAAGGAAAGTTGTCACTGATTCGGTGATATCATTCGCATTTCATTCGACGGGATTCGGAGGATGCGGCTGTGAAAATACACCGCAACCGACAAACTGACAGCTAAAAAATACTGTCAATCTAATCATAAACTAGTCGGCGCAACTAAATATTGCATGTGGGCGCTGGCAAATTTATAGACAAGCATGTTCAAATGAATGTACGAACATTATAATCATCACGTGGCAAGACTGTTATTTTCTAAAGAAGGTCGGAAGCAGACGTATGGTCAACATTTTGCCCATAACATGTTTCAGGGGTATAGGTTAATACCTCCTCATGTGCATCACCTCATCTGCTTCACCTCATGTGCATCACCTAATGAGCGTTAACTCATGTGCGTCACCTCATGTGCTTCACCTCATGTGCACCACTTCATGTGCGTCACCTCATGTGTGTCACCTCATGTGCTTCATCACATGTGCATCACCTCATGTGCATCACCTCTTGTGCATCACCTCATGTGCATCACCTCATGTGCATCACCTCATGTGCATCACCTCATGTGCGTCACTTCATGTGCGTCACGTCATGTGCGTCACCCCATGTGCTTCACCTCATGTGCTTCACCTCATGTGCATCACCTCATGTGCGTCACCTCATGTGCTTCACCTCATGTGCGTCACCTCATGTGCCAAACCTCATGTGCATCACCTCATGTGCATCACCTTATATGCGTCACCTCGTGTGTGTCACGTCATGTGCGTCACGTCATGTGCATCACCTCATGGGCATAACCTCATGTGCGTCCACGTCATGTGCGTCACCTTATGTGCGTCACCTCATGTGCTTCACCTCATGTGCTTCACCTCATATGCATCACCTCATGTGCATCACCTACCTCATGTGCGTCTCCTTATGTGCATCACCTCATCTGCATCACCTCATGTGTGTCACCTCATGTGCATCGCCTCTTGTGCATCACCTGATGTGCTTCACCACATGTGCGTCACCTCATGTGCATCACCTCATTTGTATCACCTCATGTGCGTCACCTCATGTGCGTCACCTCATGTGCATCATTGATGTGCATCACCTCATGTCCGTCACCTCATGTGCATCACCTCATGTGCATCACCTCATGTGCATCACCTCATGTGCATCACCTCACGTGCGTCTCCTTATGTGCATCACCTCATGTGCATCACCTCATGTGTGTCACCTCATGTGCATCACCTCATGTGCGTGACCTCATGTGCGTCACCTCATTTGCATCACCTCATGTGCGTCACCTCATGTGCATCACCTCATGCGCGTCACGTCATGTACATCACCTCATGTGAGTCACCTCATGTGCGTAACCTCATGTGCATCACCTCATGTGCATCACCTCATGTGCATCATCTCATGTGCATCACCTCATGTGCATCACCTCATCTGCATCACCTCATGTGCGTCTCCTCATGTGCATCATCTCATGTGCATCACCTCATGTGCATCACCTCATGTGCATCACCTCATGTCCGTCACCCTCATGTGCTTCACCTCATGTGCATCACCTCATGTGCATCACCTCATGTGCGACGCCTCTTGTGCATCACCTCATGTGCATCATCTCATGTGCATCATCTCATGTGCGTTACTTCATGTGCGTCACGTCATGTGCGTTACCTCATGTGCGTCACCCCATGTGCTGCACCTCATGTGCTTCACCTCACCTGCATCACCTCATGTGCGTCACCTCATGTGCTTCACCTCATGTGCGTCACCCCATGTGCCTTACCTCATGTGCGTCACCCCATGTGCCTTACCTCATGTGCATCACCTAATGTGCATCACCACATATGCGTCACCTCATGTGCGTCATGTCATGTGCGTCACCTCATGGGCATCACCGCATGTGCTTCACCTCATGTGCGTCACGTCATGTGCGTCACCTTATGTGCGTCACCTCATGTGCTTCACCTCATGTGCTTCACCTCATATGCATCACCTCATGTGCATCACCTCATGTGCTTCACCTCATGTGCGTCACCTCATGTGCTTCACCTCATGTGCGTCACCTCATGTGCTTTACGTCATGTGCATCACCTCATGTGCATCACCTCATGTGCGTCACCTCATGTGCGTCACCTCATGTGCGTCACCTCATTTGCATCACTTCATGTGCGTCACCTCGTGTGCATCATTTATGTGCATCACCTCATGCGCGTCACGTCATGTACATAACCTCATGTGCGTCACCTCATGTGCGTCACCTCATGTGCGTCACCTCATGTGCATCACCTCATGTGCATCATCTCATATGCATCACCTCATGTGCATCACCTCATATGCATCATCTCATGTGCATCACCTCACGTGCGTCTCCTTATGTGCATCACCTCATGTGCATCACCTCATGTGTGTCACCTCATGTGCGTTGCCTCTTGTACATCACCTCATGTGCTTCACCACATGTGCGTCACCTCATGTGCATCACCTCATTTGCGTCACCTCATGTGCGTCACCTCATGTGCATCATTGATGTGCATCACCTCATGTCCGTCACCTCATGTGCATCACCTCATGTGCATCACCTCATGTGCTTCACCTCATGTGCTTCACCTCATGTGCATCCCCTCATGTGCGTCACCCTCATGTGCGACGCCTCTTGTGCATCACCTCATGTGCATCATCTCATGTGCGTTACTTCATGTGCGTCACGTCATGTGCGTTACCTCATGTGCGTCACCCCATGTGCTTCACCTCATGTGCTTCACCTCACCTGCATCACCTCATGTGCGTCACCTCATGTGCTTCACCTCATGTGCGTCACCCCATGTGCCTTACCTCATGTGCGTCACCCCATGTGCCTTACCTCATGTGCATCACCTTATGTGCATCACCTCATATGCGTCACCTCATGTGCGTCATGTCATGTGCGTCACCTCATGGGCATCACCGCATGTGCTTCACCTCATGTGTGTCACGTCATGTGCGTCACCTTATGTGCGTCACCTCATGTGCTTCACCTCATGTGCTTCACCTCATATGCATCACCTCATGTGCATCACCTCATGTGCTTCACCTCATGTGCGTCACCTCATGTGCTTCACCTCATGTGCGTCACCTCATGTGCTTTACCTCATGTGCATCACCTCATGTGCATCACCTCATGTGCGTCACCACATGTGCGTCACCTCATGTGCGTCACCTCATTTGCATCACCTCAAGTGCGTCACCTCGTGTGCATCATTTATGTGCATCACCTCATGCGCGTCACGTCATGTACATAACCTCATGTGCATCACCTCATGTGCGTCACCTCATGTGCGTCACCTCATGTGCATCACCCCATGTGCATCATCTCATGTGCATCACCTCATGTGCATCACCTCATGTGCATCATCTCATGTGCATCACCTCACGTGCGTCTCCTTATGTGCATCACCTCATGTGCATCACCTCATCTGTGTCACCTCATGTGCGTCGCCTCTTGTACATCACCTGATGTGCTTCACCACATGTGCGTCACCTCATGTGCATCACCTCATTTGCGTCACCTCATGTGCGTCACCTCATGTTCATCATTGATGTGCATCACCTCATGTCCGTCACCTCATGTGCATCACCTCATGTGCATCACCTCATGTGCTTCACCTCATGTGCATCACCTCATGTGCGTCACCTCATGTGCGTCGCCTCTTGTGCATCACCTCATGTGCATCATCTCATGTGCATCACCTCATGTGCATCACCTCATGTGCATCACCTCATGTGGGTCACTTCATGGGCATCACCTCATGGGCATCACCTCATGTGCGTCACCTCATGTGCGTCACCATATTTGCGTCACCTCATGTGCTTCACCTCATGTGCATCACCTCATGTGCATCACCTCATGTGCTTCTCCTCATGTGCATCACCTCATGTGTGTCACCTCATTTGCATCACCCTATGTGCATCACCTCATGTGCTTCACCTCATGTGCGTCACCTCATGTGCTTCACCTCACGTGCATCACCTCATGTGCGTGACCTTATATGGATCACCTCATGTGCATCACCTCATGTGCATCACCTCATGTGCTTCACCTCATGTGCATCACCTCATGCGCGTCACCTTATTTGCATCACCTCATGTGCTTCACCTCATGTGCGTCACCTCGCATCACCTCATGTGCTTCACCACATGTGCGTCACCTCATGTGGATCACCTCATGTGCATCACCTCATGTGCGTCACCTCATGTGCATCACCTCCTGTGCATCACCTCATGTGCATCACCTCACGTGCGTCTCCTTATGTGCATCACCTCATGTGCATCACCACATGTGTGTCACCTCATGTGCGTCACCTCATGCGCATCACCTCTGTGCTTCACCACATGTGCGTCACCTCATGTGCATCACCTCACTTGCGTCACCTCATGTGCATCATCTCATGTGCATCATTGATGTGCATCACCTCATGTCCGTCACCTCATGTGCATCACCTCATGTGCATCACCTCATGTGCATCACCTCATGTGCATCACTTCATGTGCGTCACCTTATGTGCGTCACCTCATGTGCTTCACCTCATGTGTATGACCTCATGTGCGTCACCTCATGTGCATCACCTCATGTGCATCACCTCGTGTGCATCACTTCATGTGCGTCACCTTATGTGCGTCACCTCATGTGCTTCACCTCATGTGCATCACCTCATGAGCGTCACCTCATGTGCGTCACCTTATGTCCGTCACCTCATGTGCTTCACCTTATGTGCATCACCTCATGTGCGTCACCTCATGTGCGTCACCTCATGTGCATCACTTCATGTGCATCACTTCATGTGCGTCACCTTATGTGCGTCACCTCATGTGCTTCACCTCATGTGCATCACCTCATGAGCGTCACCTCATGTGCGTCACCTCATGTGCTTCACCTCATGTGCATCACCTCATGTGCGTCACCTCATGTGCATCACCTCATGTGCATCATCTCATGTGCATCATCTCATGTGCATCACCTCATGTGCGTCACCTCATGTGCATCACCTCATGTGCATCACCTCATGTGCATCACCTCATGTGCGTCACTTCATGGGCATCACCTCATGGGCATCACCTCATGTGCGTCACCTCATGTGCGTCACCTCATGTGCGTCACCCCATGTACTTCACCTCATGTGCTTCACCTCATGTGCATCGCGTCATGTGCGTCACCTCATGTGCTTCACCTCATGTGCGTCTCCTTATGTGCTTTACCTCATGGGCATCACCTCATGTACATCACCTTATGTGCGCCACCTTATGTGCGTCACCTCATTTGGATCACCTCATGTGCGTCGCCGCATGTGCATCACCTCATGGGCATCACCTCATGTGTGTCACCTCATGTGCGTCACGTCATGTGCGTCACCTCATGTACGTCACCTCATATGCGTCACCATATTTGTGTCACCTCATGTGCTTCACCTCATGTGCATCACCTCATGTGCATCACCTCATGTGCTTCTCCTCATGTGCATCACCTCATGTGCGTCACCTCATTTGCATCACCTTATGTGCATCACCTCATGTGCTTCACCTCATGTGCGTCACCTCATGGGGAGGAGGGCGCGAAGGATCGAGGCGAGTTGAGGGGGGGCGCGAGGTCCAGAAGTGGCATGGAAGCACGCGGCCCCTTTTGCCTGGCTCGCTCGCTTCTGACGTGCTCGCGGCGCTGCAGCGGAAGGCCTTTGCTGAACTGATCTGCCATCGCTAGTCGCGATTATCACCTGCCACTGCCGCGAGACGACGAAGTCGGATGAGTGGAAGAGGCGCGGAAGAAGCGGAGGCGCGGAGATGCATTTTCCGCAGGGAATAAGCCGAGCGGGCCCTGCTGAAGCGCGCGGAATGGCCGATTCCTCCGGCGGAAGTGGCACGGCATTGAGGAGGAGGCGGTGCTGCTGAGCGCGAAGGACGCAACGTACTCTGATCCTTCGAGGGTTTAGGCTCCAGTTGACTCGGTAATTCGCAGCTCATCACTACTAGGCCCGGTTTATCTCGAACGGCAGCACGAGTATCGGGTCTCAGGCTACTCCCCTGGCCATAGAACTCCCTCCCCTTGACAGAAAGTCGACTGCATCAGGTGCGTCCTGACTCCTGTCGTGACTGAAGGTGGCACGGGCCTCCCCTCTCACCCGCTGCGTGCTCCCTGCATGCTCCAGTGCTGTAACGTCTGCGGACGGAAATTACCCTAGAGATTGTAAACGCATTCCGCTGCGCCTCTGGGTAAACTCGTTTTAAACCGTATGTTCCACGCCGTTAGGGGGAAGAATTCAACGTGTGCATTTGTTCTTCCATGCGGAAATCATTCAGAAGGCGACTGAAAATCATGAATGGCCCAGGGAAATCCATGGCTACTGAGGAAGTTCAAATCCAGAGGAAGAGATGCTGTTGTCGCCTCACCCCATCGCCCCCTGATGAAAACTAGCGAATCGCGACGAAACTCGCGAAAACCATGCGGAACCGCAATCTCACATCGTCAACATCTGGCGTTTGCAAACTTCGTACACATTTGCCATGCAATTCTTTCCCAATTGGAGGCTGGGATCGGTCGGATCCGATCCGATCCGACTGCTCTCTCCCAGCCTTGGACTTGTTGCGGCTCCAGCGGTCTTGCGCTGGCAGTTGCCTTGATCTTTGCGTTACAGCTGTACACTGTTTGTACAGCACAGGCATGCACATGCATGAACTTCTCCAACAGTGGTGCTGCTGACACAGCATGCCTCGCTATTGTCAGAATCTCTAAGAGTCCAAACCTGATGCTTGTTAGATCTAAATGTTTCGCGCAGCTCACACATCTGTACCTGTACGACAAACGCCTTATAACCTCACACCAAGTCACAGGGGTAGATTATCTCAGGAGAATGAAGCAGAAAGTTTTTGCGTTGTTCCATCAACGTGAGGCTCACACAGTACCACTCTGACGTTCCTCGGTGGTGGTGTTGTGAGGTCTATTCTATTACCTTCGAAACCTACGTCCTTCATTGGGGGGCGAACTGTGGCTGACGTACCGGTACCAGTTTCAAACTTGCTCAGATTTACCATTTGCGTACAATAGGAAGCGGCAGTCAAACCATATTCACTATATGCACCAAACAGGACGTTTTGTATGCAACGACTCACGCCGCGCCCACAGCCTCCACCCTGCCCTACCTTGCTGCTGCCGCTGCTCTCAGCTGCGCCATCAGCCTTCGGGCCGCACGGTAGGGGGGCATGCCAGTGCGCCCGTGGGGAGGGAGGGATGGGGGGCAAAGGGGGGAGGGGGCGGCGGAGGAATAGGGGGAGTGTACGGAGGGAGGAGGG
Organism: Closterium sp. NIES-67; assembly: GCA_027943415.1. Classification (NCBI taxonomy): domain Eukaryota; kingdom Viridiplantae; phylum Streptophyta; class Zygnematophyceae; order Desmidiales; family Closteriaceae; genus Closterium; species Closterium sp. NIES-67. Next base: position 263,787 of record BQMB01001960.1, read on the forward strand.
TGACAGTTGAAGCATGCGGCAATGAAGGAGACAGGGGGTCCAATCTGCTGCTGCTGGCTGCCGCTGCTCTCAGCTGCGACATCAGCCTTCTGGCCGCGGGGGAGGGGGGCATGCCAGTGCGGGCGTGGGGAGGGGGGGAAGCAGGCCAGGGGGGGGAAAGGGGGGAGGAGGGTGAGGGAGGGGACACCGAGGGGAGGGAGGAGGGATGGGAGGAATTGCGGGGAGGCGGGGGGTGTGGCTTGACATGGAAATAGGGGTCAACGGCGGGAGGGACAGAGGGGAAGGAGGGGAGCTGAGAGGAGGGGGAGGAGGAGAAAGAGCGGATGGGGACTGGAGGGTGACCCGTGGTGGTGAACGATGCAGGTGGGGTGGAATAGGCGTCATGGTGTCCGGTCTGCTGCGGCTGCTGCTGCTCGCTGTGGCTGCGGTGGCTGCTGTTGTTGCAGGCGCTGCGCTCGCTGCAGCTCCGGTGTCGGTTGAGAGCATCAGAGCGCCACCCATTATTGCCGCTGCAGCAGCAGCTGTCAGCATGAGGGGGGGAGTCAATGAACCACCTCACGCGCACAAGGCTGTTGAAAGACACGCGCCGAACGTGCGTTGGCGTTTCCCCTGCTGAGTTGTTACTGCAACCAGACCTGCTCCGACTTAGGCAAGAGCGTGTCCGAATCAGGTCCGGCCGAGCTTGACCCTTTGGTTCGGGAAAGCTCAGCTGGCCTGGGTTGAAGCCAGAGCTGTATCCTGGGCTGGTTCCAAGGCTAACAGCGCGGTTTGGGCCAGTGCTATGGGACAGGTTCGGGCGCAGGGTAGGTTCGGTGTGTTGCCGGACGAGCATACGCCTGGGAAATGCAGCGATTGATGGTGAAGGATGGGCGTGGGAAGAGCGAGTGGAGGGGAAGGTAGGGGAGCGAGGGGGAAATGGCACGGGGAGGATTGGAAAGTTGCAGAGGCAGCAGCCGCGAGCGCAGAGGCGGGGGGCGGGGATCGGTTAAAGGCGGTGAAAGGAGGAGAGGAATGAGTGGGGTAAACGGAGGCCGAATGAAAAGAGGCCGGAGCAGCAGCAGGGTCGGCAGAAGTAGAAGGGGAGGTGGTGAATGGAGAGGAGGAGGTGAACGGAGGGGTGGTGGACAGAGAGGAATGAACGGACGAGGTAGGGGATTTGAGCGCGAGGCCAGGGCGAGGCAGGGAGGCAGTGCAGGTGGAGGTGGGATGGGAGAGGGAGTGGCAGGCGGAAGGGGGAGGGACGGGGCATCCGGTGGGCGTGAAGCGCAACTCGTGATGGCATGGCATGTCATTCTCAGGCTCAGGCTCGGAGCATCTGTGGGGCATAATGCGCAGATAGTGACGGCGTGGCATGCAACGCTGCTGCTGTTGCGAGTGATGCTGCTGTGGTGGCGGCCGCTGCTGCCACCGCTGCTGATGATCCTGCTGCGGACTGATGCTGCTGCTGCTGGCTGCTGCTGCTGCTGCTGCTGCTTGCTGCTGCTGCTGCTGCTGCTGCTGCTGCCCTGCTGCTGCTGCTGGCTGCTGCCTGCTGCTGCTTGCTGCTGCTGCTGCTGCTGCTGCCTGCTGCTGCTGCTGCTGCTGGCTGCTGCTGCTGCTGCTTGCTGCTGCTGCTGCTGCTGCCTGCTGCTGCTGCTGCTGCTGCTGCTGCTGCTTCTGCTGCTGCTGCCTGCTGCTGCTGCTGCTGCTGCTGCTGCTGCTGCCTCTGCTGCTGGCTGCCCTCGCCTGCTGCTGCTGCTGCTGCTCCCCCCCCCCCCCCCCGCCTGCTGCCTGCCCTCCCTGCTGCTGCTGCTGCTGCTGCTGCTGCTGCTGCTGCTGCTGCTGCTGCTGCTGCTGCCTGCTGCTGCCTGCTGCCTCCCCCCTGCTGCTGCTGCTGCTGCTGCTGCTGCTGCTGCTGCTGCTGCTGGCTGCTGCTGCTGCTGCTGCTGCTGCTGCTGCTGCTGCTGCTGCTGCTGCTGCTGGCTGCTGCTGCTGCTGCTGCTGCTGCTGCTGCTGCTGCTGCTGCTGCTGCTGCTGCTGCTGCTGCTGCTGCTGCTGCTGCTGCTGCTGCTGCTGCTGCTGCTGCTGCTGCTGCTGCTGCTGCTGCTGCTGCTGGCTGCTGCTGCTGCTGCTGCTGCTGCTGCTGCTGCTGCTGCTGCTGCTGCTGCTGCTGCTGCTGCTGCTGCTGCTGCTGCTGCTGCTGCTGCTGCTGCTTGCTGCTGCTGCTGCTGCTGCTGCTGCTGCTGCTTGCTGCTGCTGCTGCTGCTGCTGCTGGCTGCTGCTGCTGCTGCTGCTGCTGCTGCTGCTGTGCTGCTGCTGCTGCTGCTGCTGCTGCCTGCTGTGCTGCTGCTGCTGCTGCTGCTGCTGCTGCGCTGCTGCTGCTGCTGCTGCTGCTGCTGCTGGCTGCTGCTGCTGCTGCTGCTGGCTGCTGCTGCTGCTGCTGCTGCTCTGCTGCTGCTGCTGCTGCTGCTGCTGCTCTGCTGCTGCTGGCTGCTGCTGCTGCTGCTGCTGCTGCTGCTGCTGCTGCTGCTCTGCTGCTGCTGCTGCTGGCTGCTGCTGCTGCTGCTGCTGCGCTGCTGCTGCTGCTGCTGCTGCTGCTGCTGCTGCTGCTGCTGCCTTGCTGCTGCTGCTGCTGCTGCTGCTGCTGCTGCTGCTGCTGCTGGCTGCTGCTGCTGCTGCTGCTGCTGCTGCTGCTGCGCTGCTGCTGCTGCTGCTGCGCTGCTGCTGCTGCTGGCTGCTGCTGCTGCTGCTGCTGCTGCTGCTGGCTGCTGCTGCTGCTGCTGCGCTGCTGCTGCTGCTGCTGGCTGCTGCTGCTGCTGCTGCTGCTGCTGCTGTGCTGCTGCTGCTGCTGGCTGCTGCTGCTGCTGCTGCTGCTGCGCTGCTGCTGGCTGCTGCTGCTGCTGCTGCTGCTGCTGCTGCTGCTGCTGCTGCTGCTGCTGCTTGCTGCTGCTGCTGCTGCTGCTGCTGTGCTGCTGCTGCTGCTGCTGCTGCTGGCTGCTGCTGCTGCTGCTGCTGCTGCTGCTCTGGCTGCTGCTGCTGCTGCTGCTGCTGCTGCTGCTGCTGCTGCTGCTGCTGCTGCTGCTGCTGCTGCTCCTCGTCATTGTTGCTGCGGCGGCTGCTATTGCTGCAGGCGCCACTGCTTGCTGACACCATCATGCTTCGACTGAGGAACGAGCGTGTTCGACTCAGGCCCGGCCGAGCCTGACCCTTTGCCTCGGAGGAGCTCAGGTGGTCCAGGCTGAACCCAGAGCCGGGGCTGGTTCCAGGGCTGACGGCTGGGCTTAGAACAGTGATAATGGGCAGGGAGAGGGAGCGGCGGGCGGAGGGGGGAGGGACGGGGCATCTGTTGGGCGTGAAATGCAACTCGTGATGGCACGGTGTCTCATGCTCGGAGCATCTGTGGGGCATGATCCGCAGATAGTGGCGGCGCGGCATGCGACGCTGCTGCTGCTGCTGCAACAGATGCTGCAGTGGCGGCGGCTGCTGCAAGGGCTGCTGCTGCGGTTGATGCTGTTGCTGCTGTGACAGATGCTGCTGCGGTGGCGGCCGCTGCGGGGGCTTCTGTTGCTGCTGCTGCTCCGTGTGGCTGCGGCGGCTGCTACTATTGCTGCACGCGCCACTGCTTGCTGACATCATCATGCTTCGACTTAGGCAAGAGCGAGTCCGACTCAGGCCCGGCCGAGCCTGACCCTTTGCTTCGGAGGAGCTCAGGTCGTCCAGGCTGAACCCAAAGCCGGGGCTGGTTCCAGGGCTGACGACTGGGCTTGGGCCAGTGCTAATGGGCAGGAAGAGAGACCGGCGGGCGGAGGGGGGAGGGACGGGGCATCCGTTGGGCGTGAAGCGCAACTCGTGATGGCGCGGCGTGTCAGGCTCATGCCCATGCCCGTGCCCATTCTCATGCTCGGAGCATCTGTGGGGCATGATGCGGACTGAAAATATTGTTGGAGAGCGAACTGTGTGTTATGAATGAAGCGCGCTCAGTGGACGGGCCGCGCTGCTAGTAGTAGTAGTAGTAGTAGTTTGGCATTGTGCTGGTACTAGCAGCTTTGGCCCTAGTGCTACGACCAGTAGTGGAAGTTTTGGCCTCGAGAACTCCGAGTCCCAGGTAAGAGAGCGACGGACGCGAGCTCAGCTCGACTCACGCTGTTGAGTGATGGATCGATCTATAGGGGGTCCTGGTCTACCAGAAATGACATTTCTGTTCAACCCAGCGGCATGATATCCGGCGGCAACCGGCGCTGGCAAGAGGAAGCCTTCCTTCAGGGAGAGAAAGTTTCTGTGGGGCTTCCTCGTCGTTCGGCTCGGCGCCAACCCATAAGGCGGGGCTTCCTTTCTGTGGGCCCCCCTGACCTGAGGGTTAGGCGTTAGGGGAAGTCCGACTTCTGGACTGCCCGCCTGGCGCCCACGCTGGCACGGGCGGAAGGTACAATGTGGGCCGCCGCAAGGTGATTTTTTTTATTTTATTTTTTAAATATGTTTTTAAAGAAACACATGCATCGAGGGTGCAAGTGTGGCGCGAGGAGACCGCCGCCGGGCGGTGTGACTCGGAAACGAGGCAATTCGAGTCAAGTCGGAGTTTGGGTCACACAACATGGGGATCGTCACCATCTTTTTCCAAGTCGACAGAAAAAGGCGGGAAAGGGGGAAAAGGCGGAATCCTGAGCCGCGCTGTCCACGCGTTGCGCGGAAGGCACACGTGTCTATCTTTGTGTCCGACATTCGTGTCGGTGATCCCCGCGAGTAGGGAGCGGCGGAAACTGGATCCCAGCACTGCTGCGATTAACGTTTTCTTGGCGCATCCTTGGCAAATGACGTGAGTCAGCTTTATCACGAAGTGTCAAGATATCCTCTCCTTGACTACCAATCGCCACCATTTTCCGTGCGCGTCTCACAGCCAGTAACACTGCCTCTGGTTCCTGCCCTAATACCACTCTCTTCCTGGTACACTGTACAGTACAGCCACCTCACCCCATATTCACCCTCCCCAGGCTTGCCGAACTCTTGGGATGAGCGCGGCGTAGAAGTCTCTTTGGGTCGCGCTAGTCGCGCTCGTCGGACGAGCGGAATCTTATCCATCCTACCCCTCCCCTGCTCTCTCTCTCTCTCTCTCTCTCTCTCTCTCTCTCTCTCTCTCTCTCTCTCTCTCTCTCTCTCTCTCTCTCTCTCTCTCTCTCTCTCTCTCTCTCTCTCTCTCTCTCTCTCTCTCTCTCTCTCTCTCTATCTCTCGCACTCTTGATTTGAGATAAGAACAGTAGAAAAGCCAGCGATGCGCGGAAATGGCGCGTCGTTTCTTCCAGCGATGCGTGAGCCTCATCTCGAGAGCTAGCGCGTGACTAGAGGGAGCGTGAGCTGGCAGCGAATGACTGGATCACGCCAAATACGCTGAAGAGAAGAGGATCGAATCGGCTGCCAAGAGATTCACGCCCACTAGGCCAATGCTGCTGACCTTGCATCACGGCAAGGCCATTGACTGAGCTAGAAGGAGCTGGAAAGTGTTGGAGGAGGTACACCTAGGGCCTCCTAGGAGGAAAAACGAGAAATCGCTGTCTTCGCGTTTTGAATTCCTTCTGGAGGGTACAATCCGCCCACTCCTCGTCGGTGCGCGTCACGAATTCCTTTGGGAGGGTCGATATCCTGGAATACGAATTTCCTTGTATTCGTGCACCACCGGGGTCAGCCCTCCCGATAAATGTTCCACCAGCAGCTAGCAACAGTTTCGCCGCATCTTGTCGAACCAATCTGTGCGGCTGATATTTTCGGCGCAAACCTAACAGTTCGGCGATCTGATCTAATGCCATGTAACCACTGAGCAAGGCATGCGCCAAGTTAGGGCAAGGTTAGACCGTGTGTTAGGCAGTTGGTACAAGTATGCTGAGCTGAACCGGGATACGGGTCGACCGAACGGCCACAACGCGACCCTTGACGCCAGGAGCACTGAATGTGTCGTCAAGTTGCACTAGCGAAGTCGCGTGCGATACAAGCGACTGTCACTGTGTACAACCACAATGAGCGGGAAAGCGAGTTGTGCTGGATCGCAGATCCGCTGTGTTCATTTGCGCAGGTGTTTGTTCTGTAGTACTGTACAGTCATTCCCGACTTGCGAGGCAACGCCCAGTTGTCCTTTGGTGTATTGTTTTCTTGCGGTGTCACCTGGTGCACGTCGCTCCGTATCTGCAAATCACGCCACTATTTGCGCTTGTCTGTTTTGGCTTACATGATTTCGCGTGGCTTGCTCAGGAGATTTGTTCACATTTCAGCACTCGTAGACCGAGGCTACGATGAATGCTTACTGGCTCGACTTGTTTCACGGCAGTTATCCTGTAATACGTGCGACGCTAAAATTGATGTGTAGACGCAATGTTTATGGGTTTCTGAGAGCGGGGAATGTTGCCGCGTGCTTCGAACTCCCCTGTCACCAAGGCAGTATGTGCTTCCAAGTGTCTGGTAGGGCTGTACCGACCGCTTGACACCCGGTCTAACTTTGCTCTCACACCTAGCCTGTGGTAATTTTACAACCTGAAACAGAGCGGCATACTAATTTTTGTTTCCTTCTTGACCATTTATGAGTGCGTAGGCAGTACCTCCTTGTTCCTACGACCTAAACTTGGCAGACTCTATGCGGGCAAAAACTTTGAGCTCTAACAAAGCTGAAGTCGAGTTTCGTGACTCGAGAAACACTAAATCAAGCAGTAAGCGTTTCGTATAGAAATCCAAGTTCAATTTGTTCTTCAAGGGTATCCGGATCTGAACTTCAGGAGTTGTTTTCGGGGGGGGGGGGGGTGAATACCCTTTTGGCGGCGCCCCTACTGAAAATGCTGGATGTGAAAATACCACAGGCTGGGTGTACTTGTAGTAGAATAAAAATCCTAGAATAATTGGGCTATATATGCATAATTCTGGTCAACTGACAAAAACAATCAAACCCATTTGGGATTACATCAACCCTAAACTCGCAAAAGGGCCGCAAATTTAGGGTTCATGCCATTACGAATGCTAGCTTTTTCTTGCCAGCTAACCTGCTTGGACAGTCCACATTTTCGCTTGTGTTGTCGTTATGACGATTCAATTGCCACTCACTGCTACGAAACAAAATGTCACATGAAGGATTCTTTTACTTAAACCTAGGTGTCGATAAAAACGTCTAACTTCGCATTATTTCTTATGCGGGGATTTCTACTCTCCCAAAGGTATTTGAAATGCGTACGGTGAGAGAGTGCGTGGATTGTACCCTATACAAGGAATTCAAAATGCGAAGATGCGGTTTTTTGTTTTTTTTCTCGCTTCCTAGATTGTTCTTTCACGACAAGATGAGTTGACTACTGGAAATTTGTTGCCACGGACTGTCCACGAAACTTTTCATACTTTCGTGGACAAGCCCTAGTTTCATGGACACCACATCGAAGTTTCGCTTCTCCCGTGGACTCCGTCAATGCTTTCGTAGACTCCAGGCTTACTTCCATGGACACATGCGAATTTGAAACCAAAAAAAAAAACAATACAGAACTGTACAGATGCTAGCGAGAGGAAAAAACAACATTATGGCGTAATCAAGTCCCTCGCAAATGATCGCAAGCTATAGTAATTTCAAGCAACCAAGTCCGCTAGCTGTTTCACGTGTTTAAAGAAACTCTTAAAGCGAGAAGTCAAAATAGTGAAGGCGGGTCCAACTTGAAAGGGCCTAGACGTCCGTTTTTGCGACTAAGGGACAAACTGCGACGGGGCAGAGGGTACACTGTCGAGAAATGCGAGCAGGGGAAATTGAGCGAGAAGAGGCAGTTACCTGATTGGTTGACGGGAAACACATAACGTACGATGGGAAACGTGGCTCGGGAAAAATCGCAAACAGCGCACCACCTGTCGCCCAGGCCTCACTGCTTGTAAGCTGCACCAAATGGGCCCAACTCGAATTTCAAGTTCACTACTCCGGCAAAAACGAGGCTGGGTTCCGATTTGTCGAAATGCTAACTGCGCGAATCTGTGGTCGTAAAATCTATCGCCAGTGCGAAATGTCGCAAGTGCAATTCCATTTCGTGGCCTACGGCTTGGTAAAAAACGCGGGCTGCTGCCTGCCCCTCCAAAAACATATTCACTGTTGGGTCGTTTCTAGTTGGGCCCAACTAGAAAGAGAGGTCACTATTATAACCTCTCGCTTTAAGCGATCCTCAAAATTCATTTGAATGGCTGTGACGAAGCTGTTTTATTCAAACGAGAAGTGTTGCAGATTGAGTAGGCAAAATCTCGCTACAAAATATTCACGTTGTAGAATAAAGATAGATATTATGGTTACAAGGTTAATAGAGCTCAGTAAAAATCATAGTAGTCCCAAGATAACGGTTTGGAATTTCTACCCACCAACAATCGGGAATACCGTAAATTTTGACATTTCCAAATATTTCAACTAGTATTTGGCTTACATTTTGAATGAAGATTGGAAATATGTTAATACCAATAATTTTGGTAAACATGGCTATATAAATGGAAGGTTTTAGGTTTTGGTATTATTATTATTAAAACAAAATTTCATTTTTAAATAATAATAGATGAGAAAAATACATAAGTATTCTAGATTTATAATTTTGGGAATATGTTTTTCTAGGTTTGAAGAAGAAACATACTAATGCAAATAAAAACAATTGATTATGAAAAATATCTTTTGTGCTATATTTTTTTCACAGAATTCCTAATAATAAAATAATGTATTATGAAGGAGAAAAAAACTGCTGATTGATGCTGGCTTGTCAACCACGTGCATATTATGTTTTTTTGTGAGTAGCTCTGATTTGAATAATAATTTTTTCTATTACGTGGACTGTAATACATTATGTTTTGAAATTTTACTGCATATTTGAGTGCAGCTGAAAACTCTTCCCAGAAAATCTCCAAGATTCTGTTTCAGAACTGGTTTCCAATACTGTAGCTCCTGATTACTCGTGACGGACAGATAGTCTGGAGTATTTCAATTTTTTTCCGTAATCACTTATACATTGCTGTATACTCCTTTTTAACTGTGAATATGCGTGTGTCCATGGAAGTAAGCCAGGAGTCCACGAAAGTATTGACGGAGTCCACGGGAGAAGCAAAACTTCGATGTGGTGTCCATGAAAGTAGGGCTTGTCCACGAAAGTATGAAAAGTCTCGTGAACAGTCCGCGGCAGCAATTTTCCCCTTGACTACTCTAGGCCCTATGGAACTACGCCCTTCTAGGGCTGCCATAGTTGCTTGGCGAAATCCCTAGATCTGTGGCGAAACTACCTTCGCGAAGTGTCGAGAAGCTGCAAGAAGCAACCAACCAATCAGAGGGCGAGTAGTTTGAGGAGGAGTTGCACTTCGACGATGCCTTCTTGTGGTGCGTACAAGCTGCTGCGCTTTCACAATTAGTGAACTTTTGTGAGTGTGGTTGTATGATGACGAAACGTTACTTATTGAGAGCTCATTCACCATGTCTCTCCAGGAGCTGACGCTGCAGAAGTGTCGGTGACCTGGTGACGTGGCTCGCTCTCCGAGCAAAAGCGGCTGCGTCGGCCAGGAGCACTGTTCCTCGCCCTTGCTGCACTGGGCTTGACTTGGCTGGGGCGCCGCGGTGGCAGCCCGCACCCAGGCTGATGGTGAGAAAACGCTCTCTGAGGATCTATTCCGAAATGACAAGATGTCACGCTACTTCGTGTCATTGAGGATTTTGCCCGTCAAATTTTCTGGTCAATACAAGTGTTGACACGAACTCGTGTGACATTATTTCCTTTAACAACACGCCCTCATCAGGCTGAACCTGACCTCCACATGTTTCATTTATGCCCTGGTATTTGTTTAGGAAGGCGTTTCTAAGCTTACAAAGCGTTAAATTACGTTTTTGCGCGGTTGATACCTCCACCTCCTTAGGTGATTGGTCCCAAACCAAACCAAACCCAACCGACGGAGCCTCCCCCCCCCAAACCCCCCCCCCCCCCCCCCCCCCCCCCCCCCCCTGCGTCAGGCACGAACTCGTCGAATTCTTTTCCAGACGACTCAAAAAAGCTTTCATCACACCCCGCCTTCCAATGGCGCCTCTTGCACCGAGCTTGGCATTGTAGCCGATCTTGATGGTTGCGTCGTGCACGCACGCGATTATGTTCTGAATGACACAAGACAACGGCTTGGAGCCGTTCTTGCTTGATATAAAAGCGCGAACTGGTACTGTTTACTATAGTAGAGCCTACGAATTTCGCGTAAGTTTTCTCCGTCACATGCCTCCTGTCGCGATGTTGATCATTCAATCCGTTCTCCGAAGCAAGCGAATTCTCCTCGTTGTCGTGCCGCTCGTCCTGCTGCTTCTCGTAGATAAACCCGCCACGACTCACGCTCGCCTTCTACCCTACGTGTTGCCGTACCCGGGCCTCCTGAAATGTGAGCTGCCGCCTGAGCCGTCGCCCGTACTACTGGCGGCGTTCCCTTGGTTTCCGCTATCCGAGTTCCGCACTGTCTTGTTCCGCTGCTCTGGTTCCGCTTTCGCGCATGCTGCGCCCTGACTGACAGCGTCAGCGCGGCGAGCTGTCGAAACTCGTACCTTTCATTCGTTCGCGAGAGTCGTGCGATGATGTGCGCCTTGACTCAGTTTGTGCGCTGATGTGTGCTCTGACGCCTTTTGCGCGGGTGTCACACGTGTTCGACGCTGAACGTGCTGCGCGTTTCTCCTGTATTTCTCCTGTCCGCGTTTCTCCTGTGAGCGCATGCCTGCAGGCGCGCTGACGGCTAACCTCGAGGCGGACCTGGCGCCTGGCGGGGGGGAGCCCGGAGCAGACGCGCGGCTGGATATCCTGGTCTACAGGTGCGACACGTGTCACCGCCCTGGGTGTGCTCCCAAACGGGGTATCATCCCCCACACACACCTTCCTCCCCCACTCCCCCCCCCCCCCGTCTTGCCCGCGCTTCAACTTGAGGTCGTGTCTATTCATCCTGATGAGAATGAGAGGGGGAGAGGAGTGCATGGCATGCGTAATTATTGGGATTCGCGGCGGAGACAAGACTCCACCGCACGCAGCTCGCCAGCCCCCGTGAAACACGCTGGCGCGGCGGATGCTGCCGTCCCAGCTTGTGAGTCTGAGAGACGAGCTGGCAACTGAGGAACTCCTGTCAGGTGTGGACCTGGGGAAGAAGCATAAGAAGGTGTGAGGAGATGTGGGAAGGGGTGGAGGATTGGGTGGGAGGTGCAAACGGCGACTGCCACTGACTGCAAAGTCGAGAGTTAACTTCGGAAGAACATGGCGCAGCCCTGTGCCTCCTGTCATTTCTGGAACATCCCCCGTGTTCCCATGGCCGCAGCTGATTCTGTACTTCTGCTCGTTCCCTTCCCCGTGCTCTCTTCTCTTCTTCTCCCCGTGTCACCTCCCCCCCCAGCTACTGCGGCAAGACCAACGTGAAGCTGCACATGCACTACGAGATCCCCTCCCTGGTTATCCCATGCTCCTGCTCGTTTCCATCTCCGTCTTCTCTCCTCTTTTGCTCCCCATGTCCCCCCCTCCCCCCTCCCCCCTCCCCCCCAATTCCAGCTACCGCGGCAAGACCAACGTGAAGCTGCACATTCACTACGAGAGTCCCTCCCTGGTGGCGCCCACGGGGCAGTCCATTCATGTGGGCCAAGTGGGCAGCAGCAGCACACCGATCTGGACCATTGAAGGCAACTGGCAGCAAGAAGACAAACCCGACGAGTGGGATTTATCCGTGTGGTATAATGCTGCTGGGAAGTACGTGCCTGCAGGCTCATCAAAATCCGTTTTTAAAATGGTGAAAAGAATTGATAAGGCGTGGTTTAGGCGGTCATTTTATGTGTTGGTGAAAACTGCAGCTTATCCCAATGGGGCATTGCGCGGGCAGATTCGTCGGGATGTGCCCTTCAATTTGATCCCCTGGTCACGTTGCTAGCCCTATGTAGGCCTCCTTTGATATATGTAAATAAGTGTAAAGTCCTTGCATATTTGTTAGCAGTACATGCCCTTGTCATGCTGTAATCCAGTAATATTACCACCTTATTGCGGTTAATAGGAAGCGTTTTAAGTGTGTTGCAAGCGCCAGAGACTGAAGCCATGGCGCCTTGCACTTCGCTTTCCCTTGAGGCCGCTCCGTGCCACCAGCGAGCAACAGTTCTCCATAGCCCCGCCAGCCGTGCTCTTGAATCTATCCCCGCTCTCCGTGTATCCCCACTCGCCACCCATCCCCGCTCAGCGCTGCGTCTTGCTGCTGACGTGAATCCGCGTCACCAGGGCGAGTCCCGAGAGCTGCTGGCTCTTGAGTCTTGACTCAGCGACGCGAATCCCGCTCAGTCGACTCGAGGCGTTGCCCGCGTGCCGTTTGGCGTCTTGCGCGTCACGTGCTGCCTGCTTCGTCAAGCTTTCTGTAGCCTAGGAGTTGAAGAAGCCTAGTAACAACAAAAACAAAAAGCACTGCACACTGTCACAGTTCACAGAAGCCCGACGGTCGGGATTCACTCGGTACCTTCACTGACGAGATGGCGGAGAGCCTACCTACCGTATCGGCGACACAGTAACCTCCAATGATCCTCCGCTCTGCCAGTCGAGCTCTTTCCTCTCGTGCGACCCTCCAACGCGTCGACGTGTCGGACTCACTCAAGAGAGATTCTTGGATCGAATCCAGCATGCCACGTCGGATGGGACCCTCCGACCGTTCCGAGCGCCGCGTCGGGCCCGTTATTGTACCGAGGCGCCATGCCACGTCAGAGCGAGCTCTTCCGAGAAATGGCGCAGGAAGACACTCCAGCAGACATCACGGTACTCGGGGTGGATATTCGAGGCGCCTAAAGAATCGCAAAAAGCCAGCATGATGCCACTCATTTCCAGATGGCATCAAGAGTACTCCGGGCAATTCCGGATTGGCCCGTTCGTCGCGACACCTGGCGCCTTCTCGCGGTCATTCCAGCATGCTGCTGGTCAGCAGCGATAGACTCCACGCCTACCTTGCGGCCTCTCTCGTTCAGAGGCGCCTCGAAACCAGTCTCCGCGCCCTCTCGCGCCCTCTCTCGCAGCCAGCCGTGCTACGAAGCCGAGAGCCGCCGCCAGAATGTGCTGCTGCTGTGCTGGGATTCTTTCATGCGCCACTGGCCCATGCTTTGAGTCGACTCAGAACGACATTACTACCACTCGGATTCTTTCGTGTGCCACGAGCCCATCGTCGATGAGATCGACGAGCGCAATCGCTTCTTCACGAGCTTCGCTTCTTCACGAGCTTCGCTTCTTCACGAGCTTCGCTTCTTCACGAGCTTCGCTTTATCTTCAGACGACCAGCGACTCGGACTCGAGTCTTTTTCTTTCTTAAGATTCTCAACTGCGGTGCACGTGGGACCAGCAACCCACCGACCCTGCGACCCAGCAAACCAGCAAACCAGCGACCCAGAAACCTAGCAACCCAGCGACCGGAACTGAATGGCGCCGGTGATACTTAGAGGTGGGGTGATACTTAGAGGTGGGGGTGTTACTTAGAGGTGAGTGATACTTAGAGGTGGGGGTGATACTTAGAGGTGGGTGATACTTAGAGGTGGAGTGATACTAAGAGGTGGAGTGATACTAAGAGGTGGAGTGATACTAAGAGGTGGGGCCTGCTTCCTCCCTCTCTCCCAACGCCCCCCTCTCTCCCGCTTTCTGCGTGCACTCCTTGCCTCTCGCTTCCCTGCAGCGTGTTTTTGAGAATTCTCAAAAACACCCTGCAGCATTCCTCCCTGTGTTGCTTCCGTTCCTTCTTGCTCCCCACTCCTCCCTCCCTCCCTCCTCCCCCCCCCTTCTCGCCCTGCTCCTCACAGCTCCAGGCTTCCCCATTCGCTCGATCGATCCCGCCCCACTCCTCCCCCTCCCGCCCCTTTCTCCCCACGCCTACACCTCGTCTCCCTGCCCTCCCCCTTCCCCTCCCCCCTCCCCCCCAGCTCTCCTCTTCTCCCTCGTGGCAGCAGCGCTCGTCTCTCCATGCGCCTCCCAGCTACCATCCGACTGGTTCCTGCCGTGGCCCGGCCGCCTCAAATGTAAGCCCTGCTTTTGCTCTTGAGCCACTTACCTCACCCGTCTCTCTGTGCGCCTCCCAGCTTCAGGGGATGCAAAGGGGGGGATGCAAAGGGGGGGATGCAAAGGGGGGGATGCAAAGGGGGGGATGCAAAGGGGGGGATGCAAAGGGGGGGATGCAAAGGGGGGATGCAAAGGGGGGGATGCAAAGGGGGGGATGCATAGGGGGGGATGCATAGGGGGGGATGCATAGGGGGGGGATACATGGGGGGGGATGCATAGGGGGGGATGCATGGGGGGGGGGGGGGGGGATGCATAGGGCGGGCCGTGGGATGCATAAGGGGGGTTGCATAGGGGGATGCATAGGGGGGGAAAGGTGAGTGGACCGGCGGTCCCGTGAGTGGACCGGCCTCCGGTGAGGGGACCAGCCGTCCGGTGAGTGGACCGGCGATCCGGCGAGTGGACCGGCGGTCCGGCGATTGAACCGGCGGTCGGCCGAGTGGGCCGGCAGTCCGGTGAGTGGACCGGCGGGTCGGTGAGTGGACCGGCGGTCCTGTGAGTGGACCGGAGGTCCGGTGAGTGGGCCAGGGGTCCAGTGAGTGGACCGGTGGTCCGGTGAGTGGACTGGTGATCCAGTGAGTGAACCGGCAGTCCTGTGAGTGGACCGGCGGTCACGTGACTGGACCTGCCGTCCTGTATGTGGACCGGCGGTCCCGAGTGGACCGGCAGTCCGGTGAGGGGACCGGCAGTCCGGTGAGTGGACCGGCGGTCCCGTGACTGGACCACCGGTCCCGTGAGTGGACCAGCGGTCCCACGAGTGGACCGGCGGTCCCGCGAGTGGACTGGCGGTTCTGCGAGTGGACCGCCAGTCCAATGTGAAGTGCTCTGCAGTGCTGGTGGAGTGCTCTGCAGTGCTGGTGGAGTGCTCTGCAGTGCTGGTGGAGTGCTCTGCACTGAAGTGCAGTGTTGCTGGAATGCTGAGTGCCGCCTTACTGCTGACTGCCCTCTGCTGCTCTCACCCCCGCTCCCCTATCAACTGAATATTCTTCTTTTGATCCCCTGTGTGTTTGTTCGGCTGCACGCCTCCCCGCATTCAACCTCCCCACGTCAGGCACTCTAGCAGCGAGTCTGAGCGGGCGGCAGGTGATGACGGGCAGGAAGGGCGATCTGCGCGCCACTGGCTCAGCCACCATCTCTGCCTTTGCGTGAGTGAAGCAAGCACCCGGGGTCGCTTCTAGTGTGTCTGTGTATTGTGAGTCACCTGTGGTGTCTCTGTCTATTATGAGTCAACTGCTGCTCTAGGACGCCCCTCTGACGGTCTAGGACCGCACATCCACTGCCAACCAACCCCAGCTACCCTCAGCCACCCCCAGCACTCCGACAGCCTAGCACCCAAAAGCTTTGTACCCTGTATCCCAGCACCCTAGAGCTTTTCACCCTATATCCTACCACCCTAGAGCACAGCACGTTAGAGCCCAGCACCCTAGAGCCCAGCGCCCAAGAGCGCACTGTTAAATTTCTCCATAACTCTACTGTGCTGTGCACAGCCTTGGCGTTCTTGGCTTTAATGCGGGGCTCTTAAATTCTGTCTGTGTGCGTGTGCTGTAATGTGGATGGCAGGAAGCAACATGTTGCTTATTGTGTCTATTCTCAAATCCCTCTGTCATGCTTCCTTCGTGCCACAACCATGGTCTTGGCACCTGCTATTGTTACTTCCCACTTCGTCACCCCTTCTCATGCCATTCCTCGCGATGTGACACCCCTCCCCCTCTCCTTTTCATGGCTCAACCCCCCATTGCACACACCCCCCCGTAACAGGTACTGCTCGCATGTGCATGTGAAGGTGCAGACTCGCATTGTGCCGACATGCTTCCCTTGTGTCCCCCCCTTGTCTGCCCCCAGCCACTCACTCAGCTCACCTTCCTGTGACTCTCCACATGTCACCCCCACACCCCCTCTCCCCCCCCCCCCTTCACAGGTTTCGCTCCCATGTGCATGTGAAGGTGCACATTCGCGTGAACAATCTCACCGAGCCCTCAGAGCCACTCACTCAGAGCATCCACCGCGGGTGGCGCTGGCAGAACGGGGCCAATGTGTGGGACGTGGACGGCATGTGGGTGCGCAAAAAGGGCGGCTTAGAGCAAGACATGTGGTTCAAAAACGCCAAGACGCTGGTACTGCGCAAGTATGGGTCGGTGTATGGGCTGCTCAGGTGGATGAGTGTTATGCCGGGTTTGTTTTATCTGAATGTGAATACGCAGATGTTTCCTTATGGGGCACTTAGAGGGCAGCTTGTGCCCATGGTTCCATGCTTCAGCCCCAGGGCTGACTTTATCAGACTATTTACTCTGATTAGTCTGAAATCTCAGACCTGTTTTTTGGCCAAACCTGAATTTCCAGATAAGGCATTTTCCCAATCCTGATCCCTTCAGAGTACGATTCTAGGGATCCTGAGAAAATCAGAGTTGTCGCTAACCCAGTACTGAGTTTTCAGAGCACATCGCGTACAGACCCTGACTCATTACCTGTACAGTACCAACCTTCGAAAAATTTGGTGAAGTCCCCAATCGCTAGAGACATGCCCCACATACCCCACAACCCCTAAAAATTTTCGGCCAAGTCCCCGAACCCTAGAGACAACCCCCACCCCACACCCCACAACCCATCTAAAATTTCGGCGAAGTCCCGGAACGCTAGAGACATCCCCCACACACCCCACAACCCACCCTAAATTTCGACTAAGTCATGTTGTCAGATACAGTCCTCCCTAACACCTGGAACAACCCAGAAGTTTTGAATGAGACTTTCACTTTTTTTTGAACTGCATTGAAATGAGAGTAAATTCCGCATTTTTAACATAGGGAAATTCTCGCCAGTTGCCCGTTTGGTCAACTGAAAGTCTAACAAAATGTAACGGTCACGATCGTTTGCGATCGTTTCGACGTATATCAATCGTTCGATGTTATATAGCGATTAACGTCCAAGATTTCCCAACCGGGGCGCTGCAAGGGCGCGAAATTTCTCCCACCCTCCTATTCCCCAGCTTCCCCCCTCCCTGCCGTTTCGATTCCCCCCTTCCCCTCCATTTTCGCTTCCCCCCTCCCCTCCGTTTCGATCACTTCCCCCCTTCCCCTCCGTTTCGCTTCCCCCATCCTCTCCGTTTCGACCGTCCCCCCCTTCCCCCCCCTCCCCTCCGGTTCGCTTCCCCCCTCCCCTCCATTTTGATTCCCTCCCCCATTTCCCCGTCATTTTCTATTCTCCCTCTCCTCAGTTTCGATTTCCGTGGCAGTGCGATTTTACCCCCTCGGTTTTTAGGAATAACTTCCCCGTTTCCCACATTTAACAACTACGCAAAACGAGGGTGGACAAGGTTGCTGGTTGGGGGGGGCGCGGGCTGTGGGAGGATTTTTAATGCTGCAAGGAACTTAGCCGATTTTTTGGGAAATGTAGGAGGGAGGGATGTTTCTCGCTGTGGGGTGTTTCCCGTGTGTGATTCTGGTTGTACGTCCTGGACCCTGAAAAAATCAGACTCGCTGAGTTCTGGACCCTGACATTTCAGACTACAAAAATTTCGGCTGAAGGCCCTTCAGACTATTTTTTTTTTGGGTGGGATTGGCTCAGAGTGCCTTTTTTTGAAACGTCAGCCCTGTTCAGCCCCCTGTAATAGAGTGGTTCAGAACGAGGATGTATGGATGGACGGTTGATTCAGCTTCTGGACTATAGGCTTGCTTTGCAAGTATTAGATGGAATCCTAGCAACTCTTAGCCTCGAGTTATGATATTATGTAGATGTGTTAAAAGATTTTCATTTTAGACTCGATTTGTTATATATACGGTAAATGAAATTCAATTGTATGCAATTTTTATCTTGATTTTAACTGGCGTTTAGGGTAGCCAGAACCGACGGTCTGTCCAATGACAAAACACTCCGTCAGCATGTAATTTGTCGGCTGGCCGTCATTCGGTGCCTCACAGCCACGCGCCGTCATTCGCGCTGGGAGAAGGCTCCTCCACGTCAGCAATGAAGGGCATTGTTGGTCTGCTGGGAGACGCGGTTCGTGATGCCTGTACTATGCGGTATTGCCCCACCCATCACCATAAAATGTTGCATTTTCGCCCCATTTTGCAGCCCCGCAATTAGCGCTTCTTGCAACTTCCTTCGCTGAAACGCGTTCCAACCAACCATACATTTCTCAACAGGATTTCGCGTTCAAGAAACCATCAACACACGCAGCGCACCACACGCTAGTTACCGCACACACCTGTCCACAGCAAGGTTCAACGGGTCTACTCGATTGCAACCATGGCGCGCAGGCTGCGATCAGTCACAGGTGGGCGTTTCCCGAATTGATCGGATGGAAAGCCCTGTGGTGTGTTTGCAACTCTCGACTCTGCGGCATCACGGTGGTTGCGAAGCTCGCATAGCCGCTTAGTTCCTATCATCCCCACGCTCCGATCTTAGACGTTATCCCTTATCCTCCCGTCTACGCCGCGTTCTTTTTTTCCCCGGGGCAGGCCTCGTCCCGCTTCTACTCCTCGCTATCCTCGCCCGAGCCACCACCGCCTCTGCAAATCATCCCGACGTTGCGAGTCGTGACGTCGGAGTCGCGGCGAATCATAACGTCGCGGACGGCATCGCGCTGAACGACACGCGCTCGCTGTTGGAGATCGGAGTCACTCCCACGCATCGCGCGTCGAGAAAGCTCGGCATCCTTCCGTTCCCCGGCTTCCTCAAATGTAAGCACGGCTGTTTTTCTCATTCCTTATCTGCTGTTTCTCATTCCTCATCTTCTGTTTCTCATTCCTCGTCTTCTCTTTCTCATTCCTCGTCTTCTGTTTCTCATTCCTCATCTTCTGTTTCTCATTCCTCATCTTCTGTTTCTCATTCCTCATCTTCTTTCTCAAACGTTTCCTTCTCTCCGAGATAATACATTCTTGCAGATTTCCTCGTACGAATTTCCTAGACCATCAGGTTGGACCCTATTAGTACACATGGGCAGCGTCGAGGATTGAAGCGCTGCGTGGAAAGCGGATTGAGTTGTCTTAAAAGCGCGCTCTGCTGTACTCTTGCGTGTGCCGTCACGTGGCAAGTCTCCTGGTGCGGGCAGCGTCCAGTCCGTTTGAGGAGGCGTTGGTCTCGGTGTGCTCTGAAAATTAGTCTCTGTACGCGCGCGTGTGCCGTCACATGGCAGGTGCCCTGGTGGCATACACGCCGCATGCGGGCAGCGTCAAGCTCATCTTAGGAGGCGTTGGTTCTCGGCGTGCTCGGTAGACACGATGCGCGAATGAATCTCTGTATGCGCGCGCGCGCGTGATACGCGTGTGTCACGACGTGCAGGTGCGCTGGTGGCGTACAAGGATGCGTGCAGCGTTCAGTCCAACTTTGGGGGCGACCCTGGCGCTGGTCTCGGTGATGCACCAACTTGAAGTTAAATATAGAGGCGCTCTGTAGTGAAATCTTTCTACGTGCGCGCGAGTGGCGGTGCAGGTGCGCTGGTGGCGTATATGGATGCGGGCAGCGTCCAGTCCATCTTTGGGGGCGACCCTGGGTGCTGACGGCGTGGCGCTGGTGCAAGTGTACAGGTGGGAAGGGGGGTTGGGGTTGTTGAGCAATCTGAGAGATGCGGATATGTTATGCATGCGGGCACTGAACACACACTTGTGCGCATGCGTGAGCGCATGCACGCACGCACGCACGCGCACACACACACACACATGCACACACACACACACACACACACACCACACACGCACACACACACACCTGTGTACAACGGTCAGACCAACGTCAACGAACGCCTGCGGGCGCACGCCCTCTCCTCCTCCCCCATCTTCGAAACACAATGGCTCTACCTTTGCCCCAATCCTCCCCCCCTCCTCCACTTCCCCCTCCCCCAAACCACCCTCTTCCCCCCCCCAGGTACAACAGCTAGACCAACATCAACATCCACCTGAGAGTGCACGCCCTCTCCTCCTCGCCCCTCATTCTATCAGTACTCTGTTTGCTTTAATTCTGTCCCCCCCCTTCTTCCCCCCCTCCCTCCTCCTCTCCAACCTCCCACTTCCGGCCTTCAGGTACAATGGGCGGACCAACGTGAACATCCGCCTGAGAGCACACGCCCTCTCCTCCTCACCCATAACCCAAACGGTCAACAAGGCGTACTCGGGCAGCAACGGGCTGCCCGTGTGGGTAGTTTCCGGGCAGTGGTCGCGCGACAACAACAACGACGTGTACACCCTGCAGAAGTGGTACTACGAGGCCAATAAGAAGTACCCGCCGGGGTCAACCAGCTCGGTGTACTCCATAGTGCGGGCCATGGCGGCTGATCCCAGGAGGTACTATGCGCTGGTGAGCTCGCTGACTCGGCCGCTCGGGGCGATCCGAGGGCAGTTCCGGCGCACACTGCCGTTCCTGCTGTACCCATGGAACCCGTGCTGAAGTGCTGCAGTGGCTGCAGTGGTCAAAAGGACGCTAGGAGCTGCCGAGGTGCACTGGCTAGGATGGCGTGAGTCCCGAAGCAGACAGTGTGAAGTCGGTGCTAGTAGTGTTGCGTGCATTGTGGTACCGTAGCTAGTTGCCTTGGGTCAGGGTGGGTTGGGTTGGGTTGGGGGTGTAACAACATTGGCAATAGACGAAGAGCTGCCATTTGCGCTCCATTCCCTCAACCTGCTCCCTGGTCTGGTGCTCTCGCGTCCTAGCCGAGACATACCAGTTGATGTAGGAACCAACTCTCCTCACGCTTGTACAGCAGCTACCTCGTACCCACCATGAAGGACATACTGCACTGAAGCACATGCTCGGGATGGCGAAGATCACACCTACTGGGTATAAAAAGAGCCATACTACTACTGGTACTACTACTACTACAACTACTGCTACTACTACTATGTACAAGCAGGCAGTGACATACAGTCAAGGCGCAAGAGCCAGCTGGTACACATGCCCCCTGGGACCACTGGTCACCCTTGGGAAGCTGATTGAACCACCAGATGTGTGCTGGTGCCAGGAAACGCAAGCAGGGCAAGCCCGTGCAGAGCAATGGCAGCGCAAGGCCATGGACACCACTCACTCCCGCTCTGCCGAATTTGCCGCCCGCCCCTCGCCCCTCATGTGCCTGTCAAAGTTCACTTTGTACAGCAGCGCATTCTGCTCATACACACTCCTGCTTTGAGACATCTTAAAACTCGACCGGACGAGGTCTCAAAGCCCCTCGCCCCTCATGTGCCTTTCTAGGTTCACTTTGTACAGCAGCGCATGCTGCTCATACACACTCCTGCTGCTGCTGCCGCCGCCGCTTCTGCCGTAGTAGGAGCCCGCACCCCCTGTGCCACCAGCAGCAGCAGAATTACACTCCCAGATACTATCCTGCACCAGAGTGTAAACCTCACTCACCCCTCCCTCCCCCTCTCTCACCCACCTTCTCACTCCCTCCCTCTCACTGCCATCTGCTTCCTGCCAGCACCCCTTCTCACTCACCTCTCCCGCCCTCTCCCAAACTGACCCTCCACCACCAGCAGCAGAGGGCTGTACACCGAGCGGCAACACTTCATTGGGCTTTAAGTCATGAGAAGCGTGTGAGGCATGAGAGGCATGAGAGGCATGAGAGGTATAAGGCAGTTCCAGGCACGACTCCAGGGGCCCGACAGCCTTGAGGCGGGACGGGGTGTGCGGCGCTGCAACGCGCGGCTCCAGTGGCTTATTGGATGCCATGTCACACGAGCCGTAACCCCCATTGCCCTGCATGTCTTCCCCCTCTCCTGGCAACACCCCCTTGGGCTCTGCCGAGCCATGCACACTGCCTTCAGCATCCCCCCCCCCTCCGCTGTGCTGAGGGTCCTTCTCAAGAGGGTCGGTGCTCAGTCCCAGGCGCAGGGACAGATCCAGAGAGTTATAAGCTGGGTCTCTCGCTGACTTCGGGTCTCTTCCATGAGAAGTGACACTAGAGAGAGTGACAGGCGGACCGTTGCTGGGAGGTGTGACAGTATGGGGGGGAGCGGCAGCCGAGGTGCACAGAGGGCTTGTGCTCATAGAGAAAGAGGCGAGAGGGGCGACGGCAGCAGGGGCTGCAGGGGGGACGACAGCAGCAGGGGCTGCAGTGAAGGGAGGAGCAGCAGGGGCTGCAGTGAAGGGAGGAGCAGCAGGGGCTGCCGCTGTATATACAGGGATTGCTGCAAGGCAGCCCGGCTGGAAGTTAGCAGCAGGGAGGGGCGCGAGGTTGATGCGCCCGCTGCATGCCGTTGGAGGGGTTTCAAGAATCTGCTGTGGCGCAATCCCCTCCGCGTGTGCATGCACGCCCCGCTGCTGCTGCTGCTCCTGCTGCTGCTGTTGCTGCTGCTGCTGCTGCCAGCCTCGCGAGCCAATCCAGTCATGGCACGTTAAGACAGACTTCGAGTCCCACACCCTCCCACCAGCGCCATGCTCCCCGTTTCTCCCAGAGAAATGCGGCCAACTTCCCCCCCTTCCCGCCCTTCCCCTGCTCCCCCCGCTTCCCCCGCTCCCTCCGCTTCCTTCCCCTGCGCCAACCCAAGCACCCACAGCTTCCGCCAGAGCATCTCCGTTCCAGCTCCGCGCCACTAGCTCCGCCGAGCTCGGGAAACTAGCGCAAGCCCGCAGCGCGCCGCGCCGAGAATCCCCTCCAGGCGCGTCATTCACGCCGCGCTGTCCAATAGGCGCCTCCCTCAGGCCAAGGCGCGGCTGTCCCGCCGACAATGACTCCCACGGCCGCTTCCGCGCCTCCCGCCACTGCCGCTGGGCGGCAGTAGGCGCGGCGAATGCGCCAGAATCGGCAACGGTTCCGCGCGCAACGACAGGGATTCGTTCCGCGTCTCCCGCGACCCCGCGCGCAGAGCTCGACGCGGCGCCGCGCCCGAAGAGAGACTCGTAAGCCTCGTGTGTCGCTCCGCCGCACGAGTCGTGCGGGACAGCCGCGTCGCTCCTGGCCGCGACGTGTCCCGCGGCGCGCCTCTCCCCGACGTGCGCATTGCTGCGGGGAAGGGACGCGCCTACATTGCCGCCGTGGCGGACGCGCAGACCGCGCGGCGGGACATCCGGAGGGTCGGGGGGCGGTGGGTTGGCGGGGACCGCCGCGCGAAGATAATCATTATCAGGGGGATGATGGGCCGCCATGAGCAGCGGCAGCCGGCAACCGCCGCTAAACCGGCCTGACTCACGCTGAACCCCGGCGGGGCCTGGGCAGCACTGCTGGAGACGGCGGAGACGGCTGCACGGCAAGGGGAGGCTCCGTTGCTCCGCTGGTTGCGCCGGTGGAGTGAATACAAGGACGGCTAGGGGAGGCGACGGAGCAGGTAACGGAGCAGTGATAAGGGTGAACCGCGACGAGAGATGAATAGAGAGCTCTGGGTTGAGCGTGAGCGGGGCACACGCCTGTGAATGCTTGGATTCGAAGCGGAGGTCACGAAATGGACTGCTGACTGCGATGGGGACAATCAGTTTCGTGACCTACCAGTTGGGACGTTGCTCGAGGGCGTTGCTCAGGACCGCCGATCTACCTCTCTCGATTTCTGGCCGGGACGACGCCCAGCATTTGCCAGCCATTCGCAGTTCGCGACGCGATGCGCGAAGCCCAGCGCTGTTCTGACCAAATATGGCCTGGTAATGTGCGTCGCTTATTCGGAAACGAAGGCGAGCAAGTGCAGGCGGATGAGCACTGATACGTGTATTGTACGACGATCGTCCCGTGAGTCATTAGTCGTGAGTCGTGAGCTGTCAGCCATCGCTGTTGGAATCGAAATGCCGCCACGGTGACAGGAAGGCATTTGGGAATGAATGCCGACCGAGATGTGTCAGCCAATGCGCGAACGGCATTCCAGCCAATAGTTGAACCCATCACGTGGGCTGTTCCGTGATTCCTAACTTCCTGATTGGACGTCCAAGAACTCGCGGTTTCCACGAAGGCCGCTAACCACGGTCCCCAGAAACGCGCTCCGCGGCCTTATAAATGTATCCGAGCTAGCCTTTCGGCGAAAAGATAGAATCTGCAATGGCGGTTGGTTAGCTCCCAATGGACAGAGAGAAGACAGCTGGAGTGGGAGCGGAAATCAGGAGTCGGGTTCAGATCCCCGACGATTATATTCGAGTGAAAACTGAGTGGCGACGGTGCGATTTCTTCCTGATAGAATCTGGTGCGTCTGTCTGTCACGGGGACACGGGGGGGAAGGGAAGGGAGGTGCATGGGGAGGGGAGGCCCTAGGGGGAGGGAGGTCTACTCTACAGGGAAGAGGGGAGGGTTGGAGGGGGTGGTGGTGTGGGGACCGGGTCTTGGGGGAGGGTGTGGAGGTGGGGGGGGGGGGGGGAGAGAGTGTGTGGGGGTGGGGGAAGGGTTTTAGGGGAGGGGGAGGGGGAAGAGGGGGAGAAGAAGGGCTGCATGATTTTGCCGTTAAGGGGTACAGCGGGTATGCCATTAGGTCCGTGACATTTTACTCCATATAATACTCCAAGGTCCAGAATTTGATAAGATCCACCACGATGTACTCCGTCGGTATGGTATACATCTACTGTTAGACTTCGTTTAAAAAACGCAAAAGAACATAGTGACCAATCACGACAGTCGCATAATTCCACCGACCATCGATTCGCGCCACCCGAATCGGGTGCGATCGCAGTCTGCGAGCGTCGCCTACCAACCCGCGAGTGCGAGCTCGGAAATTCCCCGTGAATTGTGCTTGGAATTGCCCGGCCAATACGCGCTTGCTAGGGCGATCCGACGTAAGCACGACGGACCGGGGGGGCGAACACAAAATCACATACTCCCGTCCACTTGTCACTTTTGCATGTGCGCTGACATGGGCATGAATCCGTACCCCCTTTTCATCCATTTTGTCTTATTATTACGGCCCTATTCTAATCCTCGAGTCAAGAGCATTCGAGGCATTTTCCATATTTTAGAACCAATCACGTTCATATTCAGACTTTCCGCGTGACACGAACAGGTCCGTCACGAATACGAAAACATGACCCACGGTCCCTCAATCACCATTAACAACTGCACATCTCGAAAAGGGTTTTTCTCAAGGGTTTTTTTCCAGTCGATAAAACGTGTGACTGGTTAACGAAACCGCTCAATTCAGTCGTCAAAATTTCGTTCCGTTAAGCCCTTTTTGTGAGACCACGAAGAGGGTTTTCCAAATTATTTGATTTGCGCGTTTTGAGCCTGCGCTGCTTGCGGGCAGGTCGAGAACAAGGGGTTACTTCTTTTGTCCGCGATAATTCTGACCAGACCCACAAATTCGCTGAGTGTTTTTAAAGAAGCCACATGAGCCCTTACATGACACGCGGCGAAATCGCTGGTAATATGGCCCATTGGCGAATACGCCAAGGCACTCATCGTGAACAAAAAGAGTAAAACGGCCTACGCCACCCCACCTAAAACCATTAGTGCTACTAGATTATCCATTTTGCCCGTTGTGAACCGCTCCTATTCGCCGTAGTCCATATTTGCGAGTCGCGGATTTGGAGCATAGAGCATACCCGCTGTAGCATGCAAGCCAGGGCGGGAGTTTTTTTTATGGTGGGGGAATATGAGGGGGTGGAAGGAAGAACCGTAGGACGGAAAGAGAGCCCTTGATTCCGATAGCATTTGACTTCGATTTTGGTTCTGGGAGGGAAAGCAGTTCTCACTGCTCTGCTAAAGCCTGTACAGCTCTTTCACACCCATCCTGATCTAATTAAGGATGACCTGTTTCGGTAAAGTGTATTGAAAGATGCAGCACCTCCACCGACATTATCTCAGCCTGCCCCAAGTTCAGATTCGTGGATGGTCTCTGGGCTGGTCAGGTCGAGGGACTCGAGTCGAGACAACAGAATCATGTCACGTACGTGCCCATGCTGAGGTGTTCCTGCAGCACTGCATGCCCTAGCATTTGCCAGAAACCCGTCAAGCTCCTGCCAGCCTTCTTTGGTCGGTGATCGATTACACCTAGCTCGCGGTAATCTTACGCCCTGAAATTGGGCGGCAGCATAATTTTTGTTTCCACCCTGACCATTTCTGAGTTCGTAGACTGTACTACGGCCTTGTACCTACGGCCTAAGCGTGGCAGACTCCACGCGGACAAAACCTTTCAGCACTGCCTACACTTATGGCGGGTTTCCAGACTCGAAAAACTCTAAATCGAGCAGGAAACGTTTCGTATAGAGATCCAAGCTCAATTTGTTTTTCAAGGGTATCCGGATCTGGTATTCAGGAGCTGCTTTCGGGGGGGTGAGTACCCCCTCGGCGGCACATCCTGTAAGAATACTGGGTGTGAAATTACCCCGGGCTAGGTGTTTTGGCTTGCAGGAGATTTATCGTAATTCCTTATCAGGCTGGTCAAATTCAGCATTAGAACATTCTTTCCAGTACATTATAAGTCCGATAACACCATATTCAATAGCCGTTTGTTACCTACTCATTATCACTATGGAGTGTCTAGCAAAGAGCAAGTGGGTAAGTGATGTACCACTTCATCAATATATAATCATTTACACAGCTAACGCATCGCAGTTAGCAATAATGTAGGCGTGAGAGTGCAGTACATCATCCAGCATTGGCTTGCCGGATGATGCACACACTCCTGCAACCAGCACCATCCAATCTACAAAAACACAAGGCAACTAAGACCCGAGTCAATCAACAACCACCTGTCAAGCTACGAGAAATAAGAAAACCGTCAGCGTCAAGTAGCAGAGCTAAGCAGAACCATCCGACGGGGAGCGCGGATCGGGGAGCACATGCGAGAACCATTCACGCGCCTGGGAAGCTGCCATGTCGCAACAGGAGCCCCGCTGGTTGCCGTGCTACAACCGGCGAGAGTGACATTCCCGGTGGTCCGCGCAGTGGGGGAGAGGCAGCTGCTTCGTTGGCGGATCTCAAACATGGGATCGCTTTTCCGAGGGCTATGTGTCGTTCTCTGATTGGTCCCCAGGTCAAGCAGCGATCTGCGAGTAGCGGCTGGCGTATCCTTCACGCAAGCGCCGGTTTGCTCCCTCTCCTCTCCGCCAGTCCTCGTTGTAACGGGCGTTGCGCGGTAGGCGGAGAGGGGCGGGGAAGGCGGAACGAAGGCGGAAAGCGGAAGAGCTGGAGGCGGGAGGAGGAACGAGTCGAGCGCGTCTAACGCTGCGTCGCTGGGCATCGCACAGCGGCTGACGGAGCATCGTCGCACGTGACGCGGTCGCTGCGACTCGAATGTTGCCGCATGGTACGGGGAAGGGGTGGAGAACGTCGGGATGGCGGGCGCGGGGAGTTCGAGGGCCGCGGGGAGATCAATGTCGGAGGGCGCAGGAAGGGAGTTGTGGCGGAGAACGCGGAGGGTGGGCATGCGCTTGGCGCCACCGCTGGAGGCGCTCTCTTGTGCACGCTTGGCGTTGCGCATTGGGGAAGACGCTGCGCGCCGAGCGAGGGAAGCGCAGGGCGAGCCAGGGAGGTCGCGAGTCCTCAAACGCTTCTGCGCGCCGGCTTCTTTCGGCGACGGTGTTGCGGGAGGAGCGGAGAACATGGGGTCAGCCCACCCCTTGAGAGACGGCGTGGAGTCCAATCTCCGATCCATCTAGAAGAGAACGTGAAGAAAAGCGAAGCTGGGGCGAGCGAGAATGAAGAGGCTGGAAATCTTGCTGTAATTAGCGCCTATTGTGGTTAAGCAGAGGAGTTCAGGCTATTTGGTGCTGATGACTGAGGGAGAAAGGTCCTGAGTAGAAAGACGGTGTATGGGATGAGCAAGCGATGGCTGCGAGACCTGGATAAAATGCTGCTGAGCTGAGTTGAGTCGCACCACGGTCGTCCTTATCATCTCCCCGTCGCTTGAACGCCAAGGAAAGGGAAGCGAGGGCAAACGAGACGAGGCGATGGAACTGTGTCGTCAGGCGAGCAACCGAACTGTGGGAGGGAAGTGGATCGACTTCCCACCGACACTTCTTCCCACCTTCCTACGACGTTCGACGACGTCAACCAGCAGCTGGTGCGACGTCGCTGGGGATTCCTGTTCTCGGAAGTTGGCATTGAGAGCGTCGCGATTCGTCGCCTGCTCCAATCACTGCGAGTCCACGTTGTCGCGTGCGTCTCCAAGCTGGACGCACGCTAACAATTCTTCTCGTGGATGAGGTGGATTGGTGTGCGACCAGGGCGACTGCCTGGCTTCCTAACAAGGTAGCCCGTCCAGGCCAGCAAAGATGCAGGGATTTCACGCGCAGAGCTACCCACCGCAGGCCCAAAGCAGATGAACAGTAGCAGGATGTTCCGTTTCGAGCAATGAGCACATTGCTGCGACTGCCAGAACCCGCAACCGCCCCAACGACGATACATGGTGCGATCGTATTGGTTACCTTCGTCGCCATGTAAAAGGCTACCATGTGCGACGCTCACGCATGTCAGGTGTACCCCGCAAAAGTTGCTTCCCATTGGTCACTCCGTCAGTTCGACAGTACAGTGCCGAACTGTATTTGGATGGAGCATGGCCCGATGAAGGTGAGGCGATAGGAATTGACGTGGAGCTCGATGGCTCTGGCTCAAGGCGAAAATGAACGAGGGCCGAACCGAATGGACCAGAACAGGCAGAGCCGACAAAAGTCCGGCATAATGCAAACCGACTCGACAACCGCCGCCAAAACAACTCGATTCAAATAACGGTGTCCGTCTGCCTGCATCCCTGCGTCGTACGGATAGTCGTCTCTTCGATACCGGTACGTGACACACGGTTCAGGCTATTGCAGTATACCTGTTGTTCAACTAAAAACTATGTCAAACAAAATATCACTTCAGTAAACCTCTAATCTCTCCTAATTATTGGTGCAGGTCACTCATATTGAGAAGGCGAGATGACATCATCTATCTTGAGAATCATCTTCACAACCTGTGTGGCGAGCAACAGCTGTTGCTTCTTGCCAATCAGTGTCTCAAAGACCTTCTGCTTGCGCATGTCATTCGTGCCCGCATCCATGCAATCCACTCCCAAGTATGGGCAGTTCTCCTAGAGAAGGCCAACGGATAGTGGAAACACAGAATGAGAGTAAATTGGCAACAGTATAACTACCATGAAGCAGTGGTTACCAAGAATTGTGGAGTCTCGACAGCCGAAACAGCACACAACCAACACAAAGACATAGCAACAATATAGCAGAGTGCAACGAAACCAAGACATCGGTGGGGCGGAGTGTGGAGGAGACAGAAATCATACCTTGACTTGCTGCGCCTTGATGCTGGAGACAGTGTCGATGGGCGGCAGCCCGCTATTCTCTGCGAGTGCCATGGGCACCACCTCTAGCGCCTCAGCGAATGCCCTCATGGCGTACTGGGGGGTGGGGGGGGGAGTGGGAAGGGAAGGGGGGGGGAAGGGGGGGGCGGAGAGAGGGCACAGGGGCGCAGGGGGAGAGTGCAGGCAGAGGGGGTGAGGGAAGGCTTTCACCTTTGAACGAAAGGCCTGCCGTCGGCCTCTAGCATCTCTGCGAACGCCTCACAGTGAGCAAGCACCTCCCCTGCTCCACCCGTGGGACCTTGCCAACAGCAGCTTCAACAGCCCGCGATTTTTGAGGCGCCTCAAAAATTGCCAACAGCAGCTTCAACAGCCAGCGATTTTTGAGGCGCCTCAATAATTGCCAACAGCAGCTTCAACAGCCAGCGATTTTTTAGGCGCCTCAAAAATTGCCAACAGCAGCTCCAACAGCCAGCGATTTTTGAGGCGCCTCAAAAATTGCCAACAGCAGCTTCAACAGCTAGCGATTTTTGAGGCGCCTCAAAAATTGCCAACAGCAACTTCAACAGCCAGCGAGCAGATGCGCTCAGCAAACACCGCCACATAGACAATGGAGTTTTCAAATGGCGGCTTGCGTTTGATGCGCCTCACACTAGCAAGCGCCTCACCTGCTCCACCCCCGGGACCTTGTCAGCAGCAGCTTCAACAGCCAGCGAGCAGGTGCTCTCAGCAAACACCGCCACAAAGACAATGGAGTTTTCAAATCGCGGCTTGCGTTTGATGCGCCTCACACTAGCAAGCGCCTCACCTGCTCCACCCCCGGGACCTTGTCAGCAGCAGCTTCAACAGCCAGTGAGCATGTGAGCTCCGCTGAGCCCCCGCCGTACACAATGTGGTTGTCGCGAATGAGGTTGCGCGCCACACAGAGCGCGTCGTGCAGACTGCGCTTGGTCTCCTCCACCATCATCTTGCTGCCTGCAGGAGGGGCAGGAGGGGCAGGAGGGGCAGGAGGGGCAGGAGAGGCAAGAAGGGCAGATGGGAGGCATGAGGGGAAAAGGAGAGGAGAGAGAGAAGGACACAGCGTCGTGCAGAGACCATGTCCCACCACCTCTGTGCATACCCCACCACCGTTCTGCATACCTCCGCGGATGAAGATGGTGACCGCACGTGAGTTGGCGCACCCCTCGATGTACAGCATGCGGTCCTTGGTCGTGCCGAACGCCTTCTCCCGCACCACTCCGGCCTGGAGGGGGGGATAGCAAGGGGTTGCAGGACACGGAGGGGCAGAGGAAGCAACGAGTCGGCGTTGAGTCGACTCAAAAACAGCAGCATGAGATGGCGCACCCCTTGATGTGCAGCATGCAATCCTTGGTCGTGCCGAACGCCTTCTCCTGCACCACTCCGGCGTGGAATAGAGGACTGGCGAGGGAGCAGTGGAAGCACACAGCAGTGGGGGCATGGTACGATGGCAACCCCTTGATGTGCACATGCGGTCCTTGGTCGTGCCAAGCGCCTTCTCCCGCACCACTCCGGCGTGGAATGGGGGGAATAGCAACGGACGGATTGCCGCACACAGAGGGGCAGAGGACGCAGTGACTGGTCGACTCAAGCGCAGGCAGTGGCAAAGGCCTTCTCCCACACCACTCCAGCCTGGATGAGGGAGTAGCAAGGACGGGATCAAGGCACACAGAGGGGCACTGGGAGGATGAGTTGGCGCACCACTCCATATGCAGCAGTGTGTGCTTGGCTGTGCCAAAGGCCTTCTCCGGCACGCAACCATGGAGAAAGAAGAGTATGAAGCAAGAGGAGAGGAGAGGCAGGCAACAGAGGCCGTTCAGCCATGGTCGTGTCACACGGCCTTCTGCAACAAGAGAAGACCCAAGTTCAAGAGGGCAAGATGGCAGGGAAACCCCAAACCCTGAAGCCGTGCCAGCAGCAGGACTCTGCCAGCAGGTGAACCCATTAACCTCATTCCTGACTCCACACGCCATCGCCACTGCTCTGCTCACTATCCCCTCCTCCCCCCCCCGCTCAACTTCCCTCCTGTCTTCCTTCCATGCTCACCTTGCCCAGCTTCTCGGTTGTGAGCTCCTGGGAGAAACCCCCGCCCCTCCCCACCCCTCATCCCCCCCCCACCGCATGCCTCACCTTGCCCAGCTTCTCCAGTGTGAGCTCCTGACAGTACCCCCCCCCCCATGCAGTCTCCCCCCCCTTCCCCTCCCCCCCAACCCTCCTGCGGGCACCACCTCCCATGCCCCACCTTGTCCAGCTTCTCGGGTGTGAGCTCCTGGGAGTAACCCCCCCATCCAGTTCCCTGCGCTGCCCCAGGACCCAAACATCCCACCCCCCCCCCTCTCCCCCGCCGCTTACCTTACCTTGCCCACCTTCTCGGGAGTTAGCTCCTGGGAGTAAACCCGCCTCTCCTCACACCGCCCACCCCCCCCCCCCCCCGCATGCCTCACCTTGCCGAGCTTCTCGGGGGTGAGCTCCTGGAATCGAGGCACGATGCGGCCGCCTGCACGCACGGATAGCGGGACAAGAGCCGCGGCCAAGGAAGGGAAAGTGGGGCAAGAACAGCGAGGGAGAGAGAGAGAGAGAGAGTTGGCGGACGGCTAGGGGAGAGCCCTTGGTGCATGAGAGGCTAGTGCCAGGGAAGCATCGGTGTGCTGACAGCCCTTGATTGATAGGTGCGAGCAGCAAACAATCAGCCCCACAAGTAAATGGTAGCAATGGCGAGCGCACTCACCGCTGGCGACGGCGCTGAGCTCCAGCTCTACGCCCCCAACCCAGCACACGCCGCACGGCAGGCAGGCCCCGGTGCAAAAGCGACCAATTCTACACAAGTAACACGCTACTGCCACTGTGCACAGAAGCAAGCATTCTCACCAGTGGCGATGGCGATCAGCTCCAGCTCCACGCCGCCCACCCAGCGCACGGCCGGCAGCCCGCGGTGCATGAGCAGATGGTTGGCCTCGTCATCGAATCCCCACTGGCAGATCACCAGGGTCGCTCCTGCGTCCTGTTGTACAGAGACTCGGGGTGAGCAGAGACTCGGGGTGAGCAGAGATTCGGGGTGAGCAGACATTCGGGGTGAGCAGACATTCGGGGTGAGCAGAGATTCCCCCCCCCCCTCGCACCTTGCACTGCTGCCCCTCGCACCTTGCACTGCTGCCCCTCGCACCTTGCACTGCTGCCCCTCGCACCTTGCACTGCTGCCCCTTGCACCGGGCACTGCTGCACCATATCGTCAAAGTACTTGAGCTCGGACTCCTGCACCCGCTGGTACTTCTCCCAACCCTCCCTTACCTGCCCCCTCCCTTCCCCTCTCAGTCGTCCCCGCCAACACACCCCCCCCTGCTCTCACCTTGCACTGCTGCACCATATCGTCGAAGTACTTCCGCTCCGACTCCTGCAGCCGCTGGTACTTCTCCACCGTGTCAATATCAACCTTATGCTTAGTCTTGGGCTTGGGCGGCTCAAACGGGCACGTCAGGATCGCGATCTTGGCATTTTCGATCCTTTTCGGCATCTGCGGGTGGCTGAAGTCCTTGTCCACGATGATGCCTCGGACGAGCTCGGTCTCCTCCAGCCGCCCGCCCGTCTTGCCCTCCACCTTGATCAGCTCCAGGTTCACGTCGCGCCGCTCCAAGTCCGCCACTGCGAGGACCGCCTGCACTGCGATTTCTGCCATCTGCCGCTTGCAGCGCCCCACACTGCAGCAGGGGACGCGGGAGATGGAAGAGACAGCGTGGCGAGGAAAGGCAGACAGTGAGAAAGCGGGTTGGAGGGAGGGGGGGGGGATAAAGGGAGTGGATGAGGGGCGACGCTCCAGCCGCCCGCCCGTCTTGCCCTCCACCTTGATCAGCTCCAGGTTCAGGCCGTCCTGGCAGAAGCGGACTTGGAACGCTTGCAGCGTTCAACACTGGGTGAGGAAGCGAGATCGTGGCAAGGAACGGAAGGGCGTGGGAGAGCTACTTTTGAGTCGACTCAAGTTGTATTTTGAGTCGACTCAAAATACAACTGGAAGGGCGTGGGAGAGCTACTTTTGAGTCGACTCAAGTTGTATTTTGAGTCGACTCAAAATACAACTGGAAGGGCGTGGGAGAGCTACTTTTGAGTCGACTCAAGTTGTATTTTGAGTCGACTCAAAATACAACTGGAAGGGCGTGGGAGAGCTACTTTTGAGTCGACTCAAGTTGTATTTTGAGTCGACTCAAAATACAACTGGAAGGGCGTGGGAGAGCTACTTTTGAGTCGACTCAAGTTGTATTTTGAGTCGACTCAAAATACAACTGGAAGGGCGTGGGAGAGCTACTTTTGAGTCGACTCAAGTTGTATTTTGAGTCGACTCAAAATACAACTGGAAGGGCGTGGGAGAGCTACTTTTGAGTCGACTCAAGTTGTATTTTGAGTCGACTCAAAATACAACTGGAAGGGCGTGGGAGAGCTACTTTTGAGTCGACTCAAGTTGTATTTTGAGTCGACTCAAAATACAACTGGAAGGGCGTGGGAGAGCTACTTTTGAGTCGACTCAAGTTGTATTTTGAGTCGACTCAAAATACAACTGGAAGGGCGTGGGAGAGCTACTTTTGAGTCGACTCAAGTTGTATTTTGAGTCGACTCAAAATACAACTGGAAGGGCGTGGGAGAGCTACTTTTGAGTCGACTCAAGTTGTATTTTGAGTCGACTCAAAATACAACTGGAAGGGCGTGGGAGAGCTACTTTTGAGTCGACTCAAAAGTCAAGAAGGGGTGCTTGGAGAAGAACGGGTAAAGGATCATCTTAGGCTCCGACTCTAAAACGTCCTCCGCCCCCGTGCCGATGTCCACTCACGGGGCACGAATGTGAGCCAGCGGCCACGAGCGACCCTGCGAGTTCCAACCTCCCCTCGCTGATGATGCGACTGTGCCCGACAGCATCGTCATTATCACGACGAACGTCCTCCGTTCGGTTATGGCACACCCGTTACAAGCGCACACTGATATCTGAAGGAGAGCGTGGACAACACTCGTTAGAAGCACACTCGCTACAAGCGCGCACTCACATCTTGGACGAGAGCGTGGTCAACACTCGTTAGAAGCACACTCGCTACAAGCGCGCACTCACATCTTGGACGAGAGCGTGGTCAACACTCGTTAGAAGCACACTCGCTACAAGCGCGCACTCACATCTTGGACGAGAGCGTGGTCAACACTCGTTAGAAGCACACTCGCTACAAGCGCGCACTCACATCTTGGACGAGAGCGTCGTCATGCACGTCTCCACGAGCGACTTTTGAGTCGACTCAAATGTCATCTCGTTAGAAGCACACTCGCTACAGGCGCGCACTCACATCTTGGACGAGAGCGTCGTCATGCACGTCTCGACGAGCGGCTCGAAGTTGTCCCTCGAGAACTCAAACGTCTCGGCGATGGCGTCCAGATGCGCCGCCGCGATCTTGGACGCCATCTCGTACCCCTCCGCCACGCGGATCGGGTGGATGCCGCGGTCCAACAATGACTCGGCCTGTGAGCGAGAGGAGAACGAGAAGTGGGTTGGAAAGGGGGTGGGGTGAGAGGGCACCCCGGGGCCAGAGGGACTCAGAGCTGCGCCAAGGCGATCTTGGACGCCATCTCGTACCCCTCCGCCACGCGGATCGGGTGGATGCCGCAGCCCAGCAACGCCTCTGCCTGTGAGGAAGAAGTGAGGGGGGGGTTGTGATTTGGGGAGGAGGGTTGGGGTTTGGGGAGGAGGGTTGGGGGTTGGGTAGAGACGGCAGACGAACGAGAAGGGCATGCGCTGCCGCGATCTTAGACGCCATCTCGGAGCCTTCCGCCACGCGGATGGGGTGGATGCCGCGATCGAGGAGGGCCTCGGCCTCTGAGGAAGACGGGAGGTGGGGGGCGGGGGGGGGTCGGGGAGGAGGGTTGGGGTTTGAGTACAGAGGGGTATGCAGCGCCGCGATCTTAAACGCTATCTCTACGATCGCCGCCGCATCCCCTCCCTCCCCGCGAAGATCCCGCGATCGAGAACGGCCTCGGACTGCGAGTGATAGGGGAAGGAGAAGGGATTGGGTGGGTGTGGGCGGTTGCAAGGGGGTGGGTTGACGGGGCAAGGAGGGAGGAGAGAAAAAAAGAACGGGATGCGCCGCTGCCCTCCTGGACGCCATATCCGCCAGGCACGGATATGGTGAATGGCGCGGAGGAGGAGAGGAGGGGCTCCGCGTATGAGTGACGAGATAGACGTGATTTGAAATCACAGGTGCGAGAAGGGATTGGCGAAGTTGGAAGGAGCAGGACCCGGTGTGGCAGACTGGTTTTCTCTTAATCGCAATTCGAATTCTCACGCTTTTCGAGAAGAAGAGCGCCTACGCTGTCGGAATAAGAGATCTGAAGGCAAGTCAACCGGGAGAAGCGATGAGAACAAAAGCAAGACCTTCGACGGACTCGCACACACCTGCGCGAGCAGCGCTTGACAACGACCCCAGCGGTGCCGTCGCCGATCTCGAGGTCCTGGCTCTTGACGAGGTGACTCGAATGGGCATGCAAGCTACTTGGAGCATCAAAGAAACACGCACCTGTTCAAGAAGAGCACCCGCGGTGATGACGACCCTAGTGGTGCTGTCGCCGATCTCAAGGTCAAGGTCTCAAGGTGTAGGTCCAGGCTCTTGACAAGGTGACTTGAATGGGCGTGAAGTCACCGGGAGCACCACATCTAACACGCACCTGCTCGAGAAGAGCCCCCGCGGTGACGACAACCCCCGTGGTGCCGTCGCCGATCTCGAAGTCCTGGCTCTTGGACAGGTCCACCATCAGCCGCCCAACACGGTTCTCCACCTCCATCTGCTCCAGGATCGTCGCGCCGTCGTTCGCTGGGAGAAGGGGGAGGGGTGAGGTTTGGAGGCACGGGAAAGGGAAGAGGGGTGGCGTTAAGCGGCGCCTCTTGAGGAAGCCCCCTATCGCGCTTCTCCACACCCATCTGCTCCAGAATCGTCGCGCCGTCGTTGGCTGGCGAGATGGATTCAGAGGGATGGGAGAAGTGGAAGCACGGGCGATTGGGAAGGGATCGGGTTACCCGGGGCTTGAGACCCGGCTCGTGACCATCAGCCGCGCCACGCGGTTCTCCACCTCCATCTGCTCCAGGATCGTCGCGCCGTCGTTGGCTGAGAGTGGGGGATTCAGAGGGACGGAGGGTTTGGAGGGGAAGGGAAACGAGGTGACTTTTGAGTCGACTCAAAAGTCACAACGGGAATCTGCTCCAGGATCGTCGCGAAGTCGTTGGCTGAGAGTGGGGGATTCAGAGGGACGGAGGATTTGGAGGGGAAGGGAAACGGCGGTGATGAATCGGGAAGGAGAGCCGAAAAAACGTGTGGGCGAAACGCTTGTACTGGAATAGTTGTTTCCGGCTGATGCCAGTCACACTGTGCTGAGAGAAAGCAAGGGAGAGAGAAAATCCTGCATCAGAAAGGTCCATCGGCTGCTAAATAACCAGGAAGGTTCCGATCGGCTTCAGGAATGCAGATCTGGTTTGACTAAGCGAGGAAATCTACGCTTGGGTTGCGGAGATCGCAGAACGCAGCAAAAAAGAATCTGCACAGCAGTTTCCTAAGCCCTGTACAATGCCTCGGCTTCACGAGTTCAGATCCAAGATCTACGAGCAGCCTGCTATGGCTTCGTGTCGAATACTGCTGCGCGTTTGCGTACTTATAGTGACGTCGCCGTCGCCGCTCTGGAGCATCTTGTCCATCCCCTTGGGCCCGAGCGAGCTGCGGAGGATCTTCGCGACGGACTTGGCGGCGAGGATGTTCGCCTTCTGCGCCGCCAGGCCCTTCACGCGCGACTTGGTCTCCTGCTCGCGTATGATTATGAACGGCCGCCCGAACTCGTCGAACGCTAACGCCATCGCGGCTCCTACGAAAGCAAACCGGGCGCCGATCAAGGCCTGGATCCGTCCGAAATTACGAAGGAATTAGAACCCGTATCAGGAAAGCTGAGATCGGGGTGAGCTCTTCACTGGCACAGCAGGCCTAGAGATTTGTGAGGTGAATCCGCGTGACTGATGGTGAAGAAGAGAAAACTGAGCGGCAAGGTCGGCGAAGCCGCGAAGGGGGAGATCTCAGGGATGCGCGGTACAGTAGTCTGCACTGTAGCTGCTGGACGCGTTTGGGAATTTTGAATGTTTAGATGAGTGTTCTGTATGGATGCTTTCACACGCAAATGTTCATGCATTAGTTGGCATGAGATGAAAACCACCCTTCTTGAAATGAATAAGTGCATATTTCCAACTAGATTGGACTAATATTGACAGGAAAATACATGGAATGTGATGTTTTCACAAACACCTATGGCATATGACCTGCTTATCCAAAAATACTCCTACCAAGACACATTCTCGTGCCCTTCTACGCTTGCAAATCCAAGTCCTTTCACCAACCACTTGACTCCTCTACTTGTTCATCAGAACAACCATACAGCTGCGTGTGCATGGTATGTGTTCCCAGTTGCATCCTCCTCCCCGCTTATGCATACCCCCCCTCAACCCAACAAAAATCTCGCTCCGGAATACTCCCTCCCTCCATTAGCATCACTGCACGTGTGCCGTGCGCCCATTCACCGGAACGCTTGTCCTGCATCTCATAGCACCGCACGCAACTGCAGCATGCCCTGCGTTATGTGCATGGACATTGCCCCACCCATTTCGAGGAATCTTCCTCCAAGGATCACCCTCCCCCAGAAACAAGCTGCGCGCCTCTTCCAGCCACACCAGAATGGGGCTCGTCGCGTCCCCGTTCCCGTTCTCCCTGCATCCCGCACCCTCCGCTCTCGCCTTCACTTCCTCCCCACATCCCACCGCTTTTGATTCGTCCGCGCATCGCCTGGGAGAGGGGGGCATGTGAGTTGCTGCTGCTGGTTCTCTTCCGCCCGCTTCCCCCGACGCAGCCTCTTGGGGTCTGCTCTGCTCGTGGCTAGGGTTGGAGGCCGCATTGGTGAGCCGAGCAGGAGCAGTGACTGTGTGCCGCAACGAGCGGGTATACTGCACCTGCTGCGCGTGCGCGCTCTCCGGCCACGTCAGCATCTGCCCCGCCCACTCCCAGAGAGAGTGCAGCTCCCAAGTGCTTCCAGCAGCGGCGGCGCGCGCAGCAGTCCACCCGCTCTGCGGGGTAATGTCTCCGCTTCCGCCCTGCGCGCGACTTCCCCCGTGCGCTGCTTGACACTCCCCCAGCCTTCCCTCGCCGGTTGCGCCTTGGAGGAGTGAATCTTTTCCGCACTTGCCGCTCGGACCTCCTCGTGGCTCGAAGCGGCGGTGGCGGTCAGCAACGAGGGAGTTATGGGGATTCGACGGGTAGCTTGATAAGGCGAGCTCCATCATGCGACACGGCAAGTTGCGGAGATCTAGCCACGTGGCAAGATCGGTGCCGTCGCCGCTGCTTAGGTCGTCTGGATGGGAGGAATCGTCGCCGCAGGATGAGGTGAGTCGTAGCGGTTGCGATGGTGGAGGGTGGGAGGAAGCGGCGGTTTTGGCGGGAAAGGAACTCGGGAGGAAGAGGTGGCACGTGCGACAGGGCGGGATGGATAGCAGGTTGCACACGTGGCAGCGCTGCAGCACGATGCGTTTGAGGTTGCACGCGGCTGACGTGGCGGGCGATCGAACCTTGGCGAGGGAGTGATCCGGCTGGGTTGGCAGGAGCGGGTGCGGGTTCTTGGGGCGGGAGAGTGACGCGGCGGAGGAATCGAGATCGTCGGGCAACTGAAGCGCGGGCGGACGGAATCTCTCGAGCTTGCTCATGCTGCTGCCTCTACTGCTTCTGCTGAATCTGACGCTGCTGGCGATGCTGCTCGTAGCGATGAAGGGTGCCTGTGCCTCGCCTACTATTTGCCTATTTCTTCACTCGCTTGTCACCACCATGAAATGCTGGCGAACGAGTTGGCTGTAGGAGTTTTTCGTTCACCTCACGTGGCGTCCAAGGAATGAATCTCCCAAAGGCAACAAAAGCTTGAGAAGCGGTGGACTTATCAGCTGCACTGCGGAGTTTTTTGTTGCAGCCGCTGATGCCGTGTGGGGCTCGCTCGGGGTGACATGAAAGTTGCTGACCCGCGATTACTACTCGGCGGATATTTCAGCTGCTGTTGAGCCAATGGATGGATGAATGGGTGTGTTCATCTGTTTTTTCCATGCCCTGATCCATAGCCGATGGATGGATGTGCTTGGCGGAGGAGGTTGAGGGGCATGCATGGGAGTGGTGGGGAAAATGGGAGGCACAGAGCCGTTTTTCGAATTCACCCGTTGGGGACCGACCAAACCCGGCACTGGATTTCAGCTGTACAGTAAATTCAGTCTGTAAGTGGCTTCTTCAATTCGTTACGGATATGCAGGGTCCACTGTCTTCGCTGTAAATGCCCGTTTTCCTGCATTGAAAAACCCTTCCGAATAACATCCATGATTTACGGAGGAAACTTTTGGAAGCGTCCCACCAGGGTCAAATCACCTTGTTTTGTTCCGCCCATTCAATCCGCAAGCGGCGCCCTTGGATGATGGTGCGGAAAATACGCATTGCGGTCAGGGGCGGGCCTCTCGTCTGCGGGGGTACCATAACCTGCGCCCCGTCATGCGACTTGAATCGAGCCGCGACTTGAGGAGCCAAACCATGTGCGCCGCGATCCAGAGAAGCATGAAATGAACGGCAAGGGGAACTGGGCCTCACCAGAAGCCACCTTGACTTGAACGTCTCTTACAGGTCATTGACAGCCACTCGCGTTGAGCCACTTGGCCAACATTTCGTCCGCAAGTAACGAACCATCTTCGCAGACCAGCGCAGGTAGAGATTCCCAATTCGTTTTCAAAACACTCTGGCACAATAGGTTGCCTACAAGGAAACTAGTGGGGTTTGAAGAAAGTCATGAATCCTGCTGAGAAAGTGCTATCATACTCGAATTGTCAAGGGAGAAAATACTGCAGTGAAGTGATGAATCTTACAAACAACCCAAGGCTTGCTGGCTAGACTTCGGAGCACTCCACTTCAGCCCGACCGACAATCAACGCCGAGCCAGCAGGTGGGAGTTCTTCGCATTCTGATTGGGTCCTCCTGATTGTTTGTTGAAACGGCTCGGCAAACGCAGCCATCCAACACCGCTTGCGCGGCGGGGTGGACGTTTCCAGAAGATGCCCCCGTCGCTCAACTTCACCAACCAGTGGCCCAACCAAATGTCCGACTAAGCCCGCTCGATATAGGATAACAGCTTTGCAACCAGAGGAACGATTCACCTTTCGTCATAATGCTTACGCCAAGCTACTACTGAGCAGTTTTGTTCTCTTAGTGCTTTGCATTCCCACCCTTCTTTCTATCCCAACCTACTTTCACAATGTGGAACTGGTGCTCGAGGTGGCTTCGTTGAAAAAAAACGTCTTATTGCCCTTCAGTACAGCATTCATGTAGGAGCCTTTATGGACGTCCTCAACTTACACCACATCAGCCGAGCAAAAAATGCCTAAGAATACTTGGGGAGATCGGTAGGCAGCCCGGCATCGTCCCACTCCTCCTCGCTGTCCGTGTCCTCCTCATCGCTCACCTCCAGGTCCTTGACAAAGCTCTTGGACCCGCGACTTCGATCCACCTTCCTCAGCTTCTCCTCCGGCAACCTCTCCAGCTCGCACGGGGCAAAGCCGCGGTGCACAAACCTGGGGCACAGGGGATGTGAGAGGCAACGATGATTTGGAGGGGGGATGGGTGAACATGGGCAGCCTCTCCAGCTCGCATGGGGCAAAGCTGTGATGCACAAACCCGAGGCAGACACGGGGTAGTGCATGTGAGATGAGAGCTGGACACTCTCCACTTTCAACTGACAACTTGGGCAGCTAGTGTCAACTCTGCTAGTGTGTAGTCGCTGGACGAAGCATGCAGTGCAGAGAGAGCCGTTGTCTCACCAGTCGGCAGTGCGGGTGGTCATGAGGAAGAGCTTCTCCATGCCCATGTCCACTGCGCGCCTCTCCAGGTACGCTGCAGGGGAGGGGGGGGGGGAAGGAGAGGGGAGGAGGCAGCATTGAGGGGCATGGCTCCTTGTGAGTCGTGTCAACAAGAGCGTCTCCATGCCCATGTCCACTGCGCGCCTCTCCAGGTACGCTGCACGGGAGGGGGGGGGGGGAGGGGGAAAGATATGGGAGGAGGCAGCATTGAGGTGCCTGGCTCCTTGTGAGTCGTGTCAACAAGAGCTTCTCCATGCCCATGTCCACTGCGCGCTTCTCCAGGTACGCTGCAGGGGAGGGGGAGGGGGAGGGGTTGTCAAGGGAGGAAACCGGGAGGAGGCTGTTCGTAAGACGACCCAGGAAGAGATTCTCCATGTTCATGTCCACTGCACGCTTCTCAAGGTACGCTGCAGATGGAACGGGGGGGAGAGGGGGGGAAGGGGAGGAGAGGGGAGGAGGCAGCGTGGAGGTGCATTGCTCCTTGTGAGTCTGTCTCAATAGGAGCATGCACACAGCGCACTTGTCCATGCAGGCTGCAGCGGAGGGCGGGGTGAGGAGAGGAGGAGCAGTGAGGAGCATGTGGGTGAGGGCAGGCGATGGGAGCTGATAGACGCTGGGACAGGCGCACAAGAATGGAGGAATGCATGGTGATGGGCAGCAAAAGCGGCCCGTCCCGGCGCCCGTGCCCTCTAGAAGCGGGCCAGACGGCGAAAGGCAGCAACCTCCGCCATGCGCGCTGAGGGGAAGGGGAGGAGCTGCATTTTCTTACCGGCAAATCGAGTCTTCCCGACGTTCCCCCCCACCCATCCCCATGCCCCACCCATCCCCATGCCCCACCCATCACACCCATCACACCCATCACTTACCCAGCAGGTTGTCGCCCCGCCCATGACCTCTGGAGGCGGGCGAGACGGCAAAGGCAGCGACCTCCGCCATGCGCGCCGAGGGGAAGGGGAAGAGCGCTGCACACGCTATGGCTTGGCCATCCCTCTCCACCACCGTGAAGTAGGGCAGCTCCTTGCGCAGCTGAGAGGGGCACAGCAAGGGAACGAGGGAGAGAATGGTGCAAGGTCAGCGATGTGCACTTCAGCACATGCTAAGGTGTGCCCTTCAGCACATGCTAAGGTGTGGCCTTCAGCACATGCTAAGGTGTGGCCTTCAGCATATGCTAAGGTGTGGCCTTCAGCACATGCTAAGGTGTGGCCTTCAGCATATGCTAAGGTGTGGCCTTCAGCACATGCTAAGGTGTGCCCTTCAGCACATGCTAAGGTGTGCCCTTCAGCACATGCTAAGGTGTGGCCTTCAGCACATGCTAAGGTGTGCCCTTCAGCACATGCTAAGGTGTGGCCTTCAGCACATGCTAAGGTGTGGCCTTCAGCACATGCTAAGGTGTGGCCGTCCCTCCCCAGCACTGTGAAAAGGGTAGATCACTGCAGGGGTAGACAAGATGCGCAGCTCCCCACCACCACCACAGTGATCACTGCACAGCTGCGAGGGGTACATGCAGTCATCACGAGGCGAGATGGTGGGGAATAGAAAGTCGCGAGAAAGCCCTGCATGCGACGGTGTGGCCACCCCTCTCAGCCACCCATACCTCCCCCCACCCCCTTTTTGGCCTGTAGCACATATGCACACATGCGCACACACTCAAGCACACACAGTCTCCCCATCACCTGCTCGACCCCTCACGCCGCCAGCAAGCCTGACCCCTCCAGAAACTCACCGAGACTCCCCACGGAAGTCACTAACTAGCAGAGAAACGCAAAAGCTCGCACAGTCCCCCCCTCACCTGCTCGTCCCTTCACCTGCTCGCCCCCTTACCTGGTCCCCCCTCACCTGCTCGCCCCCTTACCTGGTCCCCCCTCACCTGGTCGCCCCCTCACCTGGTCGCCCCCTCACCTGGTCGCCCCCTCACCTGGTCGCCCCCTCACCTGGTCGCCCCCTCACCTGGTCGCCTCCTCACCTGCTCGCCTCCTCACCTACTCGCCTCCTCGCCTGCTCGCCCCCTTACCTGGTCCCCCTCACCTGGTCGCCCCCTCACCTGCTCGCCTCCTCACCTGCTCGCCTCCTCACCTGCTCGCCTCCTCGCCTACTCGCCTCCTCACCTGCTCGACTCCTCACCTAATCGCCTCCTCACCTGCTCGCCTCCTCACCTGCTCGCCTCCTCACCTGCTCGCCTCCTCACCTGCTCGCCTCCTCACCTGCTCGCCTCCTCACCTGCTCGCCTCCTCACCTGCTCGCCTCCTCACCTGCTCGCCTCCTCACCTGCTCGCCTCCTCACCTGCTCGCCCCCTCACCTGCTCGCCTCCTCACCTGCTCGCCTCCTCACCTACTCGCCTCCTCACCTGCTCGCCTCCTCACCTACTCGCCTCCTCACCTGGTCGTCCCCTCACCTGGTCGTCCCCGCGCGCCACCAGCACGCCAGCTGCCTCCAGCGGCTGCAGCAGCGCCTTGATGCCCGGCATGTCCGTCACCTGCGCTGCCCGCGTGCCCTCGTATAGATCGCTGCGAGGGGGAGGAGCGGGGGGTGGGGGAGGAGCGGGGGGTGGGGGAGGAAATATGGGACGAGAGGGAAGAAGACGCACACGGATGAGGCTGCAGCAGCGCCTTCATGCCCGGCATGCCTGTGACATGCGCCACCCGGGTGAACTTGTACAGGTCGCTGTAATGCAAACGGAGGAAGGATGGGCTGTGAGAGAAGAAGGTGCGAGGCAACACCAATTCACAGGCTCACGCATCGTATCACCCAACCCAATATTGCGCAATATTGGTTCCATGGCCCTGCTGCAGCACAGCAATATTGGGTTGGGTTGCACTGCTGCTGCCCACCATGTGTGAAGGCGCGAATTCTCCGCACCTTGAGACCATGGTGCCGACCCCATCTCGCGTGTACAGCTCCAGTAGCAGAGTGCCCTCCACTACACTGTCCAGCAGATGCACTCGGCGCACACCGCCCTGTAGAGTCAAACAGAAAAGGGGCGATGACGAGTGAGGTACACTTAAAAAGGGGAAGTAAAGGAAACATATGCCATGCGTGCCCTCCACTGCACTGTCCAGCACATGCACTCGCCGCACACCGCCCTGCATAGGCATGCATGCATACAAGGGGCGTTTACGGGCCACATAAGCAATGTGCCCATGATGCACCCTCTCACCCAGCACACATACACGGATGCGGTCAGCTCTGACAGGAACCCATACCAGTGCACTCTCTCACACCCTCATATGCACCTAACCCACCCTCAGGTTACCTCTTACCCTCTTACCTCTTACCCTCTTACCCTCTTACCCTCTTACCCGGCACGCATAAACAGCGGCAGTCAGCTCGGACAGGAACCCATATCGATGCACTGACCGCTCCTCCCCGCCCACCGCAAACCCCTTCCGCTCCTCCGCCCTCCCGTTCCCCCCTCCGTTCCCCCCATTCCGCCCATTCCCCCCATTCCGCCCCCATCCCCCATTCCGCCCCGCACTCGCCCCAAACCCCGAATCCGTGGGCGCATTCCCCCAGTTCTCCCTCACGTCCACCACGCCCGCTCCACTGCCCCGCCCATTGCCCCTCTCGCCCCACGCCCCCCCTTCCCGCCCGCCAGTGAACGACGGCGACGGCAGTGGTGGCCCGGGCTTCTCGAAGCTCATGCTGTAGAGTGCCCTCTGCGCCTTCCACCTTTCCACACTCGCTGCGACCTCATCCTCCTCCTCTTCCTCCTGCTGCTCTCCTCGGCTTCCCTCCTCCCATCCCCCCCGCTCTTCTTCTTCCCCCGCTTCCCCTTCTTCCGCCTCGCCTTCTCGCCCCCCTCCCCTTCCCCCTCCCCCCCCCCGCCCCCTGCGCGCCCACCAGCCCTAGGCTCTTAATATACTCCTCCCCGGCAACGGCTTTGACATAGTCGGC
This sequence comes from Closterium sp. NIES-67, assembly GCA_027943415.1. Classification (NCBI taxonomy): domain Eukaryota; kingdom Viridiplantae; phylum Streptophyta; class Zygnematophyceae; order Desmidiales; family Closteriaceae; genus Closterium; species Closterium sp. NIES-67. The sequence continues at coordinate 308,754 of BQMB01001960.1, forward strand.
GGCGGTGTAGCTCTGCGTGGCGCGGTTCCTTATAATCACATCCGCCTGCTGCAGCGTCAGCCACCGGATGAGGCGCCCCCTGTCGTCCATCACTGCGCCGTCCAGCAGGCAGATGAGCTTGTCAGCCCCTAGCCCTATGGCGCACGCCGTTGCTACTTCGTACGTGCTGGGAGTGGGGAAGGGAGAAGAAGGGGGAAGAAGGGAGAAGAAGGGAGAAGAAGGGAGAAGGGGGAAGAGGGGGGGTCAGCCACCGGTCGTCCATCACTGCGCCGTCCAAGAGGCAGATGAGCTTGTCGGCTCCCAGGCCGATGGCACAGGCGGTAGCCACTTTCGTACGTGCTGCAAGGGAGGGGAGCAAGGGAAGGGATTCGGACTGAGTGGCACTGAGCTGCCCCTGGTCGTCCATCACTGCGCCGTCCAGCAGGCAGATGAGCTTTTCCACTCCCAGACCTACGGCGCACGCTGTGGCCACTTCGAACGTGCTGCAAGGGAAGGGGGGCAGGTGAAGGTGGGAGGGGGGGAGGCGGGAGAAGGAGGGGAAGGCAACGGGGGTCGAGCCCCTCGGAGCCAGCCCCGGTCGTCCACGACTGCGCCGTCCAGCAGGCAGATGAGCTTGTCGCCCCCAGGCCGATGGCACAGGCGGTAGCCACTTGGTACCTGCTGGGACGGGGGACGAGAGAAGAGGGGGGAAGAAGGAGGAGAAGGGGGAGAAGGGGGAGAGGGGGGAGAGGGGGAGAAGGGGAGAAGGGGGAGAAGGGGGAGAAGGGGGAGAAGGGGGAGAAGGGGGAGAAGGGGGAGAAGGGGGAGAAGGGGGAGAAGGGGAGAAGGGGGAGAAGGGGGAGAAGGGGGAGAAGGAGGAGAAGGGGGAGAAGGGGGAGAAGGGGGAGAAGGGTGTGTGAGCCACCAACCGGTCGTCCATCACTGCGCCGTCCAAGAGGCAGATGAGCTTGTCGGCCCTCGGCCCGATGGCGCACGCTGTAGCCACCTCATAGGCGCTGGGAGGGCAAGGGCGGAAGGGGAGAGGATGGCACGTCATGGTTCTGCACTGTCCAGCAGGCCGATGAGCTGGTCCGCCCCCAGGCCGATGGCACAGGCGGTAGCAACCTGATAGGTGCTGCAGAGGAAGGGGGGGGCAGCCCATTTGTCTCTTGTTCACAGCGATACCAGCACTCACTTGCAGTTGAGCACTTCGCCAGCCGGGGTGAACCCGAGGTTGCTCAGCAGCACGACGCAGCTGCTGTCCAGGCGGCTTCTGATCCGCGGCACGTCCACGCGCTTCACCTCGCCCGTCGCCCCGTAGTCCACGCCGCCCACCACGCCCCGCCGCTGCTCACCACCGCACACCACCGCACAACACCACACAGAGCCGGATTGAGAGGGCAGAAGTGAAGATGGAAGGTGGCAGGGATGGCGTGGTGCTGATAATGCAGGCACGAATGCCGCCCTGGCTGGGTAATGACAGACGCCACGGATAACATGCAGGCTGAACCATGAACGGACGCCAGCCAGGGTAATGACAGACTCCCAAGTCACAGAGCCAGGGTAATGAAAGAAGTTGCCGCGATCGTGTGATCCGACCCGACCCCGCGATACCTTGGCATGCACGAAGTTGCCGCTCGCGACGCTGATGCCCACTTCGTGCCACTTCTCGCTCTCGCCGTGCCGCCGCAGTACTGGAATCACCGGCCCGCGCGACAGCTTCGCCTCGATGTCCACGCGCGTGCGCCCCGACGCCTCCATGGCGGCCGCCAGCGCCTCCGCGTCCGTCACGCGGTACGCGCCGTGAAACACGGACGCCACGCCGCGCTCCTCCAGAAGCTCCTTAATCTGCACGTGGCTGCCGGGCACGAGCACGATGCGCACCCCTAAACCGTGCAGCAATGCCACGTCCTGTCATTGGCAGTAGGGGGAGGGGGTGGGGGCCGCGGAGTGAGAGCGAGCGGGGGGAGAGCGGGAGGGGATAAGAAGGGCGCCCCTCAAAGAGCTGCTTAATCGGCACGTGGCTGCCGGGCACGAGCACGAAGCGCACCGCTAGACCGTGCAGCAATGCCACGTCCTGTCATTGGCAGGAGGGGGAGGGGGTGGGGGCCGCGGAGTGAGAGCGAGCGGGGGGAGAGCGGGAGGGGATAAGAAGGGCGCCCCTCAAAGAGCTGCTTAATCGGCACGTGGCTGCCGGGCACGAGCACGAAGCGCACCGCTAGACCGTGCAGCAATGCCACGTCCTGAGCAAGGGGGGATGGGAGGGGGAGGGAGGAGCAGGAGCGCGAATGGAGGCGGATGCGGAATTGACGAATGCGGCGAATGAGACGGATGCGACGGATGCGGCGAATGCGCAGCAAGCGTCGGCTCCTTTCAGCCGTTCTAGGCTGCCACGATTCCCAAATAGATCAGCGTTGCGACGTGCAGAATGGACAAACGCTGCCGAACCTGCAGGATGGAGCCGAGCTTGCAGGATGGAGCCCAACCCGCGCGTTGGAACCGAACCTGCAGGTTGGAGCCGAACCTGTAGGTTGGAGCCGAACCTGGAGGATGGAGCCGAACCTGCAGGGTGGAGCCGAACCGGCAGGTTGGAGCCGAACCTGCAGGATGGAGCCGAACCTGCAGGATGGAGCCGAACCTGCAGGATGGAGCCGAACCAGCAGGATGGAGCCGAACCTGGAGGATGGAGTCGAACCTGGAGGATGGAGTCGAACCTGGAGGATGGAGTCGAACCTGGAGGATGGAGTCGAAGGTGGGGCGGTTGGCGACAACGTCCCCGGGGACGACGATGACGAAGGTGCTGCCGCGGTGGCCCTGGATGTACGGCCACGCCTCGCGAAACCACCGCACGAACTGCACCTCCTTGAGCGCGTCGCGCGCATCCTCCGCGCGCCCCGCGCCCATCGCGTCCTCGTCAGATAACGCCTCGCCGTCCGTACGATTCCCGCCCTGGAATCCGTGAACCGCGACCCGGGTGTTCGTCTGGCGGCGAGAAGCGATCTTAGCCGTTGATACTGATCCTGATCTAGATCCTGATCCGGCCTTCTTCGACGGCTGCTGATGCTGCTGATGCGGCTGATGCGCCTTGGCGGTGATCGCGAGGCGCTGACAGGGGACGCGAGAGGCGATGGAAGTGGGGATCGGTGTGTGAAGCGCTGCCGGGATTTGCGCGGCATTGGACGATGAGACATTGACATTGCACAATGAGAGGCCGAGGAAAGGCGTCTGAAATTGCGTGACGCGATGATCACGGAACGACGCGAGCGATGGCTCCTGAACGGATGCGACTGCTGGCGATAGACATTGCCGCAGCGACGCCATGATTGCGTGGAGTCAACGGCTGGTGTGCCTGAAGAGCGTCACGGATTAACTGGCGTCGCGAGAGGCACTGGCATAAATATGTACGCGAAAATCGATGACCAAGGCGAAAGATTAGAATCTGATGAAACGAGCGAATTCGAGACCGTCGAGAAACTCAGAGAGGAAGCGACGCGACGACACGACAACCGAGCAGAGCTCAATCCAATCTACCGCTTCAGGATTCGAGACGCTGGTGATTATGGTGATTACGCAGCAGCAGCTCTCCCAATAGTGGAGCATGACCAGCACTAATGGAAACATGTAGTAATGGCTGGCAACGGCTTATGGAATGCGTAGTTGCCATTGGCACTACGGCAGCAGAGAGACGCAATGCAAACACAGACCCAAGCCAAGCGCAGATGGATGGACGCGAGAGATACGAGAGTGCCCCAGCGCATGCCCCAAGCGCAGGCCCCAGGCTATCGACGACAGGCGGAATCAGGGGGAGCGCGACTAGATTGTTGGTTCAGGCGGGGGACCGCAGGCGGAGCGGGCTGCAGAAGGGGGGAGATCTGGGCGCAGGTCTATGGGGACGCTGGTTGGTCAGGGATCTGCGACTTTGCCAAGTGGCTGCAGGCTGGTTCGGAGGACGCGGGAAGTGGTGCGGTGCGCTGACTTGGGCTCCGCCCGTAGGGCCTCGCTCGCACACCAGATTTCTCAGCTTCGGTAGTAGAAGGTGTCTAGGGCTGAGAAATCAGCGCTGATGTGGCAGGAAAATATTGGCGTAGTAGTGAGGTCTGGCACAAAGCGAGCCTCTTTCGTTTCCACGTGAGCTGCATTGCTGCTTCCGCTAAACCCGAAGCTGCCCCGCACGGTTTTACGGCAAATCAGCGTGCCCCCATCATCTCGGCGGCGACCACGCGCAGCACACGATAAACTTTCCACGCGGCCAGTTGACAGAGGCCCCTAATCACACGGTGTTTTGCGACCAGCCTGTGTCACAATCCAGCCGAAAGTCGGAGCGCTGAAGTCACCGGCCAGGTGTCAGTTTACCACGTGGTCATCCACATGAAGAACCTTTTTCTCATTCACCAATCCATCGAGCAAGCTTCCCAAGATTGAGGATGCTCCAAATCACCTCACCTCGCCATCATCTCCGCCGCACCAAGGCCACACCAGCTCCCTCGCTACAAGCGGAACACCCGACAGAACAGAGTGACTTCGAACGAATTCAAGTGCATTCAGAGAAGTAGTTGCCCATATCATGCTAATCAATCTCCCATCTTCCAACAAAGCAAAATCGTGCAACACAACAGAGCTAAATGTTGTGACACAAGTGCATACAGTATTTGACTGTTTCGGCACCTATGCAAGAGCTTTTATATGTTAGAACAATGGCCACAAAATGGAGCTCACATGGAAAAGGTAGCAGTCTCTTAAGGCTGCCTGAGCTGGCTAACTATGATATGCTTCGTCTTCACATGGTAAGTCTTGGATAACCTCTGTACAAAGGCTTCTGCACTTGAGTGCATGCCACACCACCTAGCCCTGTCACCATGTCAACCTTGTGCTCCTCTTTAGCTGTAACAGAGGGCATTTGTGAAACACACGATTGAGAGGAGTCGAGCAGCAGACGATGCGGCAATTGCATCTCGCATACCGTCTGCTCTCTGTATAAACAATGACTGCTGGCTGCACATCCCCATGGAAATTCTCATCACCATCCCCATATCCCTTCTCAACTCTCCGTTCCAATGTGCTGCTGCATCACCTCCATTGCCATGTATCTGGGAGACTCTCGCCCCTCAGCCCACTATGCCTGCGTCACTCCTCCCTGCACCGTGCCTACACCTCCACTGCCTCCCCAGCAGCACCACCACTGCTACCAGTCACCCCACCACTCTCCACCGCACGTCGTCTTTCACGGGCAAGCCTGCTCTTGCTGTGCCGCGATTTCCCTCACCACCTCGTCAAACTCGGGTCTCGCCTCGGGGCACTTGTCCCAGCACCGCTCGATCAGCCCCCGCAGCCCCGCGGGGCACTCCGCCGGAATCGCCGGCCGCAAGCCGTTAAGCGCCACCGCGACTGCTGCTTGTAACGGGGTGTAGTCCTCGAACGGTACCTGGCACGCGACAAGCTCCCAGAGCACGACGCCAAAGCTGTACACGTCGCTCTTGTGCGTCACGTGCCACGCGCTCGTGCCGAACGCCTCAGGCGCCATCCAGCGGTAAGTTCCGACCTCCTTCGTCATGTCGCCGCGGTCGCCTTTAAGCCGCGCCACGCCGAAATCGCCGACGACAGCGCGGCCAGCGGAGTCGAGGAGGACGTTGGCGGATTTCAGGTCGCGGTGGATCATGCCGCGGCGGTGGAGGAACGCCATGCCTTCTGCGACGTCGTGCGCGATTCGCAGGGCGTCGCCGAGCGGGAGGCGATCGCCGTGGCGGCGTCGCACGAGGTCGCTGAGCGTGCCACCTTCCATGAGTCGCGTGACGATGCACATGCGACGGCGCGTGTCGAGGCACACGCCGACGAACTCGAGCAGTCGCGGGCACTCGTCGCACGACATCAGCGTCAGCACCTCCTGGCGGAATTCCGTCGCGCTGGCGTGGCGATCAATAGTGTCACCCTTCATTATCTTCACTGCAACCGCCTTCCCCGCGTAGCTGCCGCGACGCACCTCGCCGGACGCGCCGACGGCGATAAGCGCGCCGATTTCGAGCTTAAGCGGGTTGAGGAGGAACTCGCTGAAGTTGTTGGACGGGCTGCGACTGTTGAAGAGTAACACCTGCAAGAGGTCGTTGGCGTCGCCTGCGACGCCTGCGACGCTCTTGGACGACGGGGTGCGAGGCCTGAGGCAGGGACCAGCGGGCGGCTTCCGCGAACTGTCGGGAGTTAGGGTTAGTCTATCGAGCGCTGACGTGGACACTTCTGACTGGCAGCTGCGGATTGTGGTGGGGAGGGCGGTAGCGGTACGGGGTCGTGAGGTCTGCTTGCCGGCGGCCGTAAATATCTCCTCTATTTGCCGCTTCGATATTTGCGAAATCGCCGCTCGGACGGTTAAAAATCCCAAAGTGTATCCGTGGACTGTGCGAAACGAGGAGCAGTCTAAAACGCGTACGCCAGTGCGCTGGAATGCCGCGGTCAAGCTCCGCTTGCAGACGCGCGTGCTACAAGCGAAGGCGACATTCATAATGCCCGTGCACGAAACGTCGTCCACTGACGATAACGAGAACCCGCCGATCGACGAGTCGTCCGTTTCGCTCTCGTCGCCCGTCGTCGTCGAGTCGCCGCTATCTGTCGCACGCATATCGAGTCGCAGAGCAGGGACGCCCTCCTTCAGCGCTGAGGCCTCTTTAAGAAGCTCCATGTGCAGCAGAACGTCGGCTCGCGGATAGTTCTTTGAAACATAGCTGCAGGGACGGACAGAGAGGGTAGAGGAAAGGGGGGAGAGACATGGGTCAGATAAGAACGGCTCTTCTTGCTCGTCCAGTCGGACAGGCACGGACTGAAGCTGCGGCAGATGGCTCTCTCGCCGCCGTCCCCCCTCTCCGCGCTCTCCCGGAGATCTCGCCGGGATGTCCTCTCCACTCTCTCCTCCGCTGCCCCCTTTCCGCTGCACCTCTCGGGAAAAATGGGCAATCAGGGGGGAGAAACGAAACTACTGCCTGACCATTCTCACAGCGCTCACTCGAGCGAGGAAGAATACTCACTCGGCTGGCATGCAGCTCAGGTGGTGCCGAACCGCCGCGTCCTCCGTGGCGCCCAGCTCAAACCCGCTCGCGAGATCCGCCGCGGCATCGGGATGGTCGGCCCGCGAGATAAGCGGTCGCTGGGAGCCTTTCCGCGAGAAGAAGCGGGAGATGCTGAACGGGAAATGGCTGCCGTAGGATTTGGGGAGCGACGCAGTGTTTTCGGGTTGGTCGTCTTCGCGGATGTCGTTCGCCTGCGACTGGAACGAGCGTGCGACGTCGCACATGGCGTCGTCGACGGAGCCTCGCAGCCAGGCGCGGACATTGGCGTCGTTCACGGGGGGTCGAGCGTGCTTCATTGGAAGCCCCATTAGTGTCACTTCTAGAATGAAACAGGCTGGGCTGAGGATTGATCGTTGATATTACGAACTGGCTTCTAATACGTACAAGCAAGGTGAGAGAGTCACGAGAAATGGAGGCGGGCGAGAATTCTGGAAAAAGTAGGGTAGCAGTTGGAAACGGTTATGCGTCCACGATAGAAAGGATACGGTGGACGTGGCAGCGAGGCGGAATTATGGGCGACAGCAGGGCATAGTGCTCATGTCGTTTGGTGTGGATGCGAGGACTGAAGTGAATTGGGGCAATGGCCGCCTCACTCATGCATCTCTCTGCTCCTGTCCAAGTGCACCTCCCAGTCTGGTGAAATGCAATGGGTTGTACGTTCAGATAAACGGATCAGTGGTGGTGGTGGTGGTGGTGGGTTGTACGACCAGATGAGACCAGACTACAAAGGGCGGGCGAACGGGTGAGGTGAGGCTGGGGGAAACGAGAGGCGCAGGGAGAGGGGGAGTGGTTTTGTGGAATGGAGGTTGCGTGTGATACTCTGGCGCGCTTTGCGGCGACTGCGCGGGAGAAGGCCTGCTTGCGTCAGCTTTCGCCCGCTGCGCTGGCGTCTCACCCTCTGAAAATCTCCGCGCAAGCAGTCCTGATTCCATGCCAGCGCAGACGGCCAGCCGTCAGATTGCAAGCAGACGGGGCAGAAAGAAGATGCTGCAGCAGCATCCCAGTGCATCCACGCCCACATTCGCCGCATCAGTGTACAGTTTCAAGTGCTCCGCCACGCCAATCCTTGATGGTCCCGCCAATCGATGGAGGGAACAGAATGGAAGAGCACCCACGGAGGCTGCTTTGCTCCAAGGAGCGCGCGGAAAATCTCCGCGGGCAGTGCTGTGCGGAAGTATCTCGAAGCACTCCCGCCGAGAGCGGAAGAACCACCAGTCCATTTCAGTCAAATGCCGAGAAACAGAGATGGAATCAGTAACAGCCTCCCTCAGCGGGAACAGACTAGCTGACGAATGGCTATTGGCCGCTACGCCAACACGAATTTGAAGACGTCATTACGTCAGACAGGATGGGATAAACTCGCCACGTGGGAGCTTATGCTGGTGGGCGGGGCTACTTCCCCTATTTCACAGCAAGGAGGCAATAATGGGGCAAATCTTCACGTACCCATCATTAATAGGATACAAAAAAACTTACATTACGGTGATGGAAATGTAGGGATCAATATTTTCCAAAGTGATGAAGTCAGAGCTAGGCAACTTCGCAAAAGTTGAATTTCTGAACACACTACTGCCGTAATATTTTCCTTTACGACCCCAGGAACCAGTCCTAGCACAGTCATGCCACCTTCCCATTACCCCAATGTAGCCCAACCATGGACACGTCAAAAGTGCTGGGCAGCACAATTTGCTTCCCTGCCCACCTAGCCCTGCTCGCAGAAAGAAATGGTCTGTCTTCTGCAGGATTAGGGAGCGCAGTCCCGTCCAATCGCGTTACGTATTAAAGCAAGCAGGATTCATGGTCGTATCCTTGGACACTCGAAAAGACACTCCCTAACCAATCAGGAGGGAGAGGAGTTGGAGAAGAAGAATCGACCAACAAACTGGACTGGACCCCATGTGGAACCATGATCCTCTGTTGCCAGCACAGCGTCACTTCGCATAACTCTCAACAAGCCCACACGCCAGAATGATAAAAGCAGCGTTGCATTTTCTAGTCCAAGAAATTTCGCACGTGGTCGTCACCTGTGGGAAGGGAAAACGAAAGTGTAATTCGGCATAATTCGTCATTACAGCTGGTAGGGCAGCACCAGGCCTCTCGCTAAGCCCCAGGGTATTCCGGAAGGGGACGGAATCGGTTCTAGATAAATCCGTTAACAGACGGAATCCCCCCAAAAAAACCCGCTACCAAAAGGAATCGGCCGCTACAAATTCGGCTGGCAGGGAATCAAGAAGCCGGGGGGGGCGGGGGTGTTTGCTAACCCCTACAGATAACCCAACAACAAGCATAGCCCGTACGGATTAAAAAAAAGAGTAACTCGTTGGGCAAAGGCATCGCGCGAAATCGTTTCCGTAAGTTGGACGGATTCGGGGAAAAATCACACCGTAAAAAAACGGAATCGATGGAAAATTTACTCTTAATTTCTTGACATTAAGAATCATTACCCTGTTAGCGAGAGGCCAGGGCAGCACTGAAAGGACATCACACATTCTGTTTTGTGACAGTTGCTGATATTTTGTTCATGTGGTGCAGAAGTGGACCTGCAATCTCAGCCCCAGCCTTGCTGGATTCGCGTCAGACGCAAAAATGATGACATCACAGAAAATCTCTCGCGTCGCAGAGTATCCGAACGACCAACGCGTCAGCGAGTCACGTAACTGACGTGTGCTGCTGACAGCACCATGTATTCGGTGAAGACTGCAACTGTACAACACACAGTATCCGAAGAATTGTACAACACAACGTTAGGTTGCTAAACATTTCTAGTTACATGACAGAGCATCCATGAAAGGGTGACAAAATACTGTCCATGATGGGTAGAGCGGGTAGCATGACTAACAAAATTCATGAGAAACAAATCGGACGACAATGCAGTTACACTTGCTTGGGGACTCGCGGTTCAGGATAAGGAGCCTACAAAAATATAACCAGTCCAGAACTAACTCAGGATCATACGAACTGCATTCATGTCGTGCACCCTGAAGGGAGCCTTGGTCGTCGCTTTGGAAGGAAGCCACATACTATTGTTCAGCAGCTGGCAAGGACACCCACCCCAGGAAAACGCCAAGCATGCCATATTGGGCTGGAGGAGCCTCGTCCTGTATTCCACACACCACCACTGAGCAGAGGTGCAGGTGGAGCACATTCCAAAATGCACAGTCGCTCTACCCACCACCATAACATCACTACCACTAACTTAGTCTGACACACTATGAGCAGAGGATCACAGCGGTGCGAGACGGAGGGACCACTGAAGAAAGCAGATCACAAAGAGTGATCTTCCCGCATGTAAACCACCAACACAGCCATGCCATGCCATGCCAGCACCGGCTGCCAGCACGGACGGTCATGCCTCACGATCACACAGGTGCCCCGCTCACTCCACACCACAACCACGCTCCTGCTGCCCTCCTCACCTCCCTCGCACTATTCATCTCCCACCTCCCTGGTGCCACACAAGCCCAGCTGCCTCCACCGCAGCCGCAGATCGTCCAGCAGCAGCCAAACCAACCCAGCAGCAGCAGCAGCAGCAGCTGCCTCCACCGCAGCTCACCATCCAGCACCAGCGTACCAAGCATCGCAACGCTCAGCATCTCATGCTGCTTGCCCACCTCACCTCCATCTCCCCACCCTCCTATCCCTCGTCGCACATCTCTCCCTCCCTAACCTAAGCTGAACTGTCATCATACAGCGCATCACAACCCAACCAATTGCCTCATCCGAGGATGCCCCCCAACCTCATGTCCAGCTCACACTGCAGGATGCCCCCTCCTGCCCTCTTTACACTCCTTCCACTCCACCTCCCCCCCTCCCCCACCCTCCCCACTCCCTGCCCTCTAACCCTCCCCCCTCGCCCCACCCTAATCCGAGTCACTTCCATAGACAGCGTCATCGATGCTCGCCTCATCGAACGTTCTCATGTCCAGCTGGCACCTCAGAGAGCCCTCATTCCACTCCTCCTTCCGTTCCTACTCTCCGTCCCTCACCGTCTTCTCTTTTGCCCCCCTTGCCCTCCTTGCCCTTCTTGCCCTCCATGCCCCCCTCGCCCTCCGTGCCCAACTCTCTCCCCCCGCCCTAATCCGAGTCGTCATCGTACACCGCGTCATCGTCGCTCGCCTCGTCGAACGTTCTCATATCCAGCTGGTACCTCAAGATCCCGCCAATCCCGCCGAACCCGCGGCAGAACTGCGAGCCCTCCTGGCTCTTGTTGGTCACAAACTCCAGCGTGCACCCGAACTTCTTGTACCCCTCTGCAAACCACTCCAAGAGGGACGTCTTCTCCTGCACCTCCAGCTCTGCCCCGGTCTCCGCGTCCCGGAAGTGCGACTGGTCCGCCTCCTGCTCCTTGCTCAGGTTCTTTATCACAATCTCGCCCGTTACTGCGTTCTGTGGAGGGATGAGCGGTGGAAAGGGATGAAGAGGGGTAAACAGGGGGGTGAGGGGGTGCGTCCGGTCGTCTCCCCAGCGCCCATGTAGAGCATTGATATGACACACACATGCGTGTGTGGCTCCTGATCCCGTTCTACCACCAGCATGCCACGCATCCCTCACCTTGAGCGTGTATCTGTTGATGTCCAAGTTATCCCACACGATCAGCGTCTCCACGGCGCCCATCTCGAGTGCACAGAGCATGTGTATTTGACCTCTTAATTCCATGTTTATGTGCCGTCTCACTCACCTGGAGCGTGTATCAGTTCACATCCAGGTTCTCCCACACAGTGAGCGCCTCCACAGCCCCCATCTCAAGCGCTGATACCATGTGTACGTGACCCCTTAACCCCACGAATGTCATCCTGATACCAAGTGTGCCGTCTCACTCACCTTGAGCGTGTATCGGTTCACATCTAGGTTCTCCCACACGATCAATGTCTCCACGGCGCCCATCTCGAGTGCCTTGAGCGTGTCGTCCACGCCAAAGACGTACTTGCCCGTGTCCTGGCTGATCTCGTCAAAGTACTTGCCAATTAGGCGCTTCTCCTGCATTGGTAGGGATGGATGACGTAAGGGAAGGGCAATAAGGGAAGAGAGGCACGACTTGACAGTTCGCTTACACCCTCACCTGAGGGGAGTCAGAAAAAGGTTCATCTCAGTGCGTCTGACGGACGCTTCGCCACAACGAATCTGACCTTTCACCTGGATGAACCTCACGTTACACAACACCTCAGTGCTGAGCTTACTAGCCGGCTACAACTGTTCTCAATTCACCTGAATATCCACCTGATGTTTCTCCTACTGCTTTGCCTCACCCGAATGAACTTAGCATTGGCTAGCAGCTCGGTACTGAGCTTAATAGCTTGGCTGAACCCGTTCTCAATTTACCTGAAAACCCACCTGAGATTTCACCTGAGCGCCTTGCCTCACCTGGATGAACTGACGTTGGTCAGCAGCAGCTCCGCGCTCAGCTCGATGGCTTGGCCGAACCTGCGAGCCGGATAGGCTGACTAACGCACCTTACATGCTCAGAACCCAATGGCTTCACCCCTGCGTCCTCTCACCTGGATGAACTTGACGTTGGCCAGCAGCTCGGCGCTGAGCTCGATGGCTTGGCTGAACCCGTTCTCCCCGCCGTACGACACGTCCACCACGTTCAGGATCTTCGTCTGGGGGGGGGTGGGTGGGGCGGATGTGACATGGGCGCGACAGTAAGGGGAGATGCGATGGACGACTGGGAGGGAAGGACATAAGCCCGCATCAACCCGCTCTCCCCGCCGTACGACACGCCCACCACGTTCAGAATCTTCGTCTGGGGGGGGGGAGGAGGGGTGAGAGAGAAGGGGTGTGTGACGCAATGAGTGGGAGGGCACACCGACCCCTTCTCCCCGCCGCACGACACGCCCGCCGTACGACACGCCCACCGTACGACACGCCCACCGTACGACACGCCCACCGTACGACACGCCCACCACGTTCATAAACTTCGTCTGGGGGATGTGTGACAGCGGGACGTGACAGCAACGAGGAATGAGCGCAAGAAAAAGTCTTAGATTCGCATCAAACGCGTTCTCTCCGCCGCATGGCACGTCCGCCACGTTCAAAGCCTTCGCCACGCAGCCAGCGAGTTCCAACCACGCGCCCCCCCCCCCCGCCTCACCTGCAGCCGCTGGTCGAACATGTCCGACTGGCTCACTCCGTCTTAAACTCCGCCGCTCCCGCGAGCACCAGCCCGGACACATTAATCCGCGACGTCTGCGGATTGAGAAAGAACTGCACCGCCAGCTCCGCCGCCCCAACGACCCGTGCCCCCCGTGCCCCCCGTGCCCCCCGTGCCGCCCGTGCCGCCCGTGCGCCATGCGCCATGTCCCGACAAATTGGCATCACTGAATCCCGACTTTCGCCACATCCGTTTCCCCGCCATCTCACCTGCAGCCGCTGGTCGAACATGTCGGATTGGCTCAGCTCCGTCTTAAACTCCGCAGCTCCCGCGAGCACCAGCCCGGACACGTTAATCTGCGACGTCTGCGGATTAATAAAGAACTGCACCGCCAGCTCCGCCGTCTTGCGCACGTAGTTATGCCGCTTCTCCATCCTCAGCCGCGCAAACCGCAGCGCGGACTGCCCTCCGCGCCCGTGCTTCTTCGGCAGGTCCACAGTAAACTTATGTAACACCTCGCGCGTATTACCCGAGAGAGTGCCGAAGAGCGCGCCGTTGCCGTCCATGACGATGAAGCCGAACTTCTCGTCGGACTCCAGGAGCTCGTTCAGCGCCTCCGTGTGGAACTTGTTGTCGCACAGGTACAGCGACGCGTTGATCGGCTTGAACGGCTCGAAGTCGATGGTGACCTTCTTCTCCTTGCCGTCGTCTGTCACGATGGTTCCGGTGTAGAGCACAAGCCCGTTCGGAGGTACCTGAAAGAGGGAGAGAGAGGGGAAGGCGGAAGCGGGAAGGGGGGAGGGAGAGAGCGACGCGTTGATGCGGCGGCACGGCGCCAAGTCGATCGGCACCTTCCTCGCCTTGCCATCGTCCGTCACGATCGTGCTCGTGTACAGCACGAGGCCGTTTGCAGGGACCTGGGAGGGAGGGATTTGGGGCGGGGGTGAGAAGATGCATTTCAGTGTGGGTGCGGTTAGCGGTCCAATCCATGCCGACGCCCGTGACTATCGTGCCGAACGTGCCGATCGTGGCGATCGTGGCGATCGTGGCGATCGTGCCAATCGTACCGATCGTGTGCAGCACCAGCCCGTTGAGGGGATAGCGAGAATCCGACGAGATCGCTTTCACGTATGCTCAATTGTCGCCTGGAGAAACGACTCGACGCGGAAAATCAGCCATGCTCGACGTTCAGGACAATCGGGCTCAAAGCTCGGCCGTATGCAACGTGAGGTAACGGACCGAGGCCAGTGGGACACTACACGGAAAAGCCTTAGCTGGAGAAACGTTTTACCCAATCGCACAGATCGCGGATCTAGAGAGTACACTGGACGCAGTTACGTGAAGCGTCGCGTGCGAAATCTGTCAGTTTTCGAGCGTATTCTGCAGTGGAAAGCCGGTGGTCCGTGCGCGACGAGCGGGACGCTACGCTCAACTTGGATTCCTTGCTCACGGTTCACCGAAAACGTTTTTGAGATTTCTAAAAAATCTCTCGTCGGGACGCCACGCTCAACTCGAATCCCGTGCCCACGGTTCACCGAGAACGCTTATCGCGGATCGCAAAGGGCACATCTTACCTAAACCCTCGCGAACTCCTCATGAGAACGATAGGTGATCGCAGTTTGCTCGGTAAGAATCGACATACCCCTCTCGCGTCCCCTATTGCGACAAAACGTATGGACGGACCTCTGTTATCAAGCGTACCTCGTACGCGTACCTTGTTGTAGAGCTTGAGTCGTTGTTGCGCAGACGTGATGGCACCCAGCACCGACTGCCGGTTGACGCGATTCTTGATGTTCGACGCCGTGCCGAACTCGTCGCCAAGCATCTTCGCCACTCGCGCCACCTGATCGCGCGGCGGCATGATCAGCGAAATCATGCTCGTGCCGTTTCCCCTCGCTTGCTCGAGAGCTTTGATCAGCTTCTTAATCTTCCATATCTCTATATTCTTATCGTTCTCTGGCCCAGTGGCGTCCGCCATGGCGGGAACGGAGGTCCGAGAGGGCTTAGCACCAGCAGCCGTGAATCACGCCAACCACGCGAGCAGCCGCGGGGTTGCGCAAAACCCTGATCCCTAGTTATTACTTGGGACGAAGAGAAGGCAGAGCAAGAATCCGGGTGCAGGGCGCAGGAGCAAAGAACGAAAGGAAAAAAGATTTTTGGTTGGGCGGAGAGAAGGTTGGTGAGAAAGGGTGGACCAGAGACAAAATAAAGGGAAGGATGATGGGATAGATTCGGGAATATACCGTATAGTACAGTGCGTTACACTGCGGTACACTGCAATAATGTAGACGACCTGGTTCGATAGGTCACAAGTGGAGGTTGTGGCGAGGGTGCAGCGCGAGTGGTTGGGGTGTTTGTCTGGACTGCGAATGCGATACGCGATTGGCCGAGAGCAGGTCAGGTCGGTGAGCGGGACGCGAGGCTGCCACGTGACGGATCCGCAAAACTCGTTATAAGCGTTCTATGAATGCTGATTGGGTCGCCAAGACGATTTTGTTTCAGCAGAAAGTGTAGGCAAGGCTCCTTGAAAACAAAGAGGGGTGAGCAGAACTAGCCTTAGATCGAATTCTGAAGTTGGGCCGACGACCAAGTTTTCCCATCGGCACCAAGTTTTCCCATGCGACACGAGAAACAGTGGTGGATACCCAACCTTGCTGCGAAACGCTCGCGAAAAGGCTTGCGAAAACAAGCCGCGAAAATGCGACATGCAAAACTTCGCAGCCAACTGGGAAGCGCGCACAACGGGTTGCAATATATATCAAGAAAAAATGATTGAACTAGAATGTGTGTGTAGAAGGATATATAGACTAGGGTGTTGTACCCTCTAAGGCACAATCCAGTATAGTCTACAGTAACAACCTAAGTTACATTTGACACACCCCCTAGACTATATAGGGGCAGTGCCTAACAAGGGAAGAAGCAGCTCAGGGCGGCACTACTAGTCCAGCCTCTGAGACAAGAGTCTAAAGACCAGTCAAAAGGAGTACAGACAAGGCAAGAGCAAGCCCAAGGCGGCACTACTAGTCCAGCAACTGGGAGAGGCCACACGGACAGTCTGGGTAAAATATATATATAAAGGACAATACAAAGTCAAGGCCCTAGCAAGTGAGAGGCTACAGGAACGAGACCCAGCTGTACACAGTGCCGCTGATGATCTTTAGGCGCAAGCGCCTTCGTAAAGATATCAGCTGTCTTCGCACCGGAGGCCAGATGTACTACGCGCTTGGCGACGCTGCTGCAGCTCACGCAGGAGGAAGTACCGCAGCTGAATGTGCTTCGCTCTGCCCTCGAGTCGAGGCTCCTGACACAGGAGGATCATGGCCCTATTGTCAGCGTACAGGACCGGGGCAGAGCTAGGCCGCTCACCTAAGTCTGTGAGCAAGAAGGTCAGCCAGCGGAGCTCCTGTGCCGCCATGGCACCGGCGTAGATCTCAGCCTCACAGCTGGACTGGGCAACAAACGAGGAGTGGGTAGCTCTCCACGAGACGGCACCTGAACCAAGGCTGAAGCAGTAGCCCTGTGAGGACCTGACAGTCTCGGCGTCGTCTGCCCAAGAAGCGTCTGTGTGTCCAGTAAAAACCACTGGCCTACGTCCTCCTAGACCTAACCCCATGCCCGATGTACTTGCAAGATAACGCAAAACCCTCTTAGCGGCACACCAGTGCTGAGGTCGGTGTCTGCCTGTAGCCACAAAGCGAGCCAGGATGCTGAGAGGGTATGCGAGATCTGGGCACGTGCAAGTTATCAGGTACATGAGGCAACCCACCAGCTCTCCGTAAGGACCACTGGGCTCTGCTGACTCCCCAGGAACTGGAGCGGAGAGCCTGTGGTCTAGAGGCAGAGGAGTCGGCTGTGCGGAGGAGAACTGAAGGCCGAACCTCTAAAGGACCTGGCGCACCAAGTCTGACTGAGTCAAAGTGATGGTGCGGGCTGCTCTGTCCCTGGAGATCTGCAAGCCAAGGTAGTGGCACAGTTCTCCAAGGTCAGTGCAGGTGTGTCTCTTCAGCAGCTCTGCCTTCACGGAGGCCAGTGCGTCCTTGTCTGTCGTGGCGAAGACCAGGTCGTCTACGTAAACAAGGATGTAGAACGGAGTCTGGCCAGCACGAACGAAGAGCGAGGGGTCTGCAGAGGACGGGAAGAACTGCAGGTCAGCAAGCGTAGCACGCAGCGTGTCGTGCCACTCACGGGGAGCCTGCCGTAGGCCGTAGACGGGGCGCCGTAGGAGCCACTGGGTCCCAGGAAGGAAGGTACCAGTGAAGCCCTGAGGGCGACGCAGGTAGACCTGCTCGTGTAGACTGCCCTGAAGAAACGCAATGGAGAAGTCGAGGGAGGGAAGCTCGTAGTCACGCTGCGCTGCTACGTGTAGTAGCACCCGAAGAGTAGTCATCTTCGGGGTCGGAGCGAAGGTCTGGAAGAAGTCCACCCCCTCACGCCGACTGAAACCTCTAGCCACGTAGCGCGCCTTGAATACAGGCGGCTCTCCAGGAGGGCGCTTCACCTTGAAGAGCCAGCGGCCATCAAGTTCGTTCACCCCAGGTGGGAGAACTGCGTGGACGTAGGTACCGATGGATCTCCAAGATGCCATCTCCTGCTCCATGGCAGCTATCCACTGAGAGGCCCAGGGTCCCGAGACCGCCTCAGCGTAAGTGCGAGGGGTCGGGATGTCGAAAGCGTCGGGGTCTCCCTCAAGGACTAGAAGCATGGAACAGAAATGGGGAGCGGCCTCGGACAGGAAAGCAAGCTCGTACTAGCGGTCCTCTAGGACGTCACTGCCAAGGGCAGGAGCACCCCCGACAGACGGAGGACAGGCAGGGTCAGAGACCAAAGCGGTGGCGTAGTCAAGGTGGCGGGTAGAGGCGAAGTCAGCGACCGCAGCGACAAGGGCGTCAAGGGTCGAAACCGGAACAGACGGGTCGGTAACGAGAGAGGCAAGGACACGAGGAACAAGAGGACAAGCGACACGCAGGTAGTTAGACAGAGGGGGGGAGCAACGACAAGGGAGGACGGAGGGGGCGACGGGAGAAGGGGAGGACGAGACGCGTGGGAACGAAGCAACATAGGGTGAGAGCGCGAGACAGGGGAGTCAGGTCGAGCACGGGAGGGACGGCGAGACCAGACGTGAGACGGGGGAGTCGGGTCAAGAGACAGAGGAGGGGACACAGGAGGGGAACGAGGGGGGAAACGGGTCGGAGACGCGTCTGGAGGAGGGAACACAGGGCCGGAGACAGGAGGAGGAGGAGGCACGGGCACGGGGTCAGGGGACGGAAGGCCGAGCAGGCGAAGAGCGGACACCGGCGGGGACTGCTGTGACGGCGGTGTGACGCCGACACCGGGACCGCAAGCTACCGAGCGGCTACCTCCAGAACACTCAAAACCAGCACCCCCAGAAGAAACACCCCCAGAGCTCAGAACCCCTCGAGCACCGGTACCACCCCCAAGCCCGCCGGGAAAAGCCACGACAGGAGTCCCAGGACTAGTCCCCACCCCAACTCCAGCACCCCCAGAGGCAACCAACTACTGCGGCGATGGCTGCGGCGACGGCGGCGGCGGTGACGACGGCTGCGATAGTGGTGGCGACTGCGGCTGCGGGGGTGGCGGAGGAGGGGACACCTGAGAAGGGGCAGGCGGCGAGGACTGCGCCGCAAGACTACCAGATTCTGTAGACTCCTCAACCGGTACAACCGACGTAAGTGGGGTGACGTGGGACACACCAGAGGGGGCAGGACGGGGAGGTGGAGGAGGAGGGGCGGCGACGACCGGTGAAGGGGTGACCAGGAATAGGGGGGGGGGTAACCGGGGGACCTCGGTGGGGGAAGCGGCGGAAGAAGGAGACGGACTCATCAAAGGTGACGTCACGTGAGTGAAAGAACCTGTGAGACGGCGGGTGGTAGAAGTGCCAGTCAGACGCGTCAAGGGGGAAGCCGAGGAAGACACAGGGAAGGGTGCGGGAAGTGAGCTTGTTCGTGCCAGAGGCACGAACGTGAGCAAGACAGCCCCAGACGTGGAACGCAGACGCGTCACTAGGTGACCCAGACTAGAGGAGGGTTGGCGAAACCTGAGGCTGCTGGGGGTGCAGCCACAGGTTAAGCTGGTGAGCGGCGTAGCGAACGGCGAACGGCCACAGAAAATGGGGTGCACCGGCATGGATCATGGAGGTGCGAGCCACCTCCATGACTAAACCGATGCGTCGCTCAGCGACCCCATTCTGCTACGGGGAGTCCGGCAAGGTGAACGTCTGGGTGATGCCCTCCGCACGACAGAAACGACCCAGGACACCAGAGGCAAACTCGCCACCACGGTCGGAGTGGAGGCGCAAGACAGGGAGACCGCGACGGACACGCGCAGCGATAAGCCACGGGATAAGAACGTCAGACACGTCGGCCTTCCGCTCCAGGGGGAACACAGTGGTGTAGCACGTGTAGTCGTTGACAAGCACTAGGAAGTAGCGCTCTCGACGCGGCCCATGGACGGGGGCGGGGCCCAAGACGTCCATGTGCAGAGTCTGTAGCGGTGCGGCGGTAGGGGGAAATGAGGAGGAGTGAGGAGCACGGCGAAGCCAGCCCTCGACACAAGGTGTGCAAGGTGGGGCAGGGGAGGAGGGAAACTCAGAGAACGACCCAGGGAGGCCTAGGACGAGACCGTGCTGTGACATGTGACGCAGACGCGGGAGCGCAGGGTGACCTTGACGGTGGTTCCACAGGAGAGTCGGGTGGGTGAGTGACCGACAGGAGTAGGCAGCAGCAACCTGGGTAGACGCAGCTACCTGAGGGGGGGTCCCAGCCGGGGGGGTCACAGTGTCCAGTGTGAACAGTCGGGACATCGGGTCCCGGGGGAATGTGGTAAGGGGGGCACCAGTGGCGGCCTCGGTACAGACATCGTACCGCTCGTGACCAGGGAACGTAGTGGTGACGCCAAGGTCCTGGAGGCAGCCGACACCAACTAGGTTCCTGGAGAACGAGCGGATGTGCAGGCCTGTGAGAGAGCTCGAAGGAACCGCCGGGCAGGGGAGGGTGGTGGAACTGCGGGCGACTACAGGGTCAGAGGAGGGGTCAGCCAGGGAGACGGCGGGAGGGACAGGAAGCGGTGTCAACATGTTAAAGTCACGGAAGAAGCACGGGGAAGCGCCAGAGTCGAGGGTGAAGGAGAGCGCGGCAGTGGCGGCCGGAGGCGAAGTAGCGACGGAAGCACCAAGGCTAAACAAAGCAGGGGATCCTACGCCTGATGGAGCAGGGGAGTCTAAGGAAGGCACACCTACACTAGGCAATAAGGGGTAATAAGACGGAAGCACACTAGAGTGATCAGCATACATCACATGCAGAGCAGCAACAGTCTCATCCATGTCCAGGTAAAAAATCTGAACCCTTCGACTAAGCAAGCTGTGCCAGTCTGGGAGCTCTGGCGACGGGCCGAAACGCTGACGAAACAGGTCGTCCACGTGACGGAACCAGCGAACGGAGGTATGACCGATCTTACCGCAAACGAAGCCACAGCGAGGACCGGTCTGAAGCAGGTACTGACAGCGCGCGGCACCCGAACCACCACTCGGCAGCCCACAATGCACACAACCACCACGTCGAGCGCTGCCACCAGCGCCGGGCCACCCAGGCGGAAGACGACTCGTCCGCCTCTGCTGCTGCTGCGACTGCTGCGGCTGCGGCGACGGCTGCAGCTGCGGCGGCTGCGGCTGCCGGGGCTGGCGCGGGTCCGGCGGCAACACCGGCGACTGCTGAGACGGCTGCTCGGCTGCATC
This sequence comes from Closterium sp. NIES-67, assembly GCA_027943415.1. NCBI lineage: Eukaryota > Viridiplantae > Streptophyta > Zygnematophyceae > Desmidiales > Closteriaceae > Closterium > Closterium sp. NIES-67. Next base: position 329,626 of record BQMB01001960.1, read on the forward strand.
TGTCAGGGTCCCCGTGTCAGCACCACCACTAGGTGACCCAACTCCAGCTCCACCTACACTCGCACCCCCACCCACGTCGCCACGTCCAGCCTTGGGGCGGCGACCCTTCCTTGGACGAACCTATGCGGCAGCGGCAGTCTCAGCCACAGCAGCAGAACCGTTGGAGAAGGTGCACTGAGCGGGGGCACAACCCTGAAAGATAGGGACCGGCACAGTACCGCTGGTCTGAGCGATAGAGCGGTGGCGGGCCTCTATAGCGGACAGGGTGTCAACAAAGTCAGTGAGGGTAAGGTCTGCTGGGTGGACGCTAAGAAAGCGGTCACGGGCAGTAGCAAGACAGTCAGGGAGGCGGGTGGCTAGCAGGTAGAGAGTAGAGGTGAGGGGCGGCTGGTGGGCTAGAAGCTGTGTGGGGGTGCAGGCAGCATGCCAGGTCTCGTCTATGGTGCGCAGGTGAGCGGCCATGTCGGCGACATTGGGGAATGATGCAAGGTCAGGAAAGAGCATGGGGAGGATCAGACGACCGACCGAGGCAGCAGGCGGGGTGGAATAGCGCTGGACAACAGCATATAGGAAAGCTTGGGCAGTGGTGATAGACCTGAAGCGAGGTCGCTCGGACAGGGGGAGGGCATTGCTAATAGCAAGCTGTGCAACAGCGTCACGGGACAGCCAGACAGAGCGAGCAAGGGCAGCGGCTGCAGCGGACTCACGCTCAACGGACGAGGGGTCAGGAGAGAGTGCAGCGGGGGGGTCAGGGCAGGGGAGGGTACCATCAAGATGGACAGACAGCGAGTAGCCATCCTGCCGCTGACCAGTGAGATGGCGACGGAGGTCAGAAAAGCCATGCATCAAACTCAATCGGCTGGCCCTCAGAGTCAAAGCAAAGCACCGCCGCCATGAGTGATAATAGAGGGCAGTGTAGAGTAGGACAGTGCGGTGCAGTGTTGTGCAGTGCGGTACAGTGCGGTATAGTGCGGTGCAGTACGGTAGAGTGCGGTACAAAGCGGTGCAGTGCGGTACAGTACGGTACAGTGCGGTGCAATGCGGTGCAGTGCGGCACAAAGCGGTGCAGTGCGGTGCAAAGCGATGCAGTACGGTACCGGGGGGGGGTTCGGAGGGCGGTGCTGATCGGGAAGAACGGGCCGAACCCGAGGCAGTGGCGGGCCGGCGACGGCGCAAATGCAGGGGCCGGCCGATGGGCGGTAAGTAGACACGGCCGCGACGGCGGCCAGGGACAGCCGCGACGACAGCCAGGGGCAGCCACGACGGCGGCCAGGGACAGCCGCGACGGCGGCGAGGGGCGGCCGCGACGGCATGAGCGACCGTGAGGCGGCTGGAGACGGCAGCGGCGGCGGCTAGGGGCGGCCACGACGGCGAGGGGCGGCCGGGACGACTAGGGGCGGCCGAGGGACGTCAGAAAGCGGCCGAGACGGCGGCTAGGGGCGGGCTCAAACGGCCAGGGGGCTTGCGAGGAGCGGGCGCGAAACGGCCAGGGCGCCGGCTAGGAGGGGCTCAACGGCCAGGGGGCCGGCTAGTGACGAGCGCGAACGGCCAGGGGGCCGGCTAGGGACGGGCGCAAACGGCCAGGGGGCCGGCTAGGGGCGAGCGCGACGGTTAGGGGGGCCGGCTAGGAGCGATCGCGACGGCCAGGGGGCCGGCTAGGGGCGAGCGCGACGGTCAGGGGCCGACTAGTAGGGATCGCGACGGGCAGGGGGTCGGCTAGGAGCGGGTGCGACGACCAGGGGGCTAGCTAGAGACGGGCGCTACGGCTAGGGGGCCGGCAAAGGGCGAGCGCGGCAGCCAGGGGGCCAGCTAGGGGCGGGTGCGAACGGTCAGGGGTTGGCTAGGGACGGGCACGGCGTTCAGGGGGCCGGCTAGGAGCGATCGCGACGGTCAGGGGGCCGTCTAGGAGCGGGCGTGACGGCCAGGGAGCTAGCTAGAGACGGGCGCGACGACCAGGGGGCTGGCTAGGGACGAGCGCGACGGCCAGAGGCTGGCTAGGGACAGGCGCCAACGACCAGGGGGGCAGCTAGGGACGAGCGTGAACGACCAGGGGGCCGGCTAGGGACGGGCGCGAACGGCCAGGGGGGCCGGCTAGGGACGAGCGCGACGGCCAGGGGGCCGGCTAGGAATGTAGGGGGCGGAAGCGTGAGCGGGCTAGGGGGCGATCTAACCTACTATGATACCATATCAGAAAGAAAAAATGATTGAACTAGAATGTGTGTGTACAAGGATATTTAGACTAGGGTGTTGTACCCTCTAAGGCACAATCCAGTATAGTCTACAGTAACAACCTAAGTTACATTTGACATGCGACCCATAGGCGACCAGAGAAATGTACCGGATGCGCGTCTGCAACCTGTCGGTCGAAATTTGCAACAACATTGGTACAAAAAAACCCGCCAAGAGCCCCGAAACATACCAAACGCGCGCAGCGCCGTAAATCGTCAAGTGCCAGTTCTCCTACCCAATTCGACAACCTTTCGTACAGACGAACAAACAATACAAAAAGGCGTGATCCAGACTACGACTGCAGCGTGACTACTTCTACTTTCTGAAAACAAGCTACAGGTGCCTCCCCGCTGCACTCCTACACCATGGGGCGTAAAAACAAGGGCCAGACAGAGAAACGCAAGGGAATCTCGGAAGTCGAGGCGGCACCGCGCCCGACACCACCCTTTCTCCAGTACCTGACGGATCTCGAGGCAAATGGCATCAAGCGGATCCGCCTAGTCGGCGTCACGGACTTGCCCGCTAGGAGAGGAGGGAAACGGAAGAATGGCCTTGCTGCGTCGATGAGTGGCCATGGCAACGACGGCGCGAGCGAATACGGCTGCGGGTCCGAGCTCGATGCGGACACCATCAACCCCGAAGACGAGCGCTATTGTGACTTCGATGGCTACACCGCTGCCGACCAAGTGGACGACGATGTCGACGAGGACACCGAAACACCTGCTGAAGGTGCAAACAGGAGGGGCAAGGGGAAGGTGTTCGGCGCGAGACAAGCGAGTCGATATTGGGAGGAGGACGAGCTTGCAGAGCTTGCGGCGGCAATGTGGGCAGCGAAAGAAGACTTCGACACGCTAAGGGGCAAGCAGGGAGGGCAGCCATGGAAGAAGCTACGCTGCATGCTGCGCGAGGCGAATCCCAACTGGTGCCGTCCTAGTTACGCCATGCAGAAATGTTGGGCGCGCCTCAAGAGTCGACTGGATGAAATCGAGGAGGCAGATTCCAAGTCCGGTAACAACCCGATGCCCAAGCCGGAATGGTACCAGCATGCATGGAATTACTGGAATTGCGACTACGCTCCGAACCCCCATGTCGTCGACGAAGGTGGTGCGCGCACTGAGCACGCGACGCCGCGGACCGCGCACGGCACGCGGTCCGCACCTTCTACCGCACCCCCGGGAACTACCGCGCTAGGTACGGAAACCCCACACAAAACCAATGTACGGGAACCCCGAGTCAATGAACAAACTTTTAATCACGCACTCAAGACATGGAGCCTTATTACAGAGCAGGGCGCAAACGAACGTTGAGACATAACCTCAACTAACCCACACTACCCCAACTCCCACACTCCCATCAGGCTCGACGGTTTCACCTGGACACATCGCGCAAAAGAGTCACGCCGTGGAGCCGCCGAGAAACGACGGTCATCAGGTCGTAGCCAATACGCTCACCCGTGTGATGGAAGAGCGTACAGCGCGCCAAGAAGTCGTCATGGGGAAGCTCGTTTCTGTTATGGAACTCCTCACCCAAGCGGCCGGAGCCGCGCCAGCACCTGTCCCACAGCGAGCTCCAACGGGTGGAACCCGCAGTGGGACACCCTCGCCTGGTGGCCGTCACATCGGCGGAAGCACCATGCCATCTGGATTTCAGCATGGTGCGCCGCACGGTGCCGGTTTTGCTTCAGTGTACCCTGCATGGTTTCCATCCGGTGGCTCGCCAAATCGTGACGTCAGTGCGGTTCCTCCGCAGAATGCGCCAATTCGCTCATCGATCCTCCCGTTTCCCGCTCCCGATGCTGTGCATGTCACGCACGTTGCGGCGCCAGCACACTCTACGGACGAGGATGGCGGGCCGGCGCGCCAATCGCACCTTGATTCCGCGCCGGCGGCACGCGCGACCGCGACGGTTGTCATGGGGGCAGATGGAAATTGGTATTTCACTGCCCCCCCATTTGATGGCCATCTTCACCATGCCGCATGAGCCATGCGGCGTGGATGTGTGTGCCGAAGTCCCGGCGACGCGCGACCACTGCTTCGCGGTTGGGCGCAGGAGTGGGGTGCCATACGCACTCCGCCATACCCCCCCTCTCCCACCACCTGTTCAATTCTCTAGCCGTGCCATCTCTCCACTGTCCGCGTGATTGTCTTTTAGCAGAGGCTTGGTACTATATCATGTTATGTAGTACCACTGCACATCCAGCTCCCGCGCACACCCGCCAAAGCCGCCCCCCGTGACATCCTCCAAAGATCCGAAATCTGTTTTTGAATAACCCCATGGTCAGCTCCATTGCCATCCGCGTTGATGATTGCACGTAATTAAAAGTCTGCTCCCATCCTAGCAATATTCTAGCCTTGCTTGCGTGTATCGGAACTAAACAAGAATCTTTCAAAGGGTATGCCGCGTCACCCAACACTTGGTATGGCATGATCTGGCCATTTTCCATGCGTGCATAAAGAGCACTCTTGGTAAAGACCCTTGCATCGTGTGCGGACCGTGGCCATCCGACGACATAGTCCCAAATACGGCACTTGGAGTCCACGGTCAACTGTAATTGCACGGAGTACATTTGTTTCTGACAATAGTACTCCGAGCGCCATTCGTGGATGCCGCGGACTTGTAAGTGCGTGCCGTTTACAGCCCCTATGACGTTGGGTATCCCTCGGCAGGCGCGAAAATCCAGCGCCATCTCGGCCATTTCTTCTCGTAATGGGAATTGAACCCAGGCTTCTTTGTAACGTTTCGGGAAAGAAAGTAGGAAGCGGTCAACGATGGTGTGACAAACTGTCTTCGGCACCCCGAAGTAAAGACTCATATCCAGATAGGTCATCCCCGTCGCTAAATACTTTTTTGGTATCAGAATACACAGTGGTAAAGGCACGCCATGAGAGACGATGATGTTGTGGTAATCATTTGCCATGCCCTCCTTCAAGTGTTCCAGAATGTCTCGGTCGATTCAGAAAAGGTCCTCGAACTCAGCATCGTCGAAATCGTCGATGCGGTCCAGCCACCACTGGATCCGCTCACGTCTGTACTCTGCATAGCGCTTATGGCGAGCGCGTCAGGTCTCCGCGCGTTTAAGCGAATATTCCACGCCGATCGCGTCGAGGGCTTCCACTACGAGCTGAGCTACAATTATGTCTGTGACATCGTCATCGAGGCGCTGCCATTCCATGAACGCGGCTACTGCTGTTGCGGTGGTTGCCAGAGTGTGAGCCATGGCGGAATAGGACCTTCGAACCTGCACTGCTAAACTGTGTCAAACATAAGTATAACTCATGTTTGTATAGACTGTATAGGGTCGCCTCTTAGAGGGTACAACACTCTTAGGTATATACCCTTGTACTCTCTCTCTATTCAACAATTCTTCAGTTCTAAGATGGTATCAGCAGTAGGTAGGTCCCACCGCCCCCCCCACGCTTCCGCCCTAGGATCTACCCCCGTGCGTCGCGCCCCCTAGGCCCCGTCGCGTCACCTAGGACCAGTCGCGCCCCCCCCCTGGGCCCGTCGCGCCCCCCTGGGCCCCGTCGCGTCACCTAGGACCAGTCGCGCCCCCCCCCTGGGCCCCGTCACGCCCCCCCCTAGGCCCCGTCACGCCCCCCTGGGCCCCGTCGCGCCCCCTGGGCCCCGTCACGCTCCCCTGGGCCCCGTCGCGCCCCCTGGGCCCCGTCACGCTCCCCTGGGCCCCGTCGCGCCCCCTGGGCCCCGTCACGCTCCCCTGGGCCCCGTCACGCTCCCCTGGGCCCGTCGCGCCCCCTAGCACCCGTCACGCCCCTCCTGGGCCCCCCGTTGGTGCCTCCTGGCCCTGTTGCGCGACTCCTAGCCCGTCGCGCCTTACCTAGCCCGTCGCGCCTTTCCTAGCCCGTCGCGCTTCCTAGTCCGTCGCTCCAGCCCCGCGACCGTCCCAGCCGGCCCCGCGACCGTCCCAGCCGGCCCCGCGACCGTCCCAGCCGGCCCCGCGACCGTCCCAGCCGGCCCCGCGACCGTCCCAGCCGGCCCCGCGACCGTCCCAGCCGGCCCCGCGACCGTCCCGGCCGGCCCCGCGACCGTCCTGGCCGGCCCCGCGACCGTCCCGGCCGGCCCCGCGACCGTCCCAGCCGGCCCCGCGACCGTCCTAGCCGGCCCCGCGACCGTCCCAGCCGGCCCCGCGACCGTCCCAGCCGGCCCCGCGCCCGTCACAGCCGGCCCCGCGACCGTCCCTGCCGGCCCCGCGACCGTCCCAGCCGGCGCCGCGACCGTCCCAGCTGGTGCCGCGACCGTCCCAGCCGGCCCCGTGATCGTCCCAGCCGGCCCCGCGCCCGTCCCAGCCGGCCCCTCGTGCCCGTCCAGGCCGCCCCTGCACCCGTCCCAGCCGGCCCCGCGCCTGTCCCAGCAGGCCCCGCGCCCGTCCCAGCCGGCCCCGCGCCTATCCCAGCCGGCCCCGCGCCCGTTCCAGCCGGCCCCGCGCCCGTCCCAGCCGGCCCCGCGACCGTCCCAGCAGACCCCGCGACCGTCCCAGCCAGCCCCGCAATCGTCCCAGCCAGCCCCGCGACCGTCCCAGCCGGCCCCTCGTGCCCGTCCAGGCTGCCCCTGCACCCGTCCCAGCCGGCCCCGCGCCTATCCCAGCAGGCCCCGCGCCCGTCCCAGCCGGCCCCGCGCCTGTCCCAGCCGGCCCCGCGCCCGTTCCAGCAGGCCCCGCGCCCGTCCCTGCCGGTCCCGCGCCCGTCCGAGCCGGCTCCCGCGCTTGTCCCGGCCGGCCCCGCGTCGACTTCCGGCTCTTCCTCGCCGGCCCTACGATGGTCCGATCTGCACTCTCCCTGGTACGGTTCTCCACCACCTTTCACCGCACTGTACCGCACTGCACCGCACCGCACCGCCCTGCACTGCCCTGCATCGCACTGCCTCGCCTTGCACCGCCCTGCACCGCACTGCACTGCCCTGCTCTGCACTGCACCGCACTGTACAGTCCTGCACTGCCCCTAATGGCGGCGGAGCTTCGCTTCGACGCTGAAGGCCAGCCTCTGGAGTTCGAGGCGTGGCTTGCCGACCTTCGGCGTCAACTCACTGGCCAGCGGCAGGATGGTGAACCGCTTTCCGCACTCCTTGACGGTACGCTCCCCTGCCCAGACCCCCCTGCTGTTCTGCCCGCTGACTCCGCACCCACTGAGCGCGAGTCTACTGCTGCCACTGCCTGTGCGCGCTCTGTCTGGCTTTCTCGAGATGCTGTCGCTCAGCTTGCCATTAGCAATGCCCTTCCCCCGTCCGAGCACCCCCGCTTTAGGTCCCTCACTACTGCCCAGGCTTACTTAGATGCTGTCATCAAGCGCTATTCCACCCCTCCAGCTGCCTCGGTGGGTCGCCTGATCCTCCCGATGCTCTTTGCTGACCTTGCGTCTTTCCCCACTGTCTCTGACCTCGCTTCCCACCTGCGCTCGATAGATGAGACCTGGCGCGCTGCCTGCACTGACGCACAGCTTAGAGCCCACCAGACGCCCATTACCTCTACCTTTTACCTGCTTGCCACCCGCCTCCCTGACCGCCTTGCTGTCGCCCGCGACCGCTTCCTTAGCATTCACCCCGCAGACCTCACCCTCACTGACTTTGTAGACACCCTGACTGTGATTGAGACCCGCCACCGCTCCATCGCCCAGGTGAGCGGTACCGTGCCGGTCCCTATCTTTCAGGGTTGTGCCCCCGCTCAGTGTACTTTCTCCGACGGCTCTGCCGCTGTGGCTGAGACTGCTGCTGAAGCGCAGTTTCGTTCGGGGAAGGGCCGCCGCCCCAAGGTTGGGCGCGGCGGAGGAGGCAGGGGTGCGGGAGGGGGTGGTGGTGGAGTCGGTTCGTCTGGTGCTGGAGCGGACGAGGGGACCCTGCCCAGTCCAGCTGAGCCACCGCCCTTGCAGTTGCAGCAGCAGCAGCAGCCGCAGCAGCCGCCGCAGTCGCAGTCGCAGACGAGGCAGACGAGTGTCCTCCCGCCCGGGTGGCCCGTCGCTGGCGGTGGTCGGGCGCGTGGTGGTGTGCCGAGTGGTGGTTCTAGAGGCGTGCGTTGTTAGTACCAGATCCAGACCGGTCCTCGCCGCGACTTCGTTTGCGGTAAGATCGGTCACTCCACTCCCCGCTGTTTTCGTCGCCTGGACGACCTGTTTCGTCAGCGCTTCGGCCCGTCACCAGACCTCCCGGACTGGCACAACATGCTTAGACGTAGTATTCCAATTTTGGACCTGGACATGGATGCCATTGTTGCTGCTCTGCATGTGATGTATGCTGATGACTCTAGTGTGCTTCCCGCTTATTACTCACTATCGGCTAGTGTAGGTGTGCCTAGCTTAGCCTCCCCTGCTGCGTCAGGCGTAGGATCCCCTGCTTTGTGTAGTCTTGGTGCTTCCGCCGTCGTTCCGTCGCCAGACGCCTCTGCTTCGCTTTCCTTCACCTTGGACTCTGGCGCTTCCCGGTGTTTCTTCCGCGACTTCACCACACTGACGCCGCTTCCTGTTCCTGCTGCCGTTTCTCTTGCTGACCCCTCCGGCGGTCCGGTAGTCGCCCGCAGTTCCACCACCCTTCCCTGTCCGGCGGTTCCTTCGGGCACTCTCACAGGTCTGCATATCCCCTCGTTCTCTAGGAACCTAGTTGGTGTCGGCTGCCTCCAGGACCTTGGCGTCACCACTACGTTCCCTGGTCACGAGCGCTATGCTGTCTGTACCGAGGCCGCCACGGGTGCCCCCCTGTCCACGTTCCCCCGGGACCCGGTGTCCGGCCTGTTCACTCTGGACACCGTGACCCCCCCGGCTGGGGCGCTCCCTCAGGTGGCTGCGTCTACCCAGGTTGCTGCTGCCTGCTCCTGTCGGTCCCTCACTCACCCGACTCTCCTTTGGCACCACCGCCTAGGTCCCCCTGCGCTCCCGCGTCTGCGTCACATGTCCCAGCACGGTCTTGTCCTTGGTCTCCCAGGTTCTCTCCCCGCGTTTCCCTCCTCCCCAGCCCCACCTTGCACGCCTTGTGTCGAGGGTCGGCTTCGCCGTGCCCCTCACTCCTCCTCGTTTCCCCCTACCGCCGCGCCGCTGCAGACCCTGCACTTGGACGTCTGGGGCCCCGCCCCCGTCCCTGGGCCGCGTCGCGAGCGCTACTTCCTTGTGCTTGTCGACGACTTTACTCGTTACACCACAGTCTTTCCCATGGAGCGCAAGGCCGACGTGCCTGGCGCTCTCATCCCCTGGCTTGTCTCTCCGCGTGTCCACCGCGGTCTCCCTGTCTTGCGTCTTCACTCCGACCGTGGTGGCGAGTTTGCCTCAGGTGTCCTTGGTTGCTTTTGTCGTGCGGAGGGCATCTCCCAGACGTTCACCCTACCGGACTCCCCACAGCAGAATGGGGTCGCTGAGCGACGCATCGGTTTGGTCATGGAGGTGGCTCGCACCTCCATGATCCATGCCGGTGCACCCCATTTTCAGTGGCCGTTCGCTGTGCGCTACGCTTCTCACCAGCTTAACCTGTGGCCGCACCCTCAGCAGCCGCAGGTTTCGCCGACCCGTCTTTGGACTGGGTCTCCTGGTGACGCGTCTGCGTTCCACGTCTGGGGCTGCCTTGCTCACGTCCGTGCCTCCGGCACGGACAAGCTCACTGCCCGCACCCTTCCCTGCGTCTTCCTTGGTTTTCCCCTTGACGCGTCCGACTGGCACTTTTACCACCCGCCGTCTCACCGCTTCTTTCAGTCTCGCGACGTCACCTTTGACGAGTCCGTCTCCTACTACCGTCGCTTCCCCCACCGCGGTCCCCCGGTTACCCCCCCCTTGTTCCTGGTCACTCCTTCCCCGATAGTCCCTGCCCCTCCCCCTCCTCCTCCCCGTCCTGCCCCCTCTGGTGTGTCCCACGTCACCCCCCTTCCGTCGGTGGACCCGGTTGAGGAGTCTTCTGACTCTGGTGGCCCTGCTGCGCAGTCTTCGCCGGCCGCCCCTCCCCCGGCGTCCCCTCCTCCACCGCCTCTGCCGCCGCTGCAGCCGTCGTTGTCGCTGCCGCCGCCGCCGCCGCCGTCGCAGCACCCGTTCGCTGACTCCGGGGGTGCTAGTCCCGGTCGCCCTGGGGGTGGATCCTCTGGGGGTGCTGGTGTGGAGTGTGGTGGTGGTAGCCGCGGAGCCGCTTGCAGTCCCGGTGTCGTCGTTGTGCCGCCGCAGCAGCAGTCCCCGCCGGTGTCAGCCCTTCGCCTGCTCGGCCTTCCGTCCCCTGACCCTGCGGCTGTTCCTCTCCGACCGTCTCCTCCTCTTCCCGTCTACGGCCCTGTGTTCCCTCCGCCGGACTCGTCCCTGGCCCGTCTTCCTCCTCGTTCCCCTCCTGTGTCCCCTCCCCTGTCTCCTGACCCGACTCCTCCGTCGCACGTCTGGTCTCACCGTCCCTCCCGTGCTCGTCCTGTCTCGCCTGTCTTGCGCTCCCACCCTATGTTGCTTCGTTGCCACGCATCTCCTCCTCCCCTTCTCCCGTCGCCTCCTCCATCCTCCCTTGTTGTTGCACCCCCCCCGCTGTCTGACTACCTCCGTGCCACTCGTCCTCTTGTTCCTCGGGTCCTTGCCTCTCTCGTTACCGACCCGTCTGTTCCGGTCTCGTGCCTTGATGCTTTTGTTGCTGCGGTCGCTGACTTCGCCTCTACCCGCCGCCTTGACTACGCCACCGCTCTGGTCTCTGACCCTGCCTGTCCTCCGTCTGTCAGGGGTGCTCCTGCCCTTGGCAGTGACGTCCTGGAGGACCGCCAGTTCGAGCTTGCTTTCCTGTCCTAGGCTGCTCCCCATCTCTGTTCCATGCTGCTAGTCCTTGAGGGTGACCCAGACGCTTTCGACATCCCGACCCCTCGCACTTACGCTGAGGCGACCTCGGGCCCTTGGGCCTCTCAGTGGATAGCTGCCATGGAGCAGGAGATGGCATCTTGGAGATCCACCGGCACCTACGTCTACGCAGTTCCCCCGCCTGGGGTGAACGTAGTCGATGGCCGCTGGCTCTTCAAGGTGAAGCGCCCTCCTGGAGAGCCGCCTGTGTTCAAGGCGCGCTACGTGGCTAGAGGCTTCAGTCAGCGTGAGGGGGTGGACATCTTCCAGATCTTCGCTCCGACCCCGAAGATGACTACTCTGACGACCGGGTCTTTGCCGCAGCACTGGTCTGCCGCTAAGAGGGTTTTGCGTTATCTTCCTTGTACATCGGGCATGGGGTTAGTGCTAGGAGGACGCAGGCCAGTGGTCCTTACTGAACACACAGAAGCTTCTTGGGCAGACGACGCCGAGACACTCAGGTCTACCCAGGGCTACTGCTTCAGCCTTAGCTCAGGTGCCGTCTCGTGGAGAGCTACCCGCTCCTCATCTGTTGCCCAGTCCAGCTGTGAGGCTGAGATCTACGCTGGTGCCATGGCGGCATAGGAGCTCCGCTGGCTGACCTTCTTGCTCACTGACTTAGGTTAGCGGCCTAGCTCTGCCCCGGTCCTGTTTGCTGACAACAGGGCCATGATCCTCCTGTGTCAGGAGCCTCGACTCGAGGGCAGAGCGAAGCATATTCAGCTGCGATACTTTCTCCTGCGCGAGCTACAGCAGCGACGCCCGGCTCGCGTAGTTCACTTGGCCTCAGGTGCCAACACAGCTGATATCTTTACGAAGGCGCTTGCGCCTAAAGATCATCAGCGGCACTGCGTACAGCTAGGTCTAGTTCCTGTAGCCTCTCACTTGCTAGGGCCTTGACTTTGTACTGTCCTTTATATGCATACTCAGACTGGACTTGTGTCCTCTCCCAGTGGCTGGACTAGTAGTGCCGCCCTGGTCTTGTTCTTGCCTTGTCTCAACTCCGTCTGACTGGTCTTTTAGACCCTTGTCTCAGAGGTTGGACTAGTAGTGCCGCCCTGAGCTGCTTGTTCCGGTCATTCCCCTATGCTGTCTAGGGGGTGTGTCAAACATAAGTATAACTCATGTTTGTATAGACTGTATAGGGTCGCCTCTTAGAGGGTACAACACTCTTAGGTATATACCCTTGTACTCTCTCTCTATTCAACAATTCTTCAGTTCTAAGAAACTGTACCCATCGCGTTGCGATGTTGCTGTTATATGGCTTGTGAGGCGATATTGGGGTCCAGGAAGTTCTTCCGCGTTATTCGTTTCGTGCCTTGTTTTTTTGTGTGCTGTTACGGACAGCTAATGCGGTAACCGTGCCACTGGACCGTCTTGTTATGATTTAGAAGATGTCAATGAACTATAACGTGAGAATACAAGGTCGCTATTGCAATGAAAGCACGAGGTTATATAGGAGTAGACGTAATAGGGCGATAGCCTCGGGACGTGGGTAGGTTCGGCAATGTGGCGACGCTGTCGGACGCGACTCGAGAAAGGTTTGGGTCGAAAATGTAGGCCGAACGTGACGAGTCGAAGTGTTCGGGTGTACGCGGTAGCGGGCGACTCAGTAAGGAATGGAAATTCCTTACACTACCCCCCCCTCCTAAACGAGTCCGTGGGCATCGGAGACGTTACGACGCTGATAATACGCCATTAGAATCGGATGTGATTCTAGGTCAGCGAGAGACACCCAGCTGTCGTCTTCGGATGTGCGATCGCGCCGGCGGACGAGGAAATCAACCATCCGACGGTTCAGCTGCGTTGTGACGCGATGGCCGAGGATTTTCAAGGGCTCGGTCGTCGGTTCCTGCAAAGGCGTCAGTTGCGGTACACCGCGGTTGCGTGCCAAGTCCGACGAACTCGGGACGTAGGGTCGGAGAAGACTAACGTGGAAAGCCGGGTGGTGGCGCCAATCAGCCGTTAGTCGAAGGTGAACAGTGACAGGTGTCACTAGGTTGGTCACTTGAAAGGTCCGCAGAATCTGGGTCGGAGTTTGCTCGGGATCGGCAGCCGCAGATTGCGAGTGTCGAGGAGGACGAGATCTCCCACTTTGTAAGTGACGTCACGGCGATGACTATCGTCGTGTCGGCTTGCAACCAGGTTGGCTTTTCTGATGGCCTCATCTGCTTTTTCTCGAGCGGCGAGAATGTCTTCAGCAAATTTCTGGGACCGGGGCACGGGTGACTCGATGGTCGGTGTAGAGGGTACTACTGGGTCTTGTCCGTAGTTGAGGAAGAATGGGGACTGGTTGGTTGTGGCGGAGGTTGCGTTATTATACGCGAATTCTAGAAGCGGAAGGGATTTCTCCCATGTCGATGGTTCAGTACAGGAAGTGCGAATCAGTTGCTCCATGGTCTAGTTTACGCGTTCGGTCTGCCCGTCGGTCTGTGGGTGGTAGGCGGATGAAAATCGGAGTTTGGTGCCGAATTGGTCCCACAGTTGGCGCCAGAAATTCGATGTGAATTTCGGGTCTCGGTCCGAAATGATGGCGGAGGGCAGTCTGTGCAGTTGGATGACGTTCGTGATGAACAGCTGCGCAGTTTGTTCGGCTGTGATGGTCTGCTGGCAGGCGATGAAGTGCGCCATTTTCGTGAGTCGGTTGTTGACCACGAGGATGGCGTCGTTTCCGCTGGGACCTGCCGGCAATCCTGTCACGTAGTCCATCGTGATGTGTTGCTAGGGTCGCTCAGGCGGATCCAACGGCTGTAGAAGTCCGGCTGCTCGCTGATGCGACGATTTCATAATCTGGCAGGCGGTGCAGGAGGACACGTACTTGCGCACGTCATCGGCCATGTTCGGCCAGTAATAATTCCGCTGCAACATCTTCGTAGTTTTATCGACGCCGAAATGTCCGGAGGTAGGGTTGTCGTGGGATTCTTGGATTAGAAGGGTACAAAGTAAATCGTAGCCCGGCACCCAAATGCGAGAAGTACCACGCTTATAAAAATATGGCCCGGTGGAGGTGGTATGCTGTTGATGGATGGCTGAGCGGAAGAAAGGATCGATCTTGTAGCCGTGGGTGAATAGTCCCGTAAGTAATGGGTTGGTCTGGGCGATTAGTATTGCGGCGGTATGGACAGTAGGGCGGGTCAGGGCATCGGCGATATTATTGGCACCCCGTTTGTAGGTGATGATGTAATGGAAATTGGACTCGAGGAAATCGAGCCATCGGATCTGTCGCGGGTTGAGATTCGGTTGGGCGCGTAAGTACTGTAAGGATTTGTGGTCCGTCCGCACCGTGACATCAGCTCCGGTCAGGTAGCACCGCCAGGTCTTGAACGCGTGGACGATCGCCAGCATTTCCTTGTCGTGCACTGTATAGTTTTTCTCCGTGCCCTGCAACTTCCGTGATTCGTAGGCGACTGGTTGTAACCCGTCGCCGAAATCCTGTAGGAGAACTGCACCGATGGCGATGTCGCTGTCGTCGGTGACGACTTCGTATGGACGGTCGGGATCGGAGATGCGAAGTACGGGCGGCGACATGAGGGCGATTTTGAGTTGGTCGAATGCAGCTTGCTGCTTCTCTCCCCACCAAAAACAATCGTGATCCTTCAGTCGGTAAGTTAGTGGAGCAGATAACTCAGCCATATTGGGGATAAAGCGGCGGACGTAGTTGACGAAACCCATAAAACTCTGCAGTTCCTTGAGGTTGGTCGGCGGCTTCCATTCCTGTATAGTCTTGGTTTTCTTGGGGTCGATTTTCACTCCTTCGGTAGAGACGACGTGGCCCAAAAACTCCAACTCCTGCTTAAGAAAGTCGAACTTAGACCCTTTCGTGATGAGGCGATTCTTGTGCAGCAGCGTGAAGACTGCATCAAGATCCGTGAAGTGCTGCTCCCTGCTGCGGCTGTAGATTAGGATGTCGTCGAGGTAGATAATTACGCATTTATCCAGGAGTTCGCGGAAAACACCGTTCATGGTCATCTGAAAAGTCGAGGGCGCGTTCGTGAGGCCAAAGGGCATCACCAGGTATTCGTAACTGCCATAGCGGGTTCGGAAAGCGGTTTTGTGACAATCGTCGGCGGCGACGCGAATCTGATGGTAACCTCATCGCTGGTCGATTTTCGAGAAGAACTTGGCTCCGCGAAGTTGGTCGAGGAGATCGTCGGCTCGCGGGATCGGGTAACGGGACTTGATGGTGATGCGGTTGAGCGCGCAGTAGTCGATGCACATGCGGAATCCTCCATCTTTTTTCGGTGTGAACAGTATCGGGGCGGCATAAGGGGACGTGCTGGGTCGGATAAAACCCTTCGTCAGGAGGTAATCTAACTGCTGTTGCAATTCTTCGAGTTCAGGTTGGCTGAGCCGAAATTGTCGCTGTACTGTCGGTTGTGCGCCTGGTTCCAACTCGATGCGATGGTCTTCGGGTCGGCTTGGCGGAAGTCCCGCGGGTAGGTCGTCCGGGAAAATCTCGGGGTATTTTCGAATGATTTCCGCTAAATCCGGAGGAACGGCTTCACACAGCTTCATGATATCTTCCGCTGTTGTCGGCGACATCACTTCGCGAAGATCGACGGTGTATGCTGCTGCTCCCGCTTTTATCGCGCGCTTGAAGGTGATCGCGTGGACTTGGGTACTGCGCATGCAGGGTCCCGTCCATTTCGGTAACTTGTGATAGTGCCCATCAATTTTGATGCTGCAGCTGCCCGTCGTCCAGTCGATTCTCGGGTTGTACTGTCGCAGCCAATCCCGTCCCAGTAGCACGTCGCACCCGTCGAGTGTAGTCGCCAGCAGCCCCATCCGAAATTTTACGTGCTTGCCGCAGTGGAAACTGACGTGCTCCACCCGCTCCCGTATAGCCAGCGGTGTTCCATCCACCAGTCTCGCGTCAATTTTGGGTAGGCACTTTAATAAGGGGATACTCATCTTCTTAGCCCTGTCTAACTGTATGAGACTGACTCGCGCCTCCATCCACGAATATTTTCAGCAACACCCCGTTGACTTTACCCTCCACCAGCACAGGGTGATCAGCAGTTTCGTCCCCATTATTCGTCCGGGTCCGGTCGATTGCAGCAATCGGGATCACGACCCGGTGGGGATTGTGTGGTTCGGGCGAAGAAGCCTGCCCGTCAGTAAGGGGCCCGGTACTTACTGACGCGACCCATTTCCCGGTCGCTCCTCTGGCTTCTTCCCCATAGAATTCTGGGTGGCTATGAACTCTTGGCAGTTGCGTTTGATGTGACCCGGTTGGCCACAGTGGTAGCATAGCCCCGTATTTCGCGGAGCAACTGCGTAAATATCCACTGCATCCATCCATTTTATCGTGGCGCGCTGGTACTGTTCTCGAGGCCGACCTCCGTCGTAGAAGTTCGTCATCGGCTTCGTGAGGGAATCAGCGGCTTCGGCGAGTTGGATGAAGTCTTGTTACCGCTTCGCAGGTCGTTGTAATTTTATTTGGTACTGTATTTCAGGCTTCAGCCCGCCCATGTACCTGTCGACCTTCTCCAACTCGTGCATGTAGCCACATCGATCCACCAACGTCAAGAATGACGCGGTGTAGTCAGACACAGATCCCAGCTGCTTCCACATGCGTAAAGTCTCGCGCGCTTTGTCTGAGTCAGGAGCATGCTCAAACCGCTTGCGAAGCTCTGCGCACCACGTTGCCCACGTGCGAATGTGAGTTGCACCAAACAGCAAATCTGCTTCGTCTTCGTCGCCGAATTCTTCGGACCACTCATGCTGTCCTTCTGTGCGAGTTGCCGCTGAGTCGACGATGACCTTCCACCACTGTAGGGCAGCCCCTTGCAGCAGTGTCAACGCGTGGCTGATCCGCTTCTGGTCGTCTCGGATGCCCGCCGCGTTAAAGTAGATATTCATGGCGAATTTCCACTGCCGCACCGTCACGCCTTTATTAGCTGGGTCGAAAGGAGCGGGTTGCTGATATCTCACGCCGCCACTTGTCGAGCGCGGGGCTGTTGTCGCTAGCCGTGCCAGCTCCACTGGTGTCGGTTGCTGCTCACCCGCCTCGCTTCGTGCACCGTCGCCCGGCTCCTCTGAACGCCTTTCCTGCGCCTGGCGAAGTCGTTGGCTTTCGTCACGGAGGTTGTTGACGACGCTTGTCAAATTATTCAACTGCTCTATTAGTGCTTGCAGATCTACTGTTTCCCGGGCAGAGTTCGCAGCAGTCGAGGTTGTCTGTTCCTCAACCGTCGAGTCTACCGGGGCCATGGCGGTCAGGACGGGGCAGAAACTAGCGCACACGCTGTAGTTGTTGACGTAAAAATATTTACGATCGAAGACAACTGCTGTGCAGCCGTGTTAATCCCCTCTGACCACCCTTAACTAATTAACGGGGAAAGCGGAAGGTTCCTGGAAAGTTCGGGCTCTGATACCAGCTGTTATGAAATAGGAAGTGTGAATGAACTATAACATGAGAATACAAGGTCGCTATTGCAATGAAAGCACGAGGTTATGTAGGAGTAGACGTAATAGGGCGATAACCCCGGGACGTGGGTAGGTTCGGCAATGTGGCGACGCTGTCGGACGCGACTCGAGAAAAGTTTGGGTCGAAAATGTAGGCCGAACGTGACGAGTCGAAGTGTTCGGGTGTACGCGGTAGCGGGCGACTCAGTAAGGAATGGAAATTCCTTACACGTCTGTTTTGCAAACGTGGCACATTCAGACGAAGCGCATTCACCCACAGTACCAATTTGCGCCGGATGTGTTGATCGCGTTGGTCGTGCGCCCACGTCGCAGGGCACGTTGGCGAAACTTTGGGTTTCGGCAAAAACCGAAGCGCACGGCCCAACATTGCATTCCCATTTTTAGACATTTCAAGACATTTCGAGCCGCATGGGAAAACTTTGCTTGTCGGCCCAACTTCAGAATACGATCTTACAGCATGTTCCTACGGACCTCGTCCCAAGCTTGTCAAACATGTTTATTGATCATGTTTGTATAGACTGTATAGGGTAACCTCCTAGAGGGTACAACATTTAGGTATATGTGCATGTACTCTCTAACTCTATGATAATTCAATTCTAGTTTTGAGATGGTATCACGCGTAGGTTTCGACCCCCACCCCCCCTCCACCTACCGCTTCCGCTCCTCCCGTCGCGTCTCCTAGCCTAGCCTCAACCCTCCTGAGCCCAGTCGCAACTCCCCCCCCCTAGCCCCGTTGTGCTCCTCTCAGGCCTCGTCGCGCCCCTTCCAGGTCGTCGTAGCGCCCCTCCAGGCCCGGTCGCGCCCCCTTCCAGGGCTTCGTAGCGCCCCTCCAGGCCCCGTCGCGCCCCTCCTGGGCTCTGTAGCGCCCCTCCAGGGCCCCGTCGCGCCCCTCCTGGGCCCCTTAGCGCCCCTCCTGGGCCCTGTCGTGCTCCTCTCAGGCCCCGTCGCGCTCCTCCCATGCCCCGTCGCGCTCCTCCCAGGCCCCGTCGCGCTCCTTCCAGGCCCCGTCGCGCTCCTTCCAGGCCCCGTCGCGCTCCTCCCAGGCCCCGTCGCGCCCCTTCCAGGGCTTCGTAGCGCCCCTCCAGGCCCCGTCGCGCCCCTTCCAGGGCTTCGTAGCGCCCCTCCAGGCCCCGTCGCGCCCCTTCCAGGGCTTCGTAGCGCCCCTTCTGGGCTTTGTCGCGCCCCTCCTGGGCTCGGTCGCGCCCCTCCCAGGCCCCCGTCGCAGCCGCCCGGCCTCGTCGCTGCCGCCCGGCCCCGTCGCAGCCGCCCGGCCCCGTCGCAGCCGCCCGGCCCCGTCGCAGCCGCCCGGCCCCGTCGCAGCCGCCCGGCCCCGTCGCGTCTGCCTGGCCCCTCGTCGCGCCTGCCCGGCCCCGTCGC